>BSBM01000445.1:4737500-5315000 GCA_027924585.1 Larix kaempferi
ACCATTTAGAAAAAGAGAAGGAGCAAAGTTGGAGTTTGGAGCAACTCTCTTGGATCATTGCAAGAACTTCACCAACCTCTACACTGGAGGTAAAATTTTAATACAAAAAAGAAAGATCTTCACCATATTTCATGTTTTTGTTATGTTTATTAATGCTCATGCTAGTTTAGAATTTGTATTGTTTTATTACTTTCATTTACTATTTATTGAACTGCTACTAAGGAGTCCATTCTCCTTAGTAGGTTCCCATTTGCACAAGCCAGGGTGAAAACCCTAGCTACAGTTTTGGCGACTCCGCTTGTGTTTCTTTTGAATTTCTGGTTATAGTTTTAATAGTTTTAAGCGTTTTCAATTTTCTGCAATATTTTCCTGTTTTTTCCTTTCGGCTGTCGTAAACCACGTCTTTTATCCCCCGCAGTTGCGTTCTGACCGCGTTTTTCAAGCATTTACCTATGATCCGACCGCGGCTCTCAGACTGTTTCCGGCGCCCTTCCGGCGGATTCAAGTCTGTTACCTGCGATCCAACCGTGGCTAGTAGCTTGTTTGGTGCGATCCGATGGCGGCTGTTAACCATTTTCACGCGTCCTGCCTGCGGCTTTCAGCCATCTTTCTGTAACCCGCCGACGTCTTTAGGCAATTTTCCCGTGTCTTTCCTGCGGCTTTCAGCCATTTTTCTGCAACTCGCCGGTGTCTTTAGGCCATTTTATCGCGTCCTTCCTGTGGCTTTCAGCCAATTTTCTGCAACTCGCCGGCGTCTTTAGGCCATTTTCCCGCGTCCTGCCTGCGGCTTTCAGCCATTTTTCTACAACCCGCCGGCGTCTTTAGGCCATTTTTTCCACGTCCCGTTTGCGGCTTTCAGCCATTTTTCTGCAACCCGCCTGTGGCTTTCGACCTGTTTCCAGCGGCCCGACTGCATCTTTCGGCCAAAATCCCGCAACCTGTCCGCGACTGTTGAGCTGTTTCCCGCAGTCCGACTGCCCAGATTTGCCACAGACCTGCGGTCTGTTTTCTGCACTTTTTTCCTGTTTTGAACCCAGCACTTTGCTGCAATATTTTCTGCACTTGAACAGCCATCTGTGCTACCTGCAAACATCCTTCCCTACAGCCTTTTCTGCAGTATTATTTCTATTCCATTTACAGAATATTTTTTAAATTTCAGCATTTTAAGTGAAAAAGAGAAAATTTTGCATTTCAAAGTTTAAATTCTGTATTGTTATTTTTAGTTAGAAAGTTGCCCACTCCGTGACACTTTTACTTGGGTTCATCATCTCACACGCACACACTCTGTCACCTAATTCAAGTGAGCCTTAAAAAACTACTTAACACAACCAACATTCTAACCCCACTTGGGGAACACATAAGAATTTTTGTAGTTAGGTAGGATTGGGGGGATAGGCATCCAAATAACACCCCTCAGTTGCTTACACTTGATACATAGTTGTTGTCCATTAGGGAACCAAAATCCCCTAGTTATTTTTTGGCACGGTCACAACCAGTTTATCAGAGGGCCTCTCCCCTAGGAGGGTTGAAGTCGCCAGACTGGTTCCGGAGGCCTGAGTGGAATACCGCAATCCATTCAGTAACCGAAGGCTACCTTTCGCAGTTCTCGGGGTATCCCTGTATGGGGATACTGCGGTGATAGAACCAAACGATAGATTCACCTTTTTTGGATGTGTCATGAACGGGGTATCTTAGTTGCCTTTCTTCTAGGATTGACTACCCGGTGTCCCTCCCGGTAGGGGGATATCTTTAGCCACTTGGCTCTACTATCCATATTGTCTGACTTGGATTTCATCACCTTGCAGAGGATATGTTTAGTTGAGTCAGAATACTATTTAGTTAGGTGTTTGTATGCTCCCTTACCTCATTTTGGTCTAGCGAGTCCACTATTTTTATTTTTTAGGAAACCTGTTGCTTGTTGGTATTCTGACCATTTCTGTTGATACTCCACTTATTGTAGCACAGCTGTTACAGTAAGTGTTTTGAGTTGGTTGTTGGCCTGAGTGCCATATTTTTTGAGCTCTCCTTCTGCACACTCGGTTGCATGAGGGTTTTTGAGTTGTTTTTCACTCAACACAACCCCCAGATATTTGACACCATTTGTCACCATTGAGTCTCCGAGACATTCTCGGCGCCTCCAAGGCGAGCCCCCGCAGCACGGTTCACTTGACACCACCCGTCATAGACATAGATCTTCATCACTTGATACCACTCATCATAGATCTCGAGCTTTGTCACTTGACTCCACTCATCAACGGCATAGAACTCCGTCACCCGAGCTAGACATCCCTTATTTTACCTCTGATTCTAAGGCAGAGTCCGAGAACCCCATTTACACTACACCAACCAGCCCCATGGCTGGCGTGACTTCCACCCCTTTCTTTGTAGGGACCATTGGTGGAGCATCCACCACCACACCAGCTACCACACCTGCTTTGGGTATGCCCTCGATGGGGCCCACATCTACCATTCCGATCACTGCACCCATTCCAGTAGTTGGAATACCTATTCCCACTCCATCAGTGACTCACACTACCCTTGGCGGCACAGGACCGTCCCATACCACTTTCGTCCCTACACTTGGGGGAAACCTCCCAAACCCTGCCCCTACATTTGGGGGCATTGGCCCCAACATGGTCCAACCCACTAGTATGTCACATCCTTCTACTAGTTTGCCATTCATGGCTAGCCTCAACCTTTCTGACCTAGCTAGACTGACTAATGATCCCATTAGACACGACCCTGCGTGGCCTTACATGCCCACCAAGCTCCCCTCCGACATCCCTAAGTTTGAGGGCAAGGCAGGTGAGGACCCCCAGAACTATATTATGTCCTTCCATCTATGGTGTTCCTCCAACTCCATAGTGGACGACTCTGTCCGCCTCCGTCTGTTACAGCGCACCCTCACTGGCTCTGCAGCTAAGTGGTACATCGAGCAACCCCATGGGACCCATGCCACCTTTACTTCCCTTGCCTCAACCTTCCTGCAGTTCTTTCAATTACCTATCTGCTATGACGCGAGAGTTGAGATCCTACTGTCTTGCAGACAGAACACGGCTACCCACATCATTGACCACATCCATGAGTGGCGTCGACACTGTAGCCTTTGCAAAATCAAGTTAGATGACCGTATCTTCTTAGATTGGTTTCTAAAATCCCTCCTTCCTGTCATTTCCAAGGATGTGGAATCCGAACGACCCCATTCTGAAGAAGAGGCCATCCTCAAAGCCCAGCAATTTGACCTCATTTACGCCCAGTCGAGTTATCTATATACCATCATACCTGACGCTCCTCACGGCGATTCCTCACAACACGATGCACCGGGGGCATCCCATGCCGCAGACGACATCATTGGCCGTATTGCCTCGCATCCCCAACCCTTTTCCATAGCACGTCCTAGCCATGGCCCCGACCTTTTGCGGGCTACATCACAGTCCAGAGAAACCAATTCGTATGCTCCCATAGCACATCACCACCATTCCCATGGACCCTCATGTCCACCTCAGTGCTTTGGTCATGCGTCCTTCTCTTATGCCCCCCCGGTCGCACCTCAGCCCTATTTCCACCCGCAGGCTGCACCATCTCCTGTGTCCTCTCAAGCCCAACATGCTTATTACCCACCACAGGCAGCCCCTGCAGCAAACCCACAACCCGCTCCGCAGACATATCAGCAACCCCCACAAGGTTCAGCACCTACGCAGTCTCCCCCTACTTATTATCCACCGCAGCCTGCTCCCGCACCTGCACAACCCCAAAACCCACCTGCTGCTCAAGGGAAAGTATATGCCCAACAGAATCCGCAGCAGAACCAAAACAACCAGCGCTAACAGGGCTAGCAAAACCGTGGCAAAGGCCGTAACCGTGGGAACAACCCCCCTCCAGACCAAGGTGGTCAACCTACCAATCCCCTAGACAATAATAACGTGGCACCTGCCAACCAGAACCCTGATCGGCCGCCCAAGTAGGCCAAAAATCCTAATTTATGAACAAACCATCCTTGTTCTATTTGCGGGGTCTATGGCCACTACACACACGCTTGCCCACATTTGGAGTGAGCTCGGCAACTCTGGACTGATGATGCCCATCGCCAAGGGCATGCGGCTCCTCAGGCGCCACCCAACCCCCCACCCCCCCAGCATCAACCTTTGGTGCTGCAAAACCCCTTACCAACCCAAGGCGTAGTGAACACTCAACCGTTGGCTCCCCCTCAAGGCAACGCGCCCCCACAACAACAGATCACTTATGCCGCTCCTGATCAACCCATGTTCGACTCAAATACTCACCACTTGTTGATGATGTCATCCGCTGATGTTAACCTCCAAACCCGTCAGAACCAATATGGCTCCACCCCTGAAGCCCCTCCCGCCGACAAAAACACTAACATTCATCCCACTGATCAGACGTTACGTATACCTCCGGCTCCACTAGATGGCGCTTCTAAAGCACCTCGCTTCCCACTTCATCGCATCAATAATAATCCCAATGCTCGCGCTGCATCATATTACAACATTGTAGATGACTTACCCCAGTCTCCCGCAGCCATGTCTGCGTTAGAAGTCTTAAAAAACTGTCCTTCACAGCGCAAGACTTTGCTCTCCGCCATTGGTGCTATTGACCCCAATGATTCACAACTGATGGCATTCGATTTGGACCAGTCCGAACCACGCCTGCCTTCCAATTTAGCATTCCAAGTTTCTGTTTCCGTTCAGAATCTTGTCATCCATCGGTGCATTATCGATGAAGGTGCCTCTACGTGCGTTATGTCCACATTCGTTTGGCAGAAGTTGGGATCCCCTACCCTCCAGCAGTCCACCACTGCGTTGCGAGCCTACGACGGCCGTTCGGCTCAACCCCAAGGTCTCTTAGCCAATGTCCCCGTCCAGTTGGCTGGAAAAACCGTGCTCATTGACATAGAGGTCGTCAATGCCCAACTCGATTATAACCTCTAACTTAGCCACAGCTACATGTATGCCATGTGGGTAGTTGACTCATCTTTTTTTGGTACCATGATGTTCCCTCATGACAGACGCATGGTCAAAGTCAACCAACTCACCTATTACGATCCCAACGCCCCTGCTGCACCCGAAAATGTTCTCCCCATGGTTGAACAACCAGTTTGTGGTGCAACTACCTCGTTTGTTTCCTCTGTGGGACCCGGACTTTACTCAGACACGCCGATGACTTCCACATTCCAATCCATTCCACCCCCGTCACCCGCGACCGAAACCCATGACCGAAGTCTCTGACCTCTGTACTCTTTCCCACAATACACAAACACCCACCAATCAACCGCCCTTGTTACCCAAACCGCCATTGGTACCTAGTCACATTGGTGTTACACCCACCCACACAATCCCCTTCCTATTCCCTCCCTCGGGAGTAGTAAGCGCCCCGGTTATGGCTACTCTCAGCCTCCCCGGGTTAACCTTAGGATTACCCGTGTGGTATATTTCACCTCCCGTTCCCCCGCTGATACCAAATGTCGTACTTCAACCGGTGCAACCCATTGTCACTACTAGTCAACCACCTCCCGGTGTCACTACCCCTTCGTCATCTACGAATCCCCCTCCTCTTATCAAGCCCACTGGGGGCAGAGGCCCACAACCATACACTGTCGTACCCCCGCCTAAGGTAGTTAAAAACCCCCCTGTGTTTCGTGCTCCCCCCAAATGCTCGTTGTGTGATGAGTTAGGCCATCCGACTCATCAATGTCCACAATTACCTGCATTACAGGAACACATGCAAATGCTTGACGACGACCCAACATCCCGGTTGTCAAACTCGATCCAACCCCTAAGCCTCGTGATAAATCACTGCGTACCAACCACCCTTGTGCCATATGCGATATTTACGTCCATTACTCCCATCACTGTCCTGATCTCCCAGATTACAGAGCAGCTCTCTACGAGATGAATAATTTGGACCTTGAGACGGCACCCCCCACAATTGAGGAGATCCACCCTCCCGTATCATCCCCATCCGAAGAGATTAACACCATTTATATGATCTCTTCAACTACCACTCCCTCGTCAACCGATTTGACAACTCAAACTTTCCGCAATGATGAGGAGATTCTAGAGGTTCTCACTGCCCCGGATTATCCCTGGGATGACATGCACCATCGTTTGTATTTCCTCCCAGAAGACTCCTCCTCTACCACAGCTACCCAATTCGCGGTTGAGTCCAAATATTTCCTTCCCACTAAATTCGATTGGTTTAAGGATCCTATTCCTACTCCTGATGCCTTTGAGGAAGGTAACATGGCCAACATCTCACCCATCATCCACATCGATATCTCTGACCCACCTGGTGCTCTTGAAATCATTACCATAGGAGCCTCCTGCAGTGAGCATGAGATTGGTGAGTACAAAAAAAATTTCCAAGAGTTACGTGATGTGTTTGCCTGGTCCTATACCAAAATGCCTGGTCTCGACCCCGCTATTATAGAGCACCACATTGACACATGGCCAGATGTACCCCCCGTTCGCCAGAAATAGCGCCTCATTCACCCCTCAAAGCTCCCCGCGGTCAAAATAGAGATTGAAAAACTTCGCAAAGCAGGATTCATTTATCCTATTACATATACCACTTGGGTTTCAAATCTCGTTCCTATTAACAAAAAACAAGGCACCATCAGAGTATGCACTGACTTCCGTGATTTAAACCGCGCTTGTCCCAAAGACAACTTCCCATGCCATTCATTGACCAACTCATCGATGGGTGTGCGGGACATGAAGTCCTATCTTTCATGGATGGTTTTTTCGGATACAACCAGATTCAGTTCCGTAAGGAGGATCAGTACAAAACTGCCTTTACCACCCCATGGGGCACCTTTGCCTATCGCGTCATGCCTTTCGGCCTCAAAAATGCTGGTGCCACCTTCTAGCGGGCCATGACCTATTGTTTTCACGACTTGGTCCATATCCTGCTAGTCTATCTTGACGACCTTACAGCTCATTCCCGGAAACGATCAAACCACCTTAATGACCTCCGGCAAGTATTCCTGCATTGTCGCAAATATCAAATCCGCTTGAACCCACACAAGTGTGTATTTTGCATTCCGGCAGGCCGGTTGTTAGGTTTCATTGTTTCCCAGAAAGGAATTGTTGTTGATCCCCTGAAAGTCCAAGCCATCTTAGACCTTCCCTCTCCTAGCACGCTTCGACAGCTCCAGAGTCTGCAGGGGCAATCCAATTTCCTTCGTCGTTTCGTTCCTGATTACGCCACTACCGTTCATGGTTTCCTACGCCTGCTTCGTACCCACATACCCTTTGTTTGGGATGAGTAAGCAGAAGCTGCATTCGAAGCCCTCAAAAAATCTCTCACACAAGCCCCTTTGATCTCCCCTCCGGATTTCTTTCAGGACTTCATCCTTTACGTCTCGGCATCCGATTATGCTGTTTCCAGAGTCCTTGTTCAAGAAGATGCCACTCGCCAAGAGCATGTCATTTACTACGTCAGCTAGACCTTGTCTGGACCACCCCTAACTTACCCATATGAGGAGAGACTAGCCCTAGCTCTGGTCTTTTCCGTCCAAAAATTGCGACACTACATTTTACTTAGTCATACCACAGTCGTCACCGACTCCAACCCCATGGTCTATCTCTTAAACCGGCGACTACTGCAAGGTCGTGTTGCTAAATGGGTCATTATCCTCCAGGAATATGACCTCACTTTCCAAACCCCTAAGAGCACTAAAGCCCTCGCGCTTGCCCAACTCATCACCGATATCCCCTCCCTTCTGCTGTCCCCACAAATCTCGTCTGATGACCCATGGTACGGTGATATTTTGTTATACCTTCGCACGCAGAAGTTCAGACCCAACATCAATCGTGATGGACGCCGTCGTGTCCGTCACCAGGCCTCTCGATATCTCCTCTTAGGCGATGTCCTTTACCAGCGAGGGGTTGACATGATTCTCCGTCGTTGCCTTACACACAAGGAAGCCAAACACGTCCTCAATGACTGTCATAGCGGTGCCTGCGGCGGCCATTTCTCTGGGATGGCCACCACCCAAAAGGTCGTCCGCGCCGGATACTTTTGGCCCACACTCTTTACCGACTGCATCATAGCAGTCAAACATTGTCATAATTGCCAACTTTTTGCCCCCAAGGCTCGGACACCACCTGCTCCGTTACACCCAATCGTCACCATTAGTCCCTTTTCTAAGTGGGCCATCGACTTCATGGAATGTAAACCCCCATCTGCCAACGGCCATAAGTACATCATTGTCACCGTTGCTTACTTCACCAAATGGGCGGAAGCCATGCCCACCTTCAATTGTACAGCTGACACCGCTGCCCGTTTCTTCTTTAACCATGTTATCACTCGATTCGGGGTTCTCAAACAGTTGGTCTCAGACCATGGTTCCCATTTCGAAGATTCCATTTGGTGCGAGTTATCCACCCTACTGAAGTTCAAACATCAGTACTCCTCTGCTTACTACCCCTAAGAGAACGGCCAAGTAGAGGCCATTAACAAAATCTTAAAAACCATCCTCCAACGAACTGTCAACCGGCATAAGTCCAATTGGCACCACATGTTGTTCCCTGCCTTATGGGCTGACCGTACATCCACCAAGACTGCCACCGGTTTTACCCCATTTCATTTAGTTCACGGTGTAGAATCTGTCCTCCCCATCGAGTGTCAGATACCTGCCTTACACATCACTGTCGAACTTCTCCCCGACACCTCCCCACTCGAGCAACGTCTGCTATCGCTAGAACAAGCTGATGAAGACCATCGTGCCACTCTCCAGATCATTGAAGCCGCCAAGAACCGCTCCAAAGATGGTTACGACAAACATGTACACCCTCGAACTTTCCATGAAGGGGACCTCGTCCTCGCCTATGACCAAGCCCACAACAAAACTGGTAAAGGAAAGTTTGAGTCCATGTGGCAAGGCCCTTACATCGTGCAGACTTGCCTCGACAATGGGGCATACATTTTAACTGACTCAGATGGTCACCCTTTGCGCAACCCCCGTAATGGGTTGTATCTTAAACGCTTTTATCCATAAATAAACCCGCAGCCCCCTTGGTCCGTATTGTACAGTTTTCTCTCTTTTTGTTTTTCACCTTTTTTACCACAATCTCACATTCATCATTTTTGCATGATCACAGATGGACCCTCTTCCACCTCATTACATTGGCTTCACTGATGGAGCAAGCCGCTGGTTTCCAAACCTGGCTTCTGCAGCATGGGTCGTATATTCCCCTTCACATGAATTGATTCACCTTGACGGAATATGTATAGGTGCTGCTACCAATAACCAGGCGGAGTATGATGCTGTGACCGGTCTCTTGACTGCTGCCCTCCAGATGGGCATATGTCACCTTCATGTGTTCCTTGAATCCCAACTACTTGTCTCCCAACTCAACAACTGCTACCAGGTGTGTGATCCCTGCCTCTTTAGAAAATTCCTGTGCACAAAACAACTCAGCCGACAGTTTGAATCCATATCATTCACCCATGTCCCAAGAGCTCAAAATAGTGTCGCAGATCAAATGGCTAACAACATCCTAGATTGGCATATCAATCACACCATGTAAAACCTCCATCATGCATCATCATCCCATAACATCTCATCAGAAATATATAAAAACCCAAAAAGATTGCAAGGGGCATCCACGTGCCTAATCCTACATACATAATGTTGCATCCATGTGCAATACATCACATAAAATACACAAGGGGCATCCATGTGCCCAACATCCTACACTACTTGCATCCATGTGCAGTACAACCATATAACAAACCATAAGCGCATCCACGTGCGTACACTAGATCATCATCGCAAAAAGGTGCATCCATGTGCATATATATATATCAAAAAATGAATGTCAAACATGTCCTGAGTACCCCCGTACTCAGCTATACAAAAAAAATATATCTATACATCCCTACGCCTCATAAAATACATGCCGTAGCTACAAAATCGGGGGGGAGTCCCCTGTACTCCCTAATGAGATTCATACCCTGCATCAGCTGCCTCTGAGTCCTCCCCTTGCTCCTCCTCCAGTAGCTCCTCATCCCCTACGGGCTCATGTGCCCGTCCCCTGTCCGCTAAGATGGCCACCCGGATCGCGATCGACCGAAACTCCCGTGGCGCCCTCATGCAATCCTGAATCACATTCGGATCCACATCCCGCCACCCGTCATTGGTCACTCCCACCAGTAACCGATCCAGAAGCAGTCGTACGGACTCCAGAGTCCCCTCAGCGTCCCGTCGACGCACCTCCCCTCGGCCTAGTAGAGCTGGTACCGCCACGTGCCCCCTGCGCACTATATGTCCTGGTGGTGGTCTCGGGCCCACATCTGTAGATCATACATCAGTCAGTAATAGTATATCACAAACCCTATCATATACAAATCTTGACATCCATAACATGCAATAGAATCAATACATACCATCTGGTCCCCATGCCTGTCCTAGCGCCCGTGGTGCCTCTCGATCCCCGGTGTAGTCCATATCTTTGTATGGAAAGTCATCCAGTGTCAGCGACATCTGCAGCCACTGTAGGTACAACTCCTGAGTGAAGTATCTACCCACCTCACCACCACCCCGGCGGCGCATCATCTCTCCCCACTGCACCATGCGCGGCTCCCTCAGTCCTCCTGCCTTGACCGGCACCTGCGGCCGCAGTGTAGGTACCCGCTCCATGAAAAAAGCACATAGAAAGGATCCATAACAGAATCCCTTGCCAGATTCCTTCACCGATGTCAGCTGCCGCTGCACACAAGTGAGGAACATCTGGCCCCATGCATAATAGACACCATCCAGTACCCGCTCCACTAGCTGCATCTGGCCCCCATATACCTTCTCAGGTGACTGGGACCCCAAAACCCGAACCACGCACGCCGCAATAGCCTCTACAGCTGGCTCCTGCAGGTTCACCACCCAGAGTGCATTCCTCTGCACCCTCACCTCTGGAACACAGTATCGCTCCAGCATATCCTCCATATCTACATCCAAGGATACTCGTGGCTGCGTATCCGCCACCCTCCCCAGACAGGGCAACCCTGTCAAGAAGTAGACATTTGCAAGGGTGAGATCCACCCTCTCCCCCTGCACCCTGAATGCCTGAATGTCAGGCTCCCAGAAGCTCACTAGCCGGTTCAGCAGCAGCGCTGCTGACCGCATCATCTGTACCTGTGCGAACATCAAAAGTTCGCACAATCCCAGCGTCGACTGCACATGGCGATCCCTCCGGATGACCTCTACTATCTCGTCTGGGACCTCTCGCTCTCGCCACAGAACCAGCAGCATCCTGTCAATCACACAAGGCCAACTCATCAGACTCATGTCAACGAAGTAAACCTTCCCCCCCGGGGAACCCTAATAGCTCGATCCCAATCGTAGCTTTAGGACCCCTTGCCGTGGTTTTCGACCGCGGCTATTAGGGCTATAGTCGCGGTCCCAAACCGCGCCTGTAGGAGCCAGACTCGCAGTTTCGAACCGCGTGTTCAGCCTTGGAACATGCGGTACCAGACCGTGTATTCCGACCCGAACATCGTGGTCCCCAGCTGCGTGATCTACCCTGGAACCTGCGGTCCCCGAGCGCGGTTCCACCCCACAAACCCGCGGTCCACCCACGTGGACCGTATAATCAAACCCCTGGGACCCACCACCCTACCCCGAACCCAATGAAAATGCAGGTATGAGTTTGACGGAATACTAGTAACTACTAGATTTGAAAACGGCCGATCGGATCGTCCAGAGACGCCACCTCAGCTTTGGTCCACTCTGATCACTAGTCAAAGTCAACAAGTCCAAATGACACTTGTCATGTTGGCCCCAATCACTATTTATAGTCCGTTGACTTTTTCTTGTTTTGGCCATTCTGAACCCATACGAAGTCCATTTTTTGAACCGTTTCCACCACTGGAATCAGCACAACGCGACCGTCATGATGGTTAACTTGTTCCCTTAGTTTTTCCACTTTATTTTTTGAGCATTTTTTAGACACCACTCGTTGCCTCGATTTGCGTGCCACTTCGGCTGCTCTTCATTTTTGGCATATTTTATATCATCGGATTCATTTTTTTGAGCCCGTGATGATGCTTGAGATCATTTCTCACTCTCACCCCCAGATTTTTTGGGTATTTTTCCAAAACGCCCCCCGTCACCTCGATTTGCGTGCCACATCGGCCGTTATCCATTTTTGACACTTTTTATATCGCCGGATTCATATTTCCAAGCTCGTGATGATGCTTGAGATCATTATCACTCTCACTTGGTACAGTTTCAACATTGTGTCCCGACACCTTGCCGCCTCGATTTATGCACCACATCAGCCGCCATCAGATTGTTCCCCATTTTTACATGAGCCATTCACTCCTGTCATACTGCAATTATTTCATTATTTTGCCACCATTCATTATCCAGCAAGGAGGCCCACTAGTGTTCCCCCCCTACCCTCGTTCTTGGTCATCATCAATGTTCCTTGATTGAGCACTTCCTCCTTGCCTAGCCATTCCTTTTGTTCGGTATACTTTTATCCTTTTTTCGGGCCGGACAAGTCCTTTACGAAAAAGGCACTTAGGGAGTTTCTGTTAAGCTCTTTTCTGACTCCTAAAACAATGAAAAGATCACCGAGCAATCTTGCTTCCTTTCATGTTCGTTAAAGTACCTGAAAGGGTGTCTATCTGGTATAAGTTTACCCCTTTTCCGGACCTGGTAGATTAATTACAAAAAAGGAATACTCTAGTCACACCGGCTAGAAGAGTTCTTCATTGCATCCTTTTATGCTTCTTCGGGCCTTAGAGACTAACACACGAAAAAGCAATCCCCTGGAGTCTTCTTATCGCTTTCAGACTCTCTAACATTGAAAGCAACCACAAGCATGAACTATCCTGGGCTCGTACAAATCCACACGACAGTACAATTCCATTATTTCAGAGTCTTCTTATCACTTTCAAACTCCTTAACATTGAAAGCAATCACGAGCATGAACTGTCCTGGGCTCGTATAAATCCACACAACAATACCATTTTACACACACTTCTTCTAGTTCCTTAACCCATGAAGAAGTCCCCCCGTGCCTCTTGGCACTATGATCAATCATCTCGGCAGCACCCCCAATCAGGTCACCTTTGTTCAGAGTATTCTGTAGTCTCCTGCCATTTTACACCAGCTTGATTATCCCTCATCGCAGTCCCTATCCTTACAGCTATGATCCCTTTCCCATCAATCAGTTTCATATGCTGCCCGATCATCCCCGCCATCATACTCTGAACAAAGGAAGTTTGAGTCCACCCACTCTACTTACCCAGTTATCCTCCATAGTATGTCAGTCCTACCATCAGTACTCTCACACTTCGGTTCTCCACCTAGCGCTCCTGTCAAGAAAACATTATTGCCTTGATAAGTTGCAGGTCTCCCTCTGTCGACGACAGCCCCTCTATTCCAGAGGATAGACCCAGAGGTCCCTGCGCCTTGGACCCATCACCATCTATGGTGAGTGCCTACGGACCATTTTGAGAGGAGTCATCATTGCCTCTCCAAGTGGTTGTTTCTCACATGCTCGCCTTCAACACCTTGATCGCATCGTTGAGAATCGCGCAAGGTTTATATCCCTTCAGTTATTGGTCGAAGACCCCGGATTTCCCCTGACTCTAGCACATTGGTGAGTCACTTCGGAACACCTAGTTACATGTTCCCGTGGATGTCCGGGTTACGTTGGCGATTGTATTCGGAATCCATCCAGTTATATGTTTCCTTGAGTACCCAGTTCAGTTCCAGTTCAGTGTACCATTGAGAGTATGACTCCCCGTCACTATGATCCAGCAGCTCATCAGTTCCTCTGGTACCCCACTCAGCAGCACTATCATTATCCAAGTGTACCAGTTCTTCAGCTCAGACATGGTCATCCCAGCAGTATATCCCATATTTGTGTCCCCTCTCGACCCTTATGATGTACACAATGGTTCTCTATATATCCTACAGGTCCCCCTTTTCGGGCCTCATTGTTATTTTTTATGTATCTTGATACGAGCATGGGTATGCCCGCCTCGTCCATATATTGAGATTCTTCCTCATTCATTATTTGAGGCCATGCATATGTCAGGTCCCCATATTTTGGACCCCATTGTTATTATTGTTCTCTATCTTGATACGAGCATGGGAATGCCCGCCTCGTCCATATGATCAGATTATTCCTCATCCATTATTGAGGTTATGTACTTTTAATTTTTGCAATTTGTTCGGGACCGTTGTTCCGGGCTCCAGTTTGTTTCTTCTCTTCTCCACACCCCAGGAAAACCATACAAGACTTATGATGTCTATCGGCCATACGATGAGCTCCTGCCCTCACACATCAGGGGGCAATCTGTTAACACCCAAAAAGTGCTCACTGCCTCATCTACCCCATTACATGACTCATTTGTCCATATTTCCTACCATATCTGCCTCCAAAAGGCCTAAAAATCCTCCAAAAGGCCACAAAACCATCAAAAAAACATCCAAAAGGCCACAAAACCATCAAAAAAGCATCCAAAAGGCTAAAAAACCCCTTTTCCCCCCAAAATTATCCAAAATTCCTCCAAAATAGCAAAAGCCCTCTAAAAAGGGAATAAAAAATATAAAAAATGAGGAAAAAGAGGAAAAAGGAGAAAAAAAACCCTATACAGCTGACCTAAACCATATGGTTCCCAAAACCATGGGCCAGCACTCCACCACCCAAAACCTATAAATAGGTGATGGAGACCCCTCATTTCATATCCACAGTCAAATACACCCTTACTCTACCAAAATCACTCTCGAAACCCTAGCTCACCCTTGAGCTACTTTCACCCTTGAGTGTCCCTTTTGGCCCATTTCCAACCATTTGGAGAAAGAGAAGGAGCAAAATTGGAGTTTGGAGCAACCCTCTTGGATCATTGCAAGAACTTCACCAACCTCTACACTTGAGGTAAAATTTTAATAAAAAAAAAGAAAGATCTTCACCATATTTCATGTTTTTGTTATGTTTATTAATGCTCATGCTAGTTTAGAATTTGTATTGTTTTATTACTTTCATTTACTGTTTATTGAACTGCTACTAAGGAGTCCATTCTCCTTAGTAGGTGCCCATTTGCACAAGCTAGGGTGAAAACCCTAGCTACAACATGAGGTTTAACCTTTACACATAAGGCTTAGTCATTCTTGATTCCAACTCAAGAATCTACTCCAAGTTTCTTGAGTCCAACTTAGGCTCCCTAAGGCACTACCTCGACATACAAGGCTCAATCCTAGCACACACGATTGACTTGGAGAATAACTCATGATGCTGTAACTTTAACACCACTTGTATTGCAAATTATCAACATGAGTGTTTCTCAAGTGTGTTATGAGTGAGTGTTTTTTGCCATGTAATCCTCGTTCTCATAGTCTTTATGTTACTTGAGAACCATTTCAACTCATGATGATGTAACTTTAACACCACTTGTATTGCAAATTACCAACATGAGTGTTTCTCAAGTGTGTTATGAGTGAGTGTGGTTTTTTGCCATGTAATCCGCATTCTCATAGTCTTTATATTACCTGATAACCATTTCAGTGGTTCATGCAAAGAAGAAGACACTAATAACTCCAAACAAGAAATGGCTTGAAGCTACTTCAACACAACTTAGGCCCATGCCATCTCATAGATTGCACAAGGTTTTAAATATGGTGGGAAATACTTCTCCTAACCTCTTATTGGGATCCACCAACACAATGGTGGTTGAACCATGTAATCCTCGTTCTCATAGTCTTTATGTTACTTGAGAACCATTTCAACTCATGATGATGTAACTTTAACACCACTTGTATTGCAAATTACCAACATGAGTGTTTCTCAAGTGTGTTATGAGTGAGTGTGGTTTTTTGCCATGTAATCCGCATTCTCATAGTCTTTATATTACCTGATAACCATTTCAGTGGTTCATGCAAAGAAGAAGACACTAATAACTCCAAACAAGAAATGGCTTGAAGCTACTTCAACACAACTTAGGCCCATGCCATCTCATAGATTGCACAAGGTTTTAAATATGGTGGGAAATACTTCTCCTAACCTCTTATTGGGATCCACCAACACAATGGTGGTTGAACCATATTTCACGCAACAAGTTGATTACATATAAAACCTTAATCATGGTTTGCAATGATCAATATTGGGATGGAGGAGGACTGGCACAATCCCGCCACATTGTGAAATACTGTGATGAAGGAAACCAAGATAAAGAAGTTCACTTGGATCATCACCATGAACAACTTTCACATCTTTTTGCAAATCTTTGTGATTGTGATTTATCACAGTTTCGATCATGTCGAGATTTTAGGAAGTTTCTTCCAAACCTGGAGGTTTGCAACTAAATTTACATTAAGTTTTTGGATTTATGGGCACATTTTAAAATTCTTTGTGGAATGATATGCATAGAATTTGTTTAAAATACATACCAATGGAGAAGTTAGTCTAATATACTTGGAATTTGGCACATAAGGAATTTCCAATGGTGTTAGAAATCATTAAATATTTGGTTGGTGTTTCTTCACGGGATGGAAGGATGAACTATTATGGACTTAGTCCAACGATGCAAGAAATCGACCTCAAATATGAAAGAAGGTCGAGGGAATTGCAACTATTTGAGATATTTTTCCAAGGATGCTTAGGCTATTCATTCTTAGTTAATGATGCAAGCAATAGGAAATTCAGATCCTGCAGAAGGTAGAATGCATCGAAACCTGTAGAATGAGGTCGGTGGGGGGGGGGAGTGCTAGTTGTTGAACATGGAAAGTGTAGGTTTTTGTGTGAGTACAATTTGAATTTAGCAGCAATCATTTGAATTGATGAATTAGTATCAACATAATAGATGATGGAGGTCCCAACAGACGATAAAGGATGGAAGAGGGCCCATTAGACGACCATTAGGAGTAATGGATGAGGTTTGATGGAGAGGGTACGGTCAACCAGACATCACTTGATTATGATAATTGGGAGGTCCAAAACGTCGAATGAATTGACCATGCCTATTATTTTTAAGGTTGGGTTATTGATGGAGGGGAATGTAGAGAATGGAGGAGGTAGATTAGGGTTTATGAAGAAGGGGTTTTGTTTAAGGGAGAAAGTCATAATGTAGAAAAGGAATTAAGAGTAGTAGTAGGTTGTAATGGGAATGAGGGACTCCTACAAATAAAATAGAGTTAGGTTTAGATATTGGAGGGAAGGGCTTAGGTATCGTATTTGGAGATATTTCATTCATGAGTTTGAGATCTCAATATAGGAGAAAGTGGTGCATTCAAGCCATGAATGCAAAGATGAAATTTTTTATCCCATTGAAATGGAGTATTGATAGAGTTGTATATTTGGAGAGAATATTGGTTGGTTATTTCAGGAGAAGGTAGTCAACACTCACGGGGTTGTTTCCATGGATCAATAATACTTAGTTTTAGTTTGATAAGAGTAAGATTTGTATTTCTCCCAGGAATAGTTTTTTTTTTTCCATTTTTGTTCAAATACATTTTAGAGAGAAATGTTTCTTTATTTAGTGGTCCATGATTTTATATGGGTTTGGGTATAGTTTTAAATCCTAAATGAAAATTCAGTTCATATACTACTTGGAAATATCATCTTCTATTGTGAGTGTGAATGTTTGGTCTTTCTTTGTATTTATGGAATCCCAAGGCCTTTCAGATTATAAGAGAAGCACTATGCTCCTTTCAATATGAAGCTTCATAAACACTAAATATGGAGGGTGTTTTGTGGATGATCATGCTAATGAAAATTAATGGAGGAGTTTTAAACTTGATCAATTTGCACTATGGTAGATTTGAAAGAGAACAAATGTTGGATTATGAAGGAATCCAATTTAGATGTTGTTATTTCCATATGTTGGTCACGTTTTAAGAGACTATTCATCCATGTAGGAAACAAACAAGATAAGGTAGGGTGTTTGATGTGTTATGAAGGAACATGAAACTACAAAAAAAAAACCATTAATGCCAAAATTTACTGTAATTTTTTATCAATTGGGCATGATCACTTGGTGCTAAAGTCAATCCTATTTGGAATATGACATTTGCATCAACTTTTGCTCTAAGTTTAGCATCGATAGTAGCACTTAGTTTCATATCATTTTATGGATTCCATTGGACTTTACATCTAAATTTACACCAAATTTAATTTTGACACTTATTATTGCACCCACTTTAATGCCAAACATCAAAATAGTGGTTGCACTAGATTTAGCTTCCACTTAACATCTACCATAACATCGATTTTTTCTTCTTCTATAGCTTCCATTATTGCACCATATTTTACTTCCATTATAACTTCTACATCAGTACCATGTTTGGCTTCCATTATAATTCCAAGTTTGGTTTCTACTATAGAGCTAAGTTTGGGTTCCACCATAACACCTAGTTTTGCTACCATTTTCTCACCAAGTTTTTCTTCTAGTTTATTGCTAAATTTTCTTCCATGTTTGTAATACCCCCAGTTTTGAATCTTGGAATGCATTAAATTAGATTATGTAAAATTATGTAAATATGCTAGTATGGATTCCTAGTGTGGTGCTCAATGCCAAGGCCCGACTAGTGAATGACTAGGCATGTATAATGTAGATATTTCTATATGGTCCATGTGGTTGGATTGTGACAATGACTCAGAAGCTAAGTAATTATTATGTTGAAAACTAATAAAATGGTCCAAGATGGTTGTGTAAAGAGCATTAGAGAGGCTATGATTCCACTAAAGGGGGAGATGAAATGGGGCCTATGGGAGATTAAATCCCCTTTTTCCAAGTGTCAACCTTAAAACTCATCCATTTGCTGCTATATGCCTTAAATGAGACAATTACTTCCTTTCGAATTATTAAATCCAATCATTGGATGCATGTGTGAAGTTGGTGGAAAAAGTCTTCTCATGTAGTTCTATGGAAGCATGGAATGAATATACTTCTATGACAGTTGTAAGAGTAATTCTTTCTATGATCATAAGTAATGTCAGTTGTCTTTTAACTAATCCTCTCATCTCAATTGCATTGTATAACTCATACCCCATGAAGATTTCATACACTACATGTAGCCTTCATGTTGTTTTCTCCACGGCCAATTACTAGATTGAGAATTAGCCAGGAATTAACGTTGTGGAGAGGAAATTGTAGACATTAGAGTGAAGAGGATGGTTTTCGGTTAGCATAGAGGTTGGGAAAGATATGAACCCTTACCCACTGCGTATTTTCTACTCTTGGATGCTTGAGAATCCATGAATTGATTTTACATGAGGTTCTCCATTAACATACAACATGTTGGACTCTTTTTGCACACAATGGTAAGAACTGTAAGGGTTGGATTTCCTGATATAATTGTAGATAAATTAAGGGAAATTCATTCCTTGTGTTCTGTGGGGCATTGGAAAAGAGTGCTATATTTGGGATGTATGAGTGAGATTCTTGTAATTGCTTAGTGGTGAGCAGATTGGCTAATCATGAGAGAAAATGGGTTTTGGGATGAGAAAAAGAAACTTGCAGGTAGTTCCTTCACCCTATTGGCCTCATAGCTCGACTTGGGGGTGGTATCTACAGTTGATACCTACGGTTGGGTGGGAAATTTCTTTTACACAACCAATTTCTTGGATCTTCTTCTATTAAAAGATAAGTATTCTCTTTTTCTATGAATGTGAAATGATTATATTTATTTCCTATGATAAATATGATTGTTTATGCATGATGTGTGTGTGGATAGATTTTTCATTCCATTGTGTTTTACATTCATACACTTGTACATGCATTCTTAGTTTATGTTTCCCATGGGTGGCTTAAATTTGTTAGAACTCGAATAATGGCCCATGGGATGAAATCTAGAAACATGAAATTCATATTTTCCCCCTCCTATAGTTAAAATGATGGATGGGGATGCTATAGAGTGGTATCATAGCTCTTGGTTGCAAAACCAGAGCTATATGGGCCATAATCAATAGTTACAGACATAAATAAGAGTTTGTACTTGAAGTGTTTGATGAAATTATTCTATGAATATCATGATTTTAGTTAATAGATGGTGTTTTAATGGATCCCATGTATTAAATATTGTGGTTTATCAACATGAATGGTATATTGGTTTGAGGAAAATTGGGGATTCTTTTTGGATTTGGTAATGTTATCGATGAAAAATATTAGTTCTATCAGTTAATAGAAGTTCAGGTGCCAAACTATTGGATTCACAATTTAGTTTGAGAGTTTGGGGATGATCAATGGATGAGATCAAATGGGATCACTAGATCCCCGGATCTGAACCGTCTGTGCAAGTGCAAGTGATTATGTCAAATGGCTCTTTGTGCAAACAACCTAGATTAAAATGAGCACCAGCTTCCTCCAACAAATTGTGATTGTTCACACAAAATATATGTGATTGGGAGTTAATATAGGAACCTTGCCACAAATGGCACATATTGAACCTAGAAAATATTATCCTGCGATCTTGACCATTTGTGCAAGAAGATTTGATTAAGGGATAAAAATGGTACTCCTCCCAGTAATGACTGAGATGTGATCTATTTGAATCTTATTAATACTGAGAGGGGGAGGTGAATCAATATTAGCGTTGTTATGAACAATTTTCACTTCTTATCAAACTTAAATAGTAGAGCTATTTTATGCGTTCACAATAAACAATAAAATTCATCCACATATGCACAAAACACATAACACAATATTTTTACGTGGAAACCCAAACGGGAGAAAACCAACTTCCAAAGTTCTCCAGCACCAACTGGAAGGAGGAACTAACCCCCTAGTTTTATAGAATACGACCTGAAGGAAGCATCGACTCTCTAATTTACCAGCTTTGACTGTGAGGAGGCACCGAACCCTTGGTTTTATAAGCACTGACCTGAAGGAAGCACCGAATCCCTGTTCCTTGCCCCGTCGTGCCACCCTCATATGTCTATTAAAGATACTTATTTGTTGTTTTACTGATCCACACTCTCTTCAGATTTGATGCAATATATTCTATTGTGCCCACCTTCTGTATACCGTGATAGTGCAACCGATGAACTGTATCATGTACTTCACTTCACTGTATCAATGCTGCTTACTGGATTTCATACTTCATAGCCTTCTATAATTTGCACGGTGTTTCATCATACTATTCTATTTATGTGCATATGCAAACTCAACTGATACTACACTTCATCTGCTATGCTATTGTTCTGACCTCGCGCATCTGTATCAGATAAATAACATCATTATGCGCATCCTCTGGTATGCTACACTTCGGTCTTGGTGCATTTGTCTTGTATACATCACATCATTTATTGTGCGACATCATTTTGCACATCAACTACTGTGCTGCAATTTTGTCTTTGTGCATCCTACTCTTCTGCTAGATCATGCTATTCCGGTTCGATGAGCCATTGATACCCCAATAATTAGAAGTTTTCCAAATCAGAGTACTACCCCTTTCTCATATTCAAACTTGCTTCAACTAACCAACTTGGATTCTTATTTATGCTTGTCCTACATACACGGTATGTCCACAAGTTGGTCGTAGCATCCCTTCTTCCTTGCTTCATGGTAAATCTTGATTCACACTTTTGCCCCTTGTCATGATCTATGCCACTGAGGTATCATGCCTTGTGGGTCTTGTGCATACTTGGTCCTTTGCACAGTGGGTCTTGCACATACTTGGTCCTTTTCACATTCGGTCTTGCGCATACTTGGTTCTTTGCACATTCGGTCTTGCGCACTTTGGAACCACTTCATTGTGCCCTTGATGTACCATCGCTTGTTCGGTCTTGCGCACTTGACTTGTTTGACCGCTTCTTAATTATGGGACTCTTGTGCACTTCAAATACTTGTATACTTCTTCCGATTGGTGAGTCTTGCGCACTTTCAGGACTTGCATACATGTCCAACCACTTCTTTCTCCCGAGCCACTTGCGCACTCCTGGAACTTGTTCATCCATATATTTGGAATTACCTTTGAAGTATCATGACTATATGGATTGGAACTTGTGCACATAACTTATGTACTTCTTCAAACTGGATGCACTCACTAAATGTATTGGATGTACTTCTACAATCTAGATGTACTTTTTCAAACTAGATTTCATATACTTCTTCAAACTAGCACAAGGATACTGAATCCTCTTGACATCAGTTGACATCAATGAAAACCAAAGTTCAACAATCTCCCCCTTTGGCATTGATGTCAACACTTCATGAAGATATTCATGTCAACACTTCATGAAGATATTCATGTCAACACTTCATGAAGTTATTCATGTTAACAGCTCATGAAATTGTGCTCTACCTGAATATGAATTCCTTTGTTCTGTTCACACACATCACAACACTCCCCTTCTTTGTACTCCCCCTGTGTTTTTGCTAGTTTGAACCTTATTTCTTCTGCTCAACCTGCTATTAGTATTTATCTACTGTTGATCTTTCTCCATTGTTCCTCCGCATGCTCACATATCAATACTTCTCTGTTGTTCTTCATCTCTGCGCAGTTCATTGTCACTGCTTCAAGATGCATGATATTTTCTCCCCCTTGACATCAATGGAAAAGAGGTGCTTTCCATGCACAATTTTATATTCACCTCAACACTGACACTTCGGATTTGCGCTTGCCTTGATACAACTGCTTGCTTCAATTACTCTCCCTATCTTCGTGCTTCATTCTTTTCCTAAGGAGTAATGTTTTCTACTCACGTTTCTGATTGAACTGTAGTTGAAAACTTCTGTAGAGTTTCCTTTACAACTGCAACCTTTTCTTTCATTTCTCCTTCTGTGGCCATGATTCTTGCTTCCACCTTTTCATTAGAAACCGATTTCAACATTTCAAAACATTCATTAACTGCTTCCCTGATTTCCCTTATAACTATGGGAAAAGATCTGTAGTGCTAAGGGATTCTTCTTGCAATGGTTCAAGTCTGTTAGCAATCTTCTGTTGTTCATCCTGAACCATACTTACTACTTGTTACTGCTTTCTGTACTCCACCATTTAAGTTGTTCTCCTTTTCAATAGCTAGAAATAAAACTAAGTTTTCATGCATCCTTTGTTCTAGTTCTTGTGCGGCCTGTAGTTTTTGATCTACTTCCTTCAACTGCTCATCTGTGATCATCTTACTCCATAGTTGAGAAATTTATTCATACAACTTTGTACATTTCAGATCCAATGTCCTAATGTTCTCTATTGCAATATTTATTCTTTCTGTCATGCTTTCACATTTTGTTCTGACCTCTAGAGGTGTTCATGGTGGTTGTTTTGGAGACAGTTCTTCAACTTTAGCCTACAATCCTAGAATGGCCTCACCTATATTTACCACTTTTATTTCTAGAGAAGTGTCTTCATTGTCTTGTACCTATGGAAGCTCATTGCACACTTCTTCCACTACCTTCTATAGATTTAAGGTTTTATGCTGTACTTTCTCCACTTCCTCCTTCAACTGATCACTTCTTGTGACTGCTTCGTCTGCTTTCTTTTCCAACTCCGATCTCTTATGCGTAGCATTATATTTTTCTATATTCATCCTGGAACATTCTTCCTATAGAACTTCCTTCGCATTCTATCTTTTATACTAGTCAGCCGTAGTAGATTCATGTCTCCATCTGATCTCCTACACACCATATGTATGTAGAGCATGTAGCTCATTTACAAGTAAGTGTGACAAAATCATTTCTACATGACTGACATATTCCTCCATCTCTTGAGTGGTAAGCATCAGAGATGCAAATGAAATTTTTATTCTTTGATGCGACTTTGTTTCCTTTGTCTGTGAGTTTCCCAGATGTGCATCTGATCTTGTTTCCACATCTTTTCATCCTTCTCCCCTGGTAGTCAATATCAAATGCTTCATTGTCACAAAATTTTCTTCAAGTTTCAATAGGATATCCTCTTGCTGCATTGCAAGGTCTTCAATTTCACCCTTTGTAGCCATATTCTCTATTGCTTATTCAGTATCATTTCAAAACTCCACACTGATTTGTGTAATATCATTTGGTGTCAGTGTCAGATCCAGGATTGGTTTGGAAATTTTTTTCTTCTTCCTCAATGACCCTTCATAATGAGCCATCTTTGTCCTTTTGTTAACTGACATTGTTGACACAACGACTGTAGACGGGGGTTCACTTCATACTGCTGTCAACAAACATCAACCAAACACCCTTAAACACCGACCCAGAAAGGTTTTACCCTTTCCAGCAACACTCGCGGAGCAAGTGAAGTCTCATTCGAGATAATTAAGGGGGCTGCAGGAACCAAGTTTCCGCAGTGGGGAAGGACATGCATCAATTCTCACTCTATTGCTATAGAAACTAGAGATTATATCGTTGCATCATGCTTATCAGTCCATACATTCATTCATTATTCGCATATTCAAAGTGTAATCAACATTCGCACTAACATGGTGAAATTAGCATTCGCATCAACATAACTTACTAAACCACAAAACTTTAAACATATTCACAACTAGCAATCGAATTGATCATTCAACATGAACAAAAACATAAGAAATGGACATATCCGAACATCTTCATGCATTAACTCATCAAAAACCTGTGGTACAACCCTCGCAGGGACAGTTCCAAACCACTTATCGCAGATCCATACAAAACTTGCTGGAAGCAGAACAAAACATTACACAATTCATCTGCTTATTTTCTAATCGATAGATGCCCTTAGGATTACAATCACAATCCTATTTATAGCTAACCAAGGTGGTTACAAAACGGTCCAAATGAACCATTCTAACTAATTTAACTAATCTGGCGCTTTCGTTGGATCCTTGTTCTCCGCAAATGGTCCTTTATTCCGTGGATTTTCCTTCGCGGCGCTGTCGGCTTCCGCTTTTCATGTGGTCTAACCCTGTGCCAACATGCCCCCAACAAAAAATTATGGCTCGTCCTTGAGCCACCTCAGCTGGACAACTCTGGTGCGTTTACTTGGGACCAAAACTCATCATGTGCAACTCTGATCTGGTCGACAACTTATTTTGTCGATACTTTGAGTGCTGCGCAATCTTGTACCTATTGTTCCAATGGGTGCTCTCTATTAAGCTATTGTGCCTGCTCCAAATTCTGCTTAACCTGTGTAATTCCTGCTATTTCCTGTGTGGCCAACTGTTTTGCCTTTGTTTTTAACTCATCTAGGTGCATCGTCCTTCTTTGCTACCTTTCGCATGCTTTGGTTACCCATTACTCAAGTTCCTTCAGCTCCAAGGCCTTTGTCAGCTGCGCGAGTAAGGGCATTACCCTAAGCGATCCCTTCATCGTTTCTAGTTGAGCTTCTGCATGGGCAAGTTGCGTGTTTAGTTGTTGCAACTGCTCGTCTTGAACTAAGCTTACCTAAAACCCTGTAACCTCTTCGGCAATTTTCTGGGCCACCCTTTCCATTTCTGCGATCTTTGTCGCAATCTCTTCTATCGTGTCCTTGCGATTTTTGATATGCTCCGGTGGTGTATCTGGTGTTGCCCTTACCTGTAGCTCTGCATTTTATTTCCTTAATTCAGTGATGGCTATGCCTAATAAGATAGCTTTCGCTTCTGGTAGTATATCCTGATCTATCTCCTACGCCTCACATGCCTTGGATATCGCCTTTTCTAATCGGTCTTTATCTTTTATAGCGTTCTCTTTTTTAGCTAGTGTTTGGGATTTCTCTCTCTAGAGACGTTGTGCCTCCATCTCACTGATGTGCGGGTGTTGCTTATACCTCACCATCTTGTCATGCATTGCATCCTCACGGTCACGGATCTCTACACTTGCTGCGGCTTGAATCCTGTGTAGTGACAACATCGACAGTAGATTGAAATTTACCATGATTAAATCAAACTTCCTTAATTCCAGGTCCAAGACCTCATCACCTGTTTCCATGGCATTTGGTTCAATTTGTACTATCCTTGGTTGTGTGCCGACATCTACTTCGACTCTTATTGTCGACAAACTTGGTGGCACATCCCCGTGTGGTACGCTTGACTCTACAACTTCATTAGCTAGTGTGGATAGCAGTTGGGTTACCTGGTGGAAGTATTCGGTTGAGTGTAGTGTGACTTTTGCACGGTTTTCTTCCACGACCTCTGTTATTTTTTCCAGGATCCTATTAACTTGCTCCGCTAGAAGACCACCGCTTGTGCTTCCTTCCCCAATGTCCATCCTATGCTTCGTTCTCATTTCTTCGTGCTGTTCCTCTAGTTCAGAATCCATCGGTGAAGCTGATGAGGCTCCATCATGACTGGACATCTGCGACTGTTCTTTCACAGGATCATCTTCTCATGTGCCCTCCTGTCAACTGGATGAACCCTTTTCTTCCATTGGCTGCTCGGGTCGAGTTGTTGCCCACCCATTCTCTAAATTCGATAGTTCCTCTTCTGCGACTGGAACTTTCCATTCTGCTGGCCATCCTCCAATGATGGCATCCAATTATTTCTTAGTGAGCTTGTATTGTGTTGGCATCCATTGCTTTTGCTTATCTGCCCGTGCTTGGATGTAAATTGTTTGGGATTCGACCGATAGCCTTCCAATCGACCGATACTTCCATGCTGCTTGCTCAGTTATCCGCGGTACTGCTTGTTCACTTGTCTACGTCATGTCCAAGAACAAGTAGAATTGGACAACATTGAATGCTTGCTATTCTTTGTCAGTTGTTTCCCATAAATTTTGGTACCGCGCCCCTTCTTGTATTCTGGATTCTAATGTATCCATGCCTTGATAGTGCTCAGGCTCCCTCCATCCTATTAATGAGACCAACATCAGGAGCCATGAATATGTGAATGCCTTCCCTTTCTCCTGTGCGTCCCATGCATCCTCCATCAATTGATTTAGCATAAAATTTGACCAATTCATCCGCACTCGTGCGACACATTGTTCCACGGAGGCGATGATGCTCAAAGTGCATTCTTTTGGCCTATTCTTTCGCACCACCTTAACTGCTAATATCTTTGCTGCGACCCTGACATCTTGGTTCATAATCGTGTCAATTAGGTATCCTCTAGAGTTTTTCTCTACTCTGTACTTCATTTTCAGCTGTACTGCGAGCTTCTTGTCATTGTCCTTCCCCTGGAAAAATTGGGAAGGGTCTTCTCCGTCCTTGGTTAGTCCAGTTATTTGTGTGATAAGGTCGACTATGACCAGAATATTTTCGTGCATCCATAGGTATCCGCCATGAAAACAAGCTAATAACTGCTTGATGCACGTGTTTACCTGCACTAGTCTCCTCAAGTGCGGTATCTGGGTGAGGCCTAGCAACCCTGATTGCTACAATCCCAACCCCCATGTTGTTGGTTCATTTGTGATCAGGCCACCTTTTCCGTGGTGGACGTCAACGCATGCTTTTGTGCTTTCTAGGAAGTTAGCGAGGTCGTGGTCGCTATGTTGAAGCTTCTGCAAGTTTTCTGCGATATTCCCCACCTGTGGAACTCCCTTAGGTATCAACGGAATCTTAATGAGATATCGTTCCTTCTTTCTCACCAGGACTGTACGCATGCCTTCCTTGCTCGAAGGTACATACCCTAATATCATCGGGCTAGGGTACCCTCCTTGCGCGGTTGTTTCCTTTTGGGCAGTGCCCGAAGTGCCTACTTCTCCTTCTACCAGGCGTGCTAAATTCTGGGTCCCTCTCTTTGGCTCTCGGCTAGTGTTTGGAGGATGACTAGCGCTCCGCTTCTTTCTGAAGGGTATCCTAGACATGATTTCTAGTTGCTACTGCATAAATGGTGTTGGTTACAGTTGTTCGGTGCTTGTGCTAGAAATGTAAACTTCCATGCGCGACTTTGCAAGTTCTTGCTTCACACACAGTGCATCGAAATGTCCCCTTCTCTATATTTATGGTGGGGATTGGCTGCATCCAACTGATTTTGAACCATGATTATCAAATCCAGCACCGATTCTCCAAATCCGCCGCATGCATTGGGTATTAATTGCCTTTTTTCATTTTTTCCATCGTTCATCGTGGCTTAACTGCTGCATTTATGACCGGATTTGACCCTTTTTCGCCGAATCTTTCCATTCTGCAATTCCCTTGTCGACAGAGGCTCCCTTGTTGACAAATGCTGGACTTTGTCGCATCTGCTATACTCTGCATTTTTTTTTTTTACAGGGACGTAGATGTTGCGGGTACCAGTACTTTGCTGGAGTTGCTCTCGTTCATCTCTGTCGCGCTCCTGGGATCTTAAGTTTAACTGATCAATTGACTGCTTTCTTAAATCGACACAGACCCTAACTTCACCAGTTTTCTTATCCTAGACCACCATCAAGCTGATCCACTCTGATTCCTCCACTGGTTCTATAATTCCTACGTCTAGCATTCTCTCGAGTTCATCTTTCACCCGCTCCTTATACCTTGGATTCAACCTGTAAGGTCGCTTCTTTAATGGCTTCACATCAGGCTTCATTGGGATTTTCATCTCTCCTAAGTCCCCAGAAATCCATTTCATCTCCGAGAATTTTGTTGGGAACAAGTCCTGAAACTCATGCAAAAGGGTAGTCATCTTGGCAATGGTCGAGTCATCCCAATAATCTCCGATGCTCGCGAACTTGGTTCCTCTCACCCAATGTTCACTTTCTTGATTCGCAATGGATGTTGAAACTTGTCGGAAGGAATATCTGGTGCCTCAATGTTGTGACTTCCTTTTGACTCTAGTTTATACGTAGCCCTCGGGTCATCCTCATCGTCTGGTTCTCCTGCTATATTGTAGCATTCCATCAGCATACTCAGTGTCGTAGTCTACCAAAGTCCCATGGGTTTCTCTGTCGGAACTGCTGCAAATAATTTCTCCCGGATCTCCTATAATGCACTGTGGATGAAGGGGTTTTCGTCGAAGAAACTAAACGTTTGGCTAAATCCAATAGTTAGCTGTTCCCATGAGGTTGTTTCGTGTTGTAGTTCTACTACGATATACCAAATTCACCGTACTTCATCCAGTGTGTGAATAAATACGTGGACCCATTCCTGTTTCGCCCGTGGTCCCCACTTGCTTTGACATGCATTCAAATGCTCCTTTGGATCTCCTCTGTCGTTGTACTTCCTTCCGCAATATCCTGCAGTGTCATCGAACCTAAACTCCATTAGGTGTCGACATAATGGCCAGTTTGTTATGTTTGACTTGTGTGCCACACACCATCGTGCTGGTGTAGCCTTCAAGGCTTCTTCCAAGGCCAGTATTTGTTGTGGTTCTTGCACTTTTTCTTCAAATTCGGTGAGAAATGTAGTTAAGTTGGGAAACCCCTCATATGTTGGTAGTGCGCAATCTTCCATAACTACCCATCACAATGACTGGGTGATCCGTGCACACCTCCTAAATGATACTTCATGCAGTCGGTTCTGCCAATTTTCAAGTGCTTCATCTAAATCTGACGACGCCGAATTGACGTCGCGCCATCCTAACTCTCTATCCACAGTAGGATTGATGTATTCTTCGCATATGTTGTAGAGACTGTCCCATCCCTCATCGAACTCATCCATTGTCGACTCAACATATCTCTTCCCTTCTGTGGGATTAAGAGGTGCGACTACCCTCATCTCGCGGATTTCAAACGACATGGTTCTTTTCTTGAAATTTATGATGGCCTGATTCTCTATCTCCTAGTCTATCCCTAGTAGTGCTGGATAGGGTCTTGTGTTGTCGAAAATCTCTATGACATCAAAATATGCGTATGTTTTGAGTCCTTCAATCTCAACTGGGACCTGGCATAACTGACCAATCGGAGTGACCTTACTTTGATTCGCTAGTCGCAGTTGTACCAGGGACCATGCCAACTGAGGTTTCCTCATCGTTTCCTAGGTCTGTTTGGTCAAGATGTTTACGTCTAACCCCAGGTCTAAGATGATGGAGTCGACGTCAAATGCTCTGATTTGCGCAGACATCCTCATTTCTCTTCCTGTCTTCCTCTTATGTATTCAATTGACCATGCGCTCCTGTCGCGCACCCTCCCTTCGATGCAACAAATAGGATAATTCCGCCAAGGCGTCCTGTTATTTTTCCAACTCCAGCCAGCTTTCCAGGAAGGCTCTTAAGGTGTTAGCCTTTTTCTGTGAATTCGTCATGTCGAATGTCGGCAACATGTCATAATTAACTTCTTTCTGGTTAAGAGGGGGCTACCTCATCTGTCTCATTTCCTCCCGTGCTTTCAAGAAAATATCCCTTTCTGCTTCCGCATCAAATGTGACATTCTTTCTTGTTGTCGATCAGACGCTAGCCTGTGACCTGTCGGCTCCTGTCACAACTCCTCCCTAGGTCACTATTCCAACAGTCACAGGTTGACTTCTAACCTCTGTACCAATGGTGGCAGATTTTGGTTCTGATTTTGATTTGGTGGAGGCGGGGGTAGGTTCTTAGTTTTCCACTTTGTGATGAGCTAAGGACAGGCTTCAACACCATGGTCTACAACGCTGCAGTAAGTGCACCGTGGGGTTGGATTTACGAAATCCCTCTAGTAATGCCCTTGCTGACCACAATTGTAACATATGATTGGTCCTCGACCTCGTCTAGTAGCTCCTCCTCGGCCGACACCGGTACCTCGACCTCTGCAGAAGCCCCCTCTGAAACCTCCTTGCGGTGGCCCATATGGAGGATATTGCGGTGGTTGATATTGCGGTTGCGGATATTGTGGTTGACCATACTGCGATTGATCATACTGTGGTTGTGGGTTATAGTGAGGCTGTTGTTGATTGTATTGCGGTTGCTGCTATACTGGCGGTTGATCTTCTCCCTTCATGAAAAACATATCCGCAATCCATTCTTGGAGTAGGTCATAAGCCCTGCACTCTTTTTCGTCATGGACAACAGATCAACAGAATTTGCAATACAAATTCACTGGCTTTGACACCATCTTCTGTAGGTACACAGATTCTTCTGGTCGATGTCCTCTCATCTGACAGACGCGACACCAGGGCATCTCTCCTTGACTGAGGGGATTCGTTGCACCTGACTATAAATATTCTCGAAATTATGGGCACTGATCCTTGTGATGTCCTTCCGACTTGCAACGAGTGCACCATATCTCTTCTCGCACCTCTTTTCCCTTTTTCATATCTTGGAGTTGTAGTGTCAAATTTGCCAATTGTACTTGAATATGATTTCATTGCAATCTCCAACGCTTCTGACTGAGACGTAATATTATGCTGCATCAATGGCCCACGAATGTGCGACACCAGTCCTGCAATAAACCATTCTTTATGTTGCGCATCGCTCATCCCAAAACTAACTTTCGCCATCAAGATTTTGTATCTCTAATCAAATTCCCATATTGACTCATTCGGGAATTGCTTGATTTCCTTTAGCTCTATGATGTTCTATGACCTCGACTTTGGTTTTCTTAATTCATCTATTAGCCATGCCCTAATTTGCGGAAGCATCTTTTCGGTACTTTCGGTAGGCACTTGTATAAACTTCATAAACCAATCTAGCGAATGACCTCTAAAGGTCGTCTCCAACTATCCTTTCTTAATGTCGTCGTCCTGGACTTGTTTCACTGTCCATACTGCTTCGCACAAGAACCAATAATGTTCGGGATCCTTAGTCCCGTTACCATGAAAAATCGACATTTTTACGTCGTGTCCTGCCATCCTTGATTTCCTACTGTTATTTATTGATCCGCTACTATTACCACTATTTTGACACTATGGACAATGATGCGATGAACTTAAGTTCCTTCCTCCAAAGTTTGGTGTAGTGCGCGGGATTGTAGGTATGTTGTAACTTTGGTTCTGTCTCTCAGCTTCAGGGCTATCTTTTTCACCTTCTTCTTCATCGTAATAAGGCCGCTTCATCCCTTGTGGTACTGTTTCACAATATTCTATTTCGGTCCCCTCAAGAGACTCTCTCTCAGTCCTCCTCTTCTTCTCTGGTCGCCGGAATATCGCCCCACTTCTCAAGGTACCACAATTTTCCTTAGCCTCCCCTAAAAATTCGTCGTCGCTCATATCCATCTACCCGTCATCCTTCTATCAGAACCGCATTTACGCGGTACCCAAAACCTCCGCACACTGATCTTCTACTCATCAGAATTCATCCTCAGTATACCCTTTTTGCAGATGCGCATCTTAATCCACAACTTCAGCGATAGTAGGAATCTCCCTCTAGGTCCTTTGAAAAATTTCCTTTCTGCGTCGCTGTATGATTTGATTGTATCAACGCCAAAACCAGTGATGTATCCCTATAGGATATTGTCTACCCAGAAATCGACAGCCCTTGATACCCTATCGTTGACCAATTTTAGCTGTTGGATCAGTTCTGGATTCCAGTGGTCAGGTTCACTTCTTTGGCAATGATTATTCTGGAATGTCAGCTGCGCCAACCACTTGTGCAGAAATACCGGGAATTCACAGAAAAAACTTTGTGGATATCAGAATAGATATGTTTTTGTAACCAACTACTTACTGTCTTCCCAAGATTTTGATTTTCTCCTTCCGCAAATTCTTTTGTCTTCTTGACAAACCAATCCTCAATCTTCGGTTTCGTCCAGTGCCACCGCATGTCCTCTTCTTTCTTCTTCAGGGTCCTGATAACGGAACCATTTGTTGACACAGCGACTGTCGATAGGGGTTCACTTCATAGTTCTATCAACAAACATCAACCAAACACCCTTAAACACCAGCCCATAAAGGTTTTACCCTTTCTAGCAAAACTCGTGGGGCTAGTGAAGTCTCACCCAAGATGATTAAGGGGGCTGCAGGAACCAAGTTTCCGTAGTGGGGAAGGACATGCATCAATTCTCACTCTATTGCTACAGAAACCATAGATTCTATCGTCGCATCATGCTTATCAGTCCATACATTCATTCATCATTCGCATATTCAAAGTGTAATCAACATTCGCACTAACATGGTGAAACTAGCATTTGCATCAACATAACTTACTAAACCACAAAACTTTAAACATATTCACAACAAGCAATCACATTCATCATTCAACATGAACATAAACATAAGAGATAATAGACATAGCTGAACATCTTCATGCATTAACTCATCAAAATCATGTGGTACAACTCTCGCAGGGACAGTTCCAAACCACTTATGGCGGATCCATACAAAACTTGTCGGAAGCAGAACAAAACATTACACAATTCATCCGCTTGTTTTCGAATCAATAGATTCCCTTAGGCTTACAATCATAGTCCTATTCATAGCTAACCAAGGTGGTTACAAAATGGTCCAAATGACCCATTCTAACTAATTAAACTAATCTTGCACTTTCGTCGGCTCCTTGTTCTCCGCGAATGGTCCTTTCTTCCACGGATTGTCCTTCGCGTCGCTGTCGGCTTCCGCACTTCATGTGGTCTAACCCTGCACCAACAGACACAGATTGTTGTGTAGGTTTAGGAGGAATTTATGTGTCGATAGTTTCCTCTTATATGGGTTTTGGATTATTAGGTTGTTCCTGCTGCAAAGCCTCTTCTTCTTCTGTTAGTGGAACCTTCCTCATAAGATCCCATTCGTGGATGATTTGCACAATGTCATCATCCTAACAAATGAACATAGTATGTAGATATTGCCTGTTGGGATTCATTTTGGCTTGTATGTAAGTATGATACATTATAATTTTGAAGCGCACAATTCGCTTATATGATTCAACTATGTGAGGCTGTATGTGTGGATTCTACTGTAAAATGATCCTAATCTCCTCACAATACAGGTAAAAGTTGATGTTGTTGTCTTTTTGTCTACATGCAATCTTAGAAAGCCACAATTGTCTATCTGGATGCTAAGAATGTCCTTCTGTTCCTGTCAAAGAATTGAGTCCCCTCTAGTTCTTTCCATCCTGTAAGCACAATACATATAAATAACCAAGTATAATGAAAGGGTGTACCTTGTTTTTGTGTTTGCGGGAAGTCCTCCATAAATTCATTCAATAATTATGTTGACCAGTTCATCTGCACTCCCTCCACACACTTTTATGCGACTGCAATAATTGCTGCTTAGACTTGGTCTTGGAAAATCTTCTAGAAAAGATTGCATGCCAATAACTGGACAACAAATATCACAGTATAATATTTTATCTACGTGTCTGAGTATCCTCTGCTGGCTAATTGAGTTCCATATTTTTCAGCCATATCCTTTCCAAGGGCTTTCTCTTGTCTCCTATCTGTAAGAAGACTTACATATTCCCCTATGGTAGGAAAACCTATGATTGTATAAAAAAAATTGGCGTCAATGGAGATAGGCCTATTCATCCACAGTGTAATTTACCAACCAGAACTAATGATACACTAACTCACTCTCCTACAAGACTCAAGGAAAAACAATGGACTCTGGTGACTAGTTTGACTGTAGATAGGAAAAATCAAAGGAATCTAGAAGGGATGAGGATCATCCCAGCTGATAGAAAATTTGCACAATGTACTGGGACCATGAATGTTTTGAACATCATCCAGGATGAAGTCTACTCCAAGGCTCTTGAGCACCCCAACATATGCAAACTAGAACTTCAACTAAGCATTGAATGAGAACCAATGGTGAGGTATTTTGACTTATGGAGGATAAATAAAATTAAATAACATTCAATTAACATTCTAGGTTCTCTCCAGCAAGTTTGGGAATGTTCTAATAAGATCTCACAAACATACACGAAACATTGCCTTCGACACGATTGCACAACTAGGCGAAATTCAAGAATTACTAAACAGTCTAGGAGGCTCACGATTTTCTTATATTAATCCTGGAATGAGTCATGTGGAATCTTAATTAAAATCAGAAACAAAAAGCACTTCATTTGGACCAATACTCATTCATTTACCAAACAAGTTCTAGAAACTAGCTCATTTTCATTGAAATCTAGACTAGGTGCAAGAAGAGATAATGGAATCAGGTTGTTATTTAGATAAACTTCAGAATTGACATCATAGGTCCATTATGTCATGTCCCAAAATTTTGCATTGGGTCACAATGGCCTAAGCCCCTTGGCCATACTCATGATAGTTTGTCAAATTGATGCTAATGGTCAAATAATTTCCAAGAATTATGTCCAAATTAGTAATAATGTGAAATTATATCCAAATGGAAAAGGTGGGTCACATAAGAGGTTGTGGGACCCCCATGTGGCAAGATTCCCCACTACACTTGGCATGATTCTCTCCCCAATTCGAATTCAAGATGAAAGGTAACATACTTGGGGGAGTTTAAGAGGTTTTATTCATGGCATGAGTCATTTAAGGTCTAATTTTAATGGAATAATAACTCCCATGGAAGAGGAAGAGGAATCTTAGAAGAATTGTGACACTTGAGCTAGATTCCCTACCTTCTATGACAACAATGATGAAGATGCTATGACACCTGTGACACAAATAAGACTTGAATGCTGACATTTGACATATATGACATGTCAGGGATAAAAATAGCCTCCAAGAAGGTGAACAAGGGATTTAGGGCATCCAAAGATACACTCATTCGAAATGATGGAAGATGGAGACTAGGAATTGTTGGACAAGTGGCATACATTGGAATCTCTTCCCAATTTGAGTTGGCATGAGTCATTTGGAAGGAATTCGACCCATGGAGGACTTGAGAATTTTATAAAATACAAGAACAAAGAATTAAGGTATCTTTTGATCAATTTTGATTTTCATGTTTGCATTTTGGAGAGCTTCTAGCTTGTCCATGCTAGTGGAGTGGTTACTCTACTTGCCTTAGTACCAATTTCGAGGGTGAAAGATTCCCATCCTAATTGGAAATTGGAGAGGCCATTCAAACCTTTCATTTGGAGCTACAATGGATTTATTATTTTCAGGTTAAATCTACAGGGAAGCTCGTGGTTCTTTCTTCTACAACTTGTTCTCATCTCTATCACACATTTCCTTGCATATTTTGGATCTTGGAGGAATTGCGCCTTTGGTGAGATGATGATATATTTGTGAGAGTCCAAGAATATCCATTTATTTTTATTTTGATATATGTACTTTGTATTTGATGCTTAGAAGACTCTCAGGTCGAAATACCAATTGAAACTATGTAAAAATACCAAACAACGCATAAATGGTGCCATTTTCCCTATATCTTGTTGTTGGAGATTGAAGATGCTTTATTTCGACTTGTATCATCCCATATATGTGATTTTTTTAATGTATGGAGTGTCATTAATGTTCTGAAGAAGTTTCATTAACATTTCACAAGTCCTTGGAATCTAAATTTCGAATTTCATAACAAGTGGTGAAGTTTACTAGCATTTCCCCCTATGTGTAGACATGAATACAAATCTATGATTTATGGGAGTTGCAGAAGCCTATAGAAACTAATTTATGATACAATGAGGAGCCCATTTAATTCCTTTATCAGTAACATGCCTCTTTTCTGAAATTTGGGAAGGTATTACAACATTTGGAAAGCCATCTTTGTCCCCTACCCTTGGGGGTTTTGAACCTCAAATTTACTAGTAAAATTCCCCAACTTCTACTAAAGTTAAATGAATGTTGAAGAAGTCCTATGATAGTTTCTAAGAATCCATGAGTTTAATGTTTATGTCTTAATACCATTCATATACCTTCAGACCCAATTCAAAATACTAAGGAGTCTTTTGGAGCCATCTACCCTTGGGGGTTTCAACATAGATTTTCCTAGTAATTATGCCTTTCATTCTCTAATTGTAAATGCAAGTGGCTGAAGTACTTAGAAAGTATCCAAGCTTATAATATCTACATAAATGTGTCCTATTATACCTCATTCCACTCAAGACACAGTTAAAAACCATTTGGGATAGTTTGGGGCTTCACTAGTCCAAGTTTCGAAAATTGACCAAATTGGGAAATATTCCAAAAAGGGACATTGTACATTCTTACATTCATATCATCCATAAATATTTGATTCATACATCATATAGTTCTCAGGAAAGAGATACATCAAGAACAATTTCTTTCATCAGGAAAGACTAGGAAAATCTCATAGATCTGCATGGAGACCTATCAAATCTCTATCACAGGATCGTACTCCACTGGTGTAGACTTCAAGACCTGCCATAATATCCATGAAAATGTCTGAATACCATCATAATATCACAAGAATCATGGGCACATCTCCCAAGTCACTGAGGCACAATTACACTCACTCCAATTCTCCAACTGTCAAAATTTGTGATAGTTGTGTACCCTAATTATTTTATATATGAAATATGACTTGAGGAGAAAGTATCCTAAGCTAATGCGCCCTCATGGATGGATAAAGAAATCTTTCTTTCATCCTTTTCTCCTTTTCTTCTTTGCTTTATGCTTTTACCTTTTCCGCTTTAGCTTTTCTATCCTTCTTTGCTTTTGACTTATTTTTCTTGCTTTTCTGCCTTATCCTATGTTTCTGTCTCTATCCCGCTTTTGGATTTTGTGCTACTTTCTGCTTTATGCCGCTTTTCCTGAGTTTTTGGTTCCTTTCTTCTTTGTACCATCTTTCTTTCTTTTTCCTGATTTTCTAGCTTTGGATACTTTCACCTATCTTTTCTTGCAAGTCATCTCTTTGGTCAACCTTATCCTTTAAGGCACACTTGTGGAGCATTATCCACTTTATTTCAAAATAAAAATACTTATTTGATGAAAAATAATTATTCTTAAGTGCTTATCAAACTTTAGGAAAAATAAACCACACTCCATAATTAATTAAATGCTTGAACTTTCAAAATTAACCCCAAGTAAATGAAGTTGTCTCCTTAACCCAAGGGATTGATTAGGTTAGGAACTTGATCCAATAATCATAATTGAGGGGACATGAATGTCCTCCCCTCCCAAGATTTCTTGTACTCAAGCAATTTCAAACTGGGATGGTGTAAGATGTGTTCTCCTTCCCAATTAGCATCCTCACTAGGTAGTCCTTCCCATTGCACCATGAATTCTTTAATGATTCTGCTTCTTAGCTTCTTCTCTCGGACTTCCAAAATATTTTCTGGAACTAACACCAAATGTCCTTCATCATAAAGGGGAGGAAATTCTTTTGAAACCTTAGCTTTCTACCCTATTTCCTACTTCAAACAAGATACATGGAAAACATTGTGAATCCTACTACCTGGAGGCAATTCTAGCTCATAAGCCACTTCCCCGATCTTCCTTAGGACTTGGTAGGGTCCATAGAACCTTGGATGCAAATTCTCATTACCTTTAGAATTCAATGAGGTATTTCTATAGGGATTCAACCTCAAATATACCAGATATCCTACTTGGAAGGTTCGCTCCACTCTATGCTTGTCTGCATGCACCTTTTGCCTATTATGTGCTACCCGCAAGTTGTCTTTGAGAGTTCTGAGTATGTCTTGACTCTCTTGGATCCAATCCTTTTCCTTATGTGTCTTGAAATCACTAAATATCAGTTCATAAAAAGTGAGTGCATCATATCCATATAGGGCCTTGAATGGTGACATTCCAATTGAAAGATGGAAAGTAGTAATGTAACAGAATTCTCCCAAATGGAGCCAAGTAGTCCATGACTTTTGCTAACTAGTAACATATTTTCTCAGGTATCCTTCCAGCCATTGGTTCACTCTTTCTATTTGGACATCATTATGTGGATGGTAGCTTGTACTCACGTCCAAACTTGTCCCTACTAACTTGAACAATTCTTGCCAAAAATTGCTAGTGAACTTCCTATCTCTATCGCTGATGATGGACTTGGGTATGTGATGAATTTTGAAGACTTCTTTGATGGAAATTTCCTCTAATTGGATGATTGCAATATTAGTTGTGACAAAAAATTAATGTGCATATTTAGTCAATCTATCAAGCACAACAAAAATACTTTCTCTACCTTGGATTTTGGGAAGCCCCATGATGAAATCCATCGATACACTTTCCCATTTATGCTCAGGAATAGGAAGTGGTTGTAAGAGTCCATATGGATGAGTATGCTTTCCTTTTTTTGATGACATGCCACACATGATCTAACATACTCCATCACTTCCTTCTTCATGCCCTTCCAAGAGAACCTTTAATTCACTTTCTTGTATTTCTTCACAAACCCCAGATGTCCTGCTAGGGACGCATCATGAGCAACCTCTATGATCTTATTCTTTAACGAATACTCTGGAACCAAAAATATCCTATCCTTATGTTATATGATATAATTGAGAATATTGTAAGTATAATCATGAATTAGTCCATCAAATAAATCACAATCAAATTGATTCTTTGCATACTCTACTCCTAGCTGTGCTTTCCAATCATCATGGCATTTTATCAATACAAAGGTTGGTTTTCTAGAAAGAGAATCAGCTACAGTGTTCATCTTACCCTTCTTGTATTCAATGTCAAATTCGAATGCTTGGAACTTTATTACCCACTTTTGTTTCCTATAATTCAACTCCTTTTGGTCCAGGAAGTGTCTCAAACTGTTATGATCAGTCTTGATGATGAAATTACCACCCACAAGATATTTTCTGAACTTGAATAGCGCATGCATGATGGCTAGCATATCCTTATCATAGAATCAATATAACCTCTCATGGGGATGCAAATTCCTACTTTCAAAGGCTAGGGGATGCTTGTTTTGCATCAATACTGCTCCAATCCCATTCCCTGAAGCATCGCATTCAAGAACAAAAGGCTGAGAGAAATATGGAAGTGCAAGAACAAGATAACTACTCATTACCTCCTTCATCTTATTGAATACTTGTTCAAATTATTCTGACCAATTGAAGGCTCCCTTCTTAGTAATGTCATTCAATGGAGATGTCAAATTTGAAAAGCCTTTGACAAAATTCCGATAGTAAGTGCATATCACAATAAATCCTCTCAATTCAGTGAGATTTTTAGGACTTGTTAAATCCAAAATGGTTTGTATCTTCTCCATGTGAACCTTAAATCCTTCTTTACCAATCACATGACCAAGATACAAAATCTTAGTCATTCCAAACTCGCAATTGGATAGTTTTGCATAGAAAGATTGATATGCTAATATTGTTAGTACAACATCCAAATGGTGCAAATGCTCCTCCCAAGCTCTACTATAGATTAAGATATCATCAAAGAAAACAAGAAAAAAATTATGAAGCTACCTGCTAAACACTCTGTTCATGCAATATTGAAAAGTTGCAAGTGCATTAGTTAGGCCAAAAGGCATAACCAAGAACTCAAAGTGCCCATGATGACACCGGAAAGTTGTCTTCTGGATGTCCTCCTCCCACATACTGATTTGATGGTAACCAGAGCTAAGGTCAATCTTTGAAAAGTATTTGGCTCCATGTAGTTCATCCGTCAGCTCATCAATCCTTGGGATATGATATATGTTCTTGATAGTCTTCTTTTTGAGAGCTCTGTAGTCTATGAACATGCGCATGGTCCCATATTTATTCTTCACAAGGACTACAGATGATGCAAAAGTACTTGAGCTTGGTCTAATGAATCCCAAGTCAAGCAGTTCCTTGATGTTTCGCTCCATCTCATCCTTGAATATTTTTGGGTGCTTGTAAGGATGGACTTTTATAGGTGATGTTCCTATCTCCAACTCAATTCTATGCTCCACTCCTCTATCAGGTGGCCTACCATGAGGAAGGTCCCCAAATATAGTCTTATGCTTTTGGAGCAATTTCTGAATGTCTTCTGGATATTGTGTTGATTCTAAAGAGGTTCCTTTAGTGGTGATTATGAATTCTGCAACCCACTCAATGTCTCCATGCCTTAGTAGGGACCTCATACTATGTGCACTCACCACTTGTTTTGGGTAGGTGTTGATTCCCCTCAACACTACCTCCTTTCCACCTTCACCTTGGAAAGTAATATCAAAAATTGGAATCTCAGTATCACTATCATGCTTATGTGTCAAAACAACTGCATAAGAAAAATTAGTAGCGAAGGTATATAGAATAAAATCTTTGTTGAAATCTGGGGACATCAGAGCAGGATCTTTTGCAATGGCCCTTCGAATTTCAACAAATGAATCTTTTTGTTCCTGCAACCAACTAAACTGTACATCTTTCTTAACTAACTGCTGCAAAGGCTTAACAATTTGTGCAAAATTAGGGACAAACCTACGTACAAAATTGATCTTACCGAGGAATGATTGCATGGCTTTGCGGGAACCAGGCAAACCAATCTTTGAAATAGCATCAGTGTGTTTAGGATCAATAATCATACTTTCCTTGGAAACAATGAAACCCAGAAGCTTACTTTCTGTCACTGCAAATATGGACTTCTTGGGGTTCAGTGAAATTCTGTACTTCCTGCAGCGTTCAAAAACCTGTTTCAAAGCAGATAAATGTTCATGTCGTTTCTTCAAATAGATAGTGATGTCATCTAGATATACTACGATAGAATTATGCATTAAACCTCTGAAAGCTATATCCATAGCTCTCTGGAATGTGGCTCCTGCATTTATCAATCCGAAGGGCATTCACCTGTAGGCGAAGGTGCTCGAGGGGGTTCTGAAATCTGTTTTCAGTTGGTCATTAGGGGCAACCATGACTTGGTTGCATCCTGAAAAACCATCTAGGAGAGAGAACATCTCTGACCCTGCTACCTGATGAACCCGAATTATAGATATCCTATAGCCATTTTGCCATAGTAAAACACAAGATATGATGAAGTAAATACACTTGTTTTGTGGGTTAATGATTTACTTTGATTATTTAATGAAGATGTTTTTAGATTACTCTTTTTATGCTTAAAGGGTGTTTTTATAAACTAATACATGAAAACGAGTATGTTGGAGCAGGCGTAGGTACACTAAGGGACAACACACAAATCTAGTTGAGAGACTGAAGGACCATGCAAGGCTCAGCGCCCTGTTTCTCTAACTTATAGAGAAGAACTCATGCTCAACAGGATTGGTGGCCTACCATGAGGAAGGTCCCCAAATATAGTCTTATGCTTTTGGAGCAATTTCTGAATGTCTTCTGGATATTGTGTTGATTCTAAAGAGGTTCCTTTAGTGGTGATTATGAATTCTGCAACCCACTCAATGTCTCCATGCCTTAGTAGGGACCTCATACTATGTGCACTCACCACTTGTTTTGGGTAGGTGTTGATTCCCCTCAACACTACCTCCTTTCCACCTTCACCTTGGAAAGTAATATCAGAAATTTGGTAGTCTATTGTGTGCTTCCCAATGGAATACAACCATTGTACTCCCAAAACCATCCATTCACAACATAAAATCTATATGTAATAGTGTGATCTCTTATAGTAATTTGCAATTTAGTAATACACCTAGTACAATCCATAGAATTATTACTTGGAATGATAACAGTGAAGCCTCCAAATTTCTCAGTAGTTCACTTCCTTCTTTCAACCAAATATGAATCGATGAAGTAATGTGTTTCTCCTCCATCCACTGGCACAGTGACTGATTTCCCTTGAACCACTCCTTTCAATTTGAGAGTGTGGAAGCAAGACACTCCCGACAATACTGCAATTTTGTTCACCTCGGGGGTATGTTCTTCTTCAGAAGTCTCATAGGACACTTCAACATCTATTAGAGCCTCTTATTCTTCCTCCTCAGCTTCTCTCTCTGAATAAACTTCAATATAGTGTGCTTTTCCTTTAGCACACTTCTGTCCTGGAACCCAGGGTTCCTGACAGGTGAAACACAACTTCCTTCTTCTCAATTCATATCGATCTTTGGAGTAATTTTCCTTATTGAAATTTCTAGAATGAATCTTCATGGGTGGCCTTTGATTCTTGAATTGAGAAGGAGAAACAGTTCTAGGAGGAAATATTTGTTAGGATATTCCTATACTCCATCCTAGTCCCACCAGTATTTTGATCATTTACATTTTCAGTCATGCATGCACTTTTAGGGTTTGCATGCATTTGCATGTATTCCAGTCATTAGTCCAGCACCTAGCCCTCAGTTAGCTAGCCCTCGAGAGCTTCTCTCAGATCAGTTTTAGCCCTCCTAGAGCTTAGTGCACCCTTCCTCCTTGATTTAAGGAAGCCACTCGTCCTTTCTCACCTACCAGTCCAGTTTACTTCAGTTATCCACCAGTCTTTCCTTAATTTGAGGCCAGACTGACTCCTCACTATTGTTATCACTCTGACTCCTCACTATTGTTATCACTCTGATTGACCTTCGATGATACATGACTACCTGTTCTGACTCCAGTTAGCTCCTCATGTGCCCTCCACTGAGCCTCATTCATTCAGTTAGTGTCTCCATATGCCAATTACATTCAGTTACACCTACCACACTCAGTTAGACTCAGTTTGATTGATGATTGACAGTTACTTGTGCATTGATGACTCCACCGATGATGAGATAGACTACTAGTTGTGCTCCGATGACACTCCAGTGATCCTTTGATCACTCCATGAAGGCTAATTCGAATTTCCACCTTAGGCATTCGAATCCTCATGCATTGTATTATTTATATGTCCATTTGTGATTAATAATTTAGTGTGTGTGAAGTATTTTTGCTTCTATCCGAGTTCTACTGTATTATTATTCTGTTGCTCCTTATACTGCATTGACCACTCTTCTTCTATCTTCTTGCTTAATCAATTACTTTCTTGTGAGGTATACATCATCTCTTAGATCTGTTGTGAGGATTTTCACATGGTATCAGAGCATGTTGAGAGTATTGTTTATCTCCATTCCTAAGATTTTTTTGCAGGTTATTACCAAGATTTTGAGTGCAGCAGTTTTTGCATTTTTACAGCAATAGCAGTTGCAGATATTCTCTATTGTTTTTGTAGGTCTTCTACAGCTTCAATGTATTCATATTTAGAAGGAATCCCTCTTCTTTCTCCATTCAACTATGATGAATGGAAACAAAAAATGATAGCATATTTGAAGAGCCATGATCTCTTTGATTTTTATTTTGAAAGAGAGTTCGAATCCTTTGAAGAGAATATTGACTGGTTGAATAAATGTGACATGGCCTTTGGAAGAATGATGTCTGCTTTGCCTGAATACATGTTTTACCAAATCATTGATGATGTTGAAACTCCAAAAGAGCTATGGGCCCATCTGGATGAAAGATTTGGCAGACAGAATGAAGTATTTGGTCCAAACCCTTTCGAGAACAAGCAAAGTGATGCATTCGCTCCCCTTGATGGTCTCTCAGATCATGAACCAGTATCATATCATATTGAAGTTGTCCACAAAGAACTTGCAGATTCTACACTCATGCTCCAACTTTCTTCTCTTTCTGAGCCAGCTCACATTCTAGATATTGCAGAAGGTCCTAAATCCTCTCTTGCACCAGAGTCTATTGGTTTGCATCATGATCACATGATTATTTCGGAGGAAAAATCAGCTATTGGAGGTAATGCATTTGCTCTCCTCAGGAAATCACCTCTTATTTACTACTATATGATCATTATTCCATGCTTTCAGAAGGTTATTGAAGAATATGACCATTGCCACCTGCTTGGGATAATTTCTCATGCATCTAATGGTTTTGATCTCACCTCTTATGCTTCAAAGGAGATCTCAAGAAACCATCACCATTCGCTTGAGATAATTTCTCATGCACTTACTGGTTTGGATCTCACCTCTCATGGTTCAAAGGAGATCTCAAAAAACCATGATTCAAGTCTTGGATCTAATTTGGATTCTAAGCAATTACTACTTGGGATAATTTCTCATGCATATGATAGTTTTGATCTCACCCCTACTGGTTCAAAGGAGACCTCAAGAAACTATTCTTCAAGTCTTAAATCTGATTTGGATTTCAAGCAATCATTATTATTTGATGGTTCTTTTTGGCATAATCTCACCCATGATGGTTCAAAGGAGAAGACAAAAGACTATCTGCACATTCATGTTTTTGATCCTACCTCAACTGATTCGAATCACAGGTTCAAGGATCATCCTCATACTTTTGGATTTGTTCTCATCACATTCGATCTGAAGAGCAAGTACAAGCACATGCTTTTTGAGCATGATCCACTTCTTCCCAAAAAGAAGATACCTCCAGACATATGACCAAGCATCACACCTGCTTGAGTTTGGAGCATTTATTTTTTGTGTGTGCCTTACAGTCTGTTTTGAGGGGGGGGTATTTTTCCCATGAAATTTTCCCCACTTCCTTGGTTTATTGATTTTTATTATTCATTGTATTGGGTGACCTTTGGTCTTAGTTACCAGGGCCCAGGATGGATTAGGGGTGGGTGTTAGGATATTCCTATACTCCATCCCAGTCCCACCAGTATTTTGATCATTTACATGTTTAGTCATGCATGCACTTTTAGGGTTTGCATGTATCATTTAGGGTTTGCATGCATTCCAGTCATTAATCCAGCACCTAGCCCTCAGTTAGCCATCCCCTGAGAGCTTCTCTCAGATCAGTTTTATCCCTCCTAGAGCTTAGTGCGCCCTTCCTCCTTGATTTAAGGAAGCCACTCATCCTTTCTCACCTACTAGTCTAGTTTACTTCAGTTATCCACTAGTCTTTCCTTTATTTGAGGCCAGACTGACTCCTCACTGCTGTTATCACTTCGATTGACCTCCGATGAGACATGACTACATGTTCTGACTCTAGTTAGCTCCTCATGCGCCCTCCACTGAGCCTCATTCATTAAGTTAGTGTTTCCATGTGCCAGTTGCATCCAGTTACACCTACCACACTCAGTTAGACTCAGTTTGACTGACGGTTGATAGTTACTTGTGCATTGATGACTCCACCGATGATGAGATAGACTACTAGTTGTGCTCCGATGACACTCCAGTGATCCTTTGATCACTCCATGAAGGCTAATTTGAATTACCACCTTAGGCATTTGAATCCTCATGCATTGTATTATTTATATGTCCATTTTTTATTAATAATTTAGTGTGTGTGAAGTATTTTTGCTTCTATCCAAGTTCTACTGTATTATTATTCTGTTGCTCATTATACTGCATTGACCACTCTTCTTCTATCTTCTTGCTTAATCAATTACTTTCTTGTGAGGTATACATCATCTCTTAGATCTACTGTGAGGATTTTCACAATATTGTCCCCGGAATAGAGTCTTGCAAATCTCTTGTTCTAGTTAATGCATCTTGCAAGGTAGAGAGCCTGAAGGCCTTCACCAAACCTTTCAAAGGTTTTGCTAACCCTTCAATTAAAAATAGGATAAATCAGCCTTCTCATATATCAATGACCATCAAAACTAATTTTTTAAATTTAGAGATGTAGGCTTCAGGAGTTTTAGTCTGCTTCACATGCGCTAGTTCTCTGAAGGTGATTCTAGGATCTCTTCTTTCGAACCTTTTAGCCAACATTCTTGTGAACTCTTCATAAGTGGTCGCTTGATCATGCCCAAGTGTTTTTAGGCCATGAAACAAACAATCATTAGATTCACCATCTAAGTGTAGAGTATCCATGTTGATAGCATCTCTCCCATCCATTGGATTCAACTGAAAATATGTATCTAGCTTTTGAATCCAAGAGTTAGCAGTGCACTTTTGTGAGCCATCAAAGTAAGCCAAGGAAATATTACCAATAGAATTTCTTAATTCATAGTTATTATTTGGCATCTTAAAACTTCCTCTTGAATTGGTCTTGTACTGAAGATCACACAAATCCCTGAATGGAAAGGTCCTTCTACATTCTTCATTAAGTGTGAGGTACTCAACATATTTATCCTCCCATGAAGCAAGACCTTCATTTCAAACCTCAGGTTCCTCCCTTTGTTCTTCAGTAAAATTGGGCATAGTAGGTATGGATTTGGGATGATATTCCATATTAAATTCATCAGGGCAATTGTGAGGCCCTGTTATTGAGAAAACATAACCACCACTGATCTTCCTTTCGCCATGTTGGGAACCATTGCTACTCCCCTCTCCATTTTTTCTTCCTAGCTATTGAGATAAGAATTCTATGGTCTCTTTTACAGATTGGGAAATGTTGTGAGATGTGTCTTGTAAACCTTTAATCATGCTTTGCAAAAAAATTTTGAACTCATCTTACTCTTCATTGTGAGACATATCTGATTCTCCTTGTAACTTGCCTTCAGTGGAATTTACTTCTTCTCCCTCTGTTAGAGGATATTTCTTCTTAGAATATGAATGTGTTTTGGGATGCATATAAATATTTCAAGAGTAGGTTCATAGGACCATTCTATGATACCACTGTAATGTACCAACCATAACTGATGATACACTAACTCACTCTCCTACAAGACTCAAGGAAAAACAAAGGACTCTGGTGGCTAGTTTGACTGTAGATAGGAACAATCAAAGGACTCTGGAAGGAATGATGATCATGAAAGAAGATAGAAAATTTGCACAATGTACTAGGATCATTAGTTTTTCTAACAACATCCAGGATGAAGTCCACTCCAAGGCTCTTGGGCACCCCAACATATGCAAACTAGAACTTCAACTAAGCATTGAATGAGAAAAAATGGTGATGGATTTTTAATTAGGGAGTATAAATAACATTAAATAACAGTCAATTAACAACCTATGTTTTCTCCATAAAGTTTTTTAAGGTTCTGAGAAGATCTCATAAACATACAAGAAAAATTGCCTTCCAGGATTGCACAACTAGGCCAAATTCAGGAATTCCCAAACAATGTACTAGGCTCATGAATTATGATATTAGTATTGGAATGAATCACGTGGCATATTAATTAAAATCATAAATATAAATCACTTCATTTGTACCAATACTCATTCATTTACCAAGCAAGTTCTAGAAACTAGCTCATTTTCATTGAAATCTAGACTAGGTGCAAGAAGAGGTATTGGAATCAGATTTTTATTCAGAGAAAATTCAGAATTGAAATCAGAGGTCCATTATTACAGTCATATAAGCCATAATTATCTGATTCATACATCAAATAGCTCTCAATAAATAGATACATCAAGAACAAGTTCTTTCATTAGGAAAGACTAGGAAAATACTCATAGATCTGCATGGAGAGCTATCAAATCTATGCCACATGATTGTAATCCACTGGTGCAAAATTCAATACCTGAAATAAGATCAATGAAAATGGCTGAATACCATCATCCTCTCACAGAAAGCAGGGGCACATCTCCCAGCTTGGACTAGGGGCACATCTCCCAAGTCACTAAGGCACAATTGCACTCACTCCAATTCTCCAACTGTCAAAAGATGTGATGATGGTGCACTATCCTTATTTTATAGATGAAATATGAATTGAGGAGAAAGTATCCTCGGATAATGCACCCTCATGGATGGATAATGAAATCTTGCTTTCATCCTTTTCTTCTTTGCTTTCTGCTTTTACCTTTTTTGCTTTAGCTTTTCTATCCTGCTTTGCTTTTGATTGTTTTTTCTTTCTTTTCTTCCTTATCCTACTTTTCTGCCTTATCCTGCTTTTATGTCTTTATCCTGATTTTTTCTTTTGTGCTGCTTTCTTCTTTATGCTGCTTTTCCTGATTTTTTGCTACCTTTCTGCTTTGTACCATCTTTCTTTCTTTTTCCCAATTTTCTAGCTTTGGACACTTTCACCTATCTTTTCTTGCAAGTCATCTCTTTTGTTAACCTTATCCTCTAATGTGCACTTGTGAAGCATTATCCACTTTATTTCAAAATACAAATACTTATTTGATAAAAAATAATTATTCTTAAGTGCTTATCAAACTTTAGGAAAAATAAATCACATTCCCTAATTAATTAAATGCCCGAACTTTCAAAATTAACCCCAAGTAAATGAAGTTGTCTCCTAAACCCAAGGGATTGACTGGGTTAGGAACTTAATCCAGTAATCATCATTGAGGGGACATGACACACATGAACCCACCATGCACTTGCGATAACAACATTTTTGCACACATTTTCACCTGTGGGGACCTTCCAAAATGAGGGATCTCCAACAAGTTCAATATCCTTGATTTTGAAAGCCCATTTTCCCATGTGATCTTGAGATCCATAAAAAATGGTACCTTATGATCTAGGATGAGCTTCCTATCCATATAGTTTTCCATAACTAGTTCAGGGAATTTCTCGTCGTTAGTGATACCATGATCTGCAAACCTGAACTTGTACAGTTTCTCGGGAAGATTTCCTTCAACTATCATACCTTTAGAATCCTTTCGTGTCAATATGTATGAATATTCTACATGGGAAAAGTTAACAGGTTTCGTAGTAAGTTTTATGGATGGAATGTAGTCACAAGGGACCTCTACGGGATTTGATGAAGAGGCACTAGGTGTTGGCGTGAATTCTCCATGAATGTTTACTGATGGTTTCTTCGACCTGCATTGTCTCTTGGGTGCCATGGTTCTCAAGATTTAACCTTCACTCACAACTATTCACTTTGTAGATAATGTTATCAATAGACGCAGGGGGTTCCTAATGAATATATTCATGGATTATAAGGATTTGTTGACTTTCCTCTGTCATTAATGTTTTTCTTTCTTTGCGTATTTTCCTAGATTTGGTCCGTTTTCGAAAACTGAAATGTTTCTATTTTCTCAAAATTTTAATGATATTCCCCCGACTACTAATTACTGATTCATTCCATTAATTGTCGATCACTATGGTCACTACTCCACTAGTCATTAATGATCACCTAGTTTTGTCACAGTTTGTTTTTGTGCACAATTTGTTTTCTACGACATGTTCGTCTATCTATGGATTAATATTGTGTTGGAGTGGAAACAGATTGGTATCCTAAGCTCTCCAAATTTTCATTTAGCACAAAGGAATTAATCATATTTTCACTAACTTCACATAGAATTAAGCTATTACCTTTATCTGCAGACTTCCTTTTCCAAATCATTCTACATTGTTCTTTTCCTTGATTTGCAGAAGTATAACTTCTTTTGTAAAGAACAGGATGAGATTCCTCATCTATTTTCTTCTTCCAATATTTAAATTGTATTTCTTTGCATTTCCACAGTTCAGAGCTTTCTAGCGAATTTTATTGCATTTTCAACATACTATGTTTTTATAGAAATTTCTAGTATGTCCAACCATGTTACACTTCCAACATTTAACAATTATGCACAAGTACAATTCCTTTAGTTGTGTAGTATTCTTGTTATTTGTCCTTTGATTTTTCTCTTGATCAGTTTATTCATTTTCTTCCTTGAGAGAAGGTTCTTATTTCTTGTTGTAGCCTACACCAAATTTGTTAAATGGTGATCTTTGTTTGTTTAGAATTTTATTCAAGACTTATACGCTTTTGGCAAACTTGCCATTTGTCCTTAGGTGTGTTTGCAGTCTTTCAACTTCTTGTACCTTTTCCAGTAATTGAGTCTTCTCTTCATCAAGAATTATTTTTTACTCAAAATTCTTCTCTTTCAGAGAGATGATCTCAATCCATCTTGCTTGAAGTTGAATTTGTTGTTCATTGACTACTATGTTGGCATCATCACTTTGTCTCTCGGACTTTTGGTGTTGATCTTTTAGTGACCGATTTTATTCATTTTATTTGGAAACTCTTTCTTCCTTTTCTTGTTTAGGATCTTCCAATTATTTCTTCAGAAGTATGATTTCTTTGGAAAACTTCCGATTCTCTGCAACTGATTTTTCAAGTTCACTTTCCAGTGTGTCAATCTTAAGTTTCTCAGTTTGACAGGTTTTACCTAGCTTCTGTAATTGACTGGTAAAGTATGCTTCCACCCTTTTTTATTCTTCTTCTTTATTTTTTAGAGTTTGCAAGATATTGGTTGCAACTCTTTTGACCTCTTCTATATTTTTTCTTTACCTTGCTTCTACGACAAAGAGATTTTTCATGTAACCATGGTGATTCGCATTGAGAAGATATTTCCTTTCCACCCATAACTGCGTAAGGATCTATCTTCTAGTGGTTAATTTGTTACTAAAGAAGCCTTGCTCTAATACCAATTGTTGGAATCTTATTAATACTAAGAGGGGGGGGGGGGGTGAATCGATATTAGTGCAGTTATGAACAATTTTCACTTATCAAAATTAAATAGTATCTATTTTATGTATTCACCATAAACAATAACATTCACCCACATATGTGCAAAACACAGAACAAAATATTTTTACGTGAAGACCCAAACGAGAGAAAACCACAAAATGATTGTTAACAATCAAATTGACACCCTTAACTAAGTGAAGGAGCAACATATGTTTACCATGCACCCGCGACAGGAAGTCATGACACAAGTTCAATCAAAGATGAATCCTCTCTGAGAAATGCATTAATTGTGTTTAAAACATCCTAAGTGGCGCAAAAAGCCTAAAAACTATTCAAAAGTGGGTTTTCACTTGAAAATAATCAAAATGAGGAAAATTACTAATCCCACATTTATAAGAAAATCCTAAGGACCATTTCCCAATGCTATATAAGAAAGGCATGGGAGGCATAGTAAAGGGAGATAAAAAGAGCAAAGGCATGCTGAGGAGATTTTGAAGGAAGGAGAAGAGCTCCAAGTCTTCAAGAGCAAGGATGAAGGAAGGAGAACTTATGGCAAGGGAGGAGGCACTCACACCAGGATTCTGGTAATCATGTACTTTATCCATTGTTTTAGCATGAATTGATTCAAGTTTATGCCATTATAACATTTAGATGTTGCTTGTATTATGTGATTTAAACTTTTAAATGGTTGTAGATCTTAAATTTGCTTATCTTAATTGATAAATGAATCTAGATTTTAAAGGTAACTTGTGATAAATGTTCATCTCTGATGTAGAGACTCACCATCTCTTAGCAAAATAGTTAAACTAGTGTAGACACAACCCTACACTAAATATTGTTATCAGAATGGCGACCATACTAGGGAGAAATCTCTTGAAATTTCTCCATATTTCAAGATTTTTCTTCATGTTTGGTGATCTCCATCCTTCAGATCTACTCATTTTGAGCTCAAATATCTTTAAAAGACCCTAAGATCCAGCTTAAGAAGCTCAAGATCCACCCTAAAAACACCTTTAATTCATCAAGCCATCCCAAGTTGCAATCAGATCTGAGTTTCTTGATTTTTATAGTATGTGTCTAGAATTTTATAACTCAGCTATGGAAGAACTCTTTAAAACTCTGTTTCGATTTTAAAGTTTCTTAAAATTTTAAATCTTTGCATTAAAAGTCTGAGAAACTTTGCCATGATTTGCAATCGTTGAACTCTACCCAACGTAATTCTTTGAACTCTGTCCAGGATTTATGAGCTCTGCTTATAGACTTTATCAAACTCTGCCTTGATTTTGATCTTTTTTAAAACTTGAAAAGGATCCCTGCATATTGAATAGAGTTGTTTGTAAAAGGATATGAGAATTTTTTGAGTTTAAACTCTGTTTGATTTTAAAACTGTGTTAAAGTTTTTAAAGATTCAAGTCCAGCAATAGAACTCTGCATGAAATCTTTAAACTTTGATAAATTCTTTAACAATATGCATGCATTTTACAACTCTGCGTGTTCAAAAACTCTTCAAAGCCCTGCCTGAAGATTAGCGTGAATTTAAAACTCTGTGGGAGATTTTCATAAATCTGCCATCTAAAATTTTTGCAACAGTCAAACTCTACCACGATTTTTAAATCTCTGTGTTAAAAGTTTTTTAATCTCTACGTTTTCAAACTCGGCCTTGAACCTTAGCCTGTCGATCTTCAGAGCTCTGGGTGAAAACTACTAAATCTCGGTGTGTTCCTTAAATCCCTGTCACGATTTGAAAGTGATTAAAGGTTTAATGTCTGTGTGTAGCTGCTTAACTCTCCAACTCGACCGATCATAGCAACTCTACGTGAGTCTTAAATATCAGAGTCAATCGTAGAGATTTTAAAAGATCTTTGCATGCCAAATTTAAAAGATGTCCCCTGTGGCATCAACAGCTTCTTCTTCGTCTTTCTCTGCAGAGAATAGCTTCCAGTAGAAGAGTAATAGTATGCAAGTATTCACGACAACCCCAACAAGCATGGATGGCAGAATTCCCGTGACGAATTTGTCGAAGGAAATTTTGCTTTGTAATGTAATTACCAAGTTCTACGGATTCCCAATTGGAGTTGCGGCAGACCCAATGTTTGCACTGGATGCCAGAGCCAATAAGAAGGGATGAGAAGGAAGATTGTTCTTCCTGCACAACTTCAACACAAATTCTGTTAACACGACACATCTTGTGTCGTTTGTGAACAGTGTGCTTGCAATTGCTGTGACAAAGAAATTCTGATTAAAAAATCACTGCCACCTCTGCTGCGCCATGAGAGGAGTTGGGTTAAATACTTGAACATGTCTGCCCTTTCCAAGTAGATACTCACCACCATCGTCCCAAACAAGAGACCCAGAATTGGAAGATCAACGGCTGCGTAGGCTTGTTCTGGTGAGATGACTCGAAATATGCCTAGATCTCAGTGTTAAAAGTCTACTCTACTTGAACTAGATACCCTGCGATCTCAGCATTAAAACGCAAGTCTCTCTATGAGTCTCGATCTGTGGACCTCCACGTTGAAGGTTCGGTAGATCTCAACGTGTTTATTCACTCTGCCATGATCTTAACCCTCCATGCATTCAATAACTCTGCCACGATTTTGCACATCTCTTTTGTACATTATAGTGCATAAGACTGATCTCTGCCACGAATTGCAGGCGAACGCATCTCTCAGCATTAATTACTAGGATATAGATCAACGTTTCAATAAAACTTTAAAGCTCTTAATCGATTGAATGCTGGAATGCACAGCATTGGAGGCTGGATTCTATATCTACGTGTTGACCTCTTCCACCCTGCTTGATAGCTTAAATCTTTGCCATTTAACTTAGCGTTGAAAGCTCAATAAGCTCGGTGTCTTCAAGATCTTAGTCTCATCTTTTAACTTTTGAGTTTCTTGAAAGCTCTGCATGAAGGATAGGATAAGCTCTGAGTTTCTTGAAAGCTCTTTGAGACCTCAGCGTTGAAGGATAGGGTAAGCAAATCGATCGCCAAACTCCCCATTAGTTGAAAGCTGTATTGGTTGGGTGAAATTTGAGCGCCAAAAGCACGCTAATTTGGAGTGCTCTGATTTTCCGATTGATGCCTCCAATTTTAAAAAAATATTGAAACGTTTTGATTAACTTGAAAATGTGTTTACCATACCTTTGAAAAGATTGAAGAGTTTTGATTAAATGAGGATGCACAATGTGGAAAAAGAATTTTGATTAAGTGAGGATGCATAGTGAGGGAAAAGAGTTTGGATTAAGTGGGGATAGGTGTAGAATTATAGGCCTTTAAACCAACTTTAAACCAACTTTAAATAGTTTTTTATCAAATTGTTTTTCAAATCTTTAATTTTAGATTGGAAAAGAAAAAAAAAATTGCAACATTTTTGAAATTTGTTAAATCTTTAATTAGATTAACCAAAAAAAATCTTGCAAAATTTTAAAAAATATTTTAATCTTTAATTTTAGATTGGAAAAGAATTTTTTATTTTAAATTTGTTAAATCTTTAATTAGATTAACCAAAAAAAAATCTTGCAAAATTTTTAAAGTTTTTTAAATCTTTAATTTTAGATTGGAAAAGAAAAAAAATTTCAACATTTTTGAAAATTGTTAAATCTTTAATTAGATTAAAAGGAAAAAAAAATTTGCAAATTTTTTTACAAAGCTTGAAAAGTTTGGTTTAAATTGAGCTATGCCTTTGACGGCACTATCTACCCACATTTGCATTGAAAAACAAACCTGGAACGCCACATTGTGAGACAAATTGAAGACAATCTCTTCCTAACAAACAAACATAAACTTTCATTTAGTTACATTTTCGAAGTTGAAATTGTCTTCATAATTTGCATGCATAATTAGAGATAATTGTACCTTTAGAGTTCAGTTTTCTCGAGATATATTGTGTATGAAGCACCGTATCCTCTTCACTCGCATCTCATGATGATCTTTTGAATGAGAAAGTGTATCTCGCTTGTAATAGTTTAGGGGTTGATTTTCAAAAGCATCTTATATCGAGCCACCGTATCCTCTTTACTCGCACCCTCGGGCGATCTTGTGAATGAGAAAGTGGATCTCAAGTGTAACCATTTAGAATTTAATTCAGTAGCATTCCAAAGGGCTCTGTGTATCCTCTTCACTTGGGCTTTCGGGCGATCTTGTGAATTAGAAATAGGGATCCTCCGTGTAATAGAATTAGATTCACTTTTACTTGAGATATCTGTTTGGGTTACATTGGTCATCAAACATTTATTATTATCCATATTTTGGAAAAAATTGTGGATGAACATAAGAAATCTACCAGAAACTTTGCATTTCTGAAAGCAGCTCATGAACATCTTACCCTCCTTCAGTTAGGATATTCATTGAACTGAAAGATAGCATAGTGAGCATCTTGCATTGTGTGGTTCATTTTGTTTTCGAGTCGAAACACCATCAGTTTCACTTCCACTCCTGAGACTAAGCAAACTTCCACTAAAAATTGGCGCTTAATCTAAAATTGAAAAACTTTTGATTTTTCATATCATCAACAAGTTTAGGTTAGTGCCCTGGATTAGGTTTGGAAAGTTAACACTCCTGGGCTGCAAAACTTTGAAACTAGCATTGATTAAAGAGAGTAAATCCACTAGTCGCAAAAAATGCTTGTCGGGAAAGTGCTTCTGAAACATGCGTCAGGCATGAGGTCAATTTGGATAAGTAAGGGTGGTTCCCCCTTCTTTCTTATTTAGTGGGACATGAGCTTATCAAATGGATTCTATGTTTAGTGACAAGTCCTCGGGGTGACATCACTGTTTCTAGAGTTTCTGGTAATAAGAGTTGTCCTCGACTTACAACTGTCCGCTCGACCGTCGATTGTGAAGTGGTAACTTTAGTGGCTAGTCTTAGGATATCACATAGGCTGTTGTGAGTGGGACACACTTGCAATACCGGAGACAGACTTTGGAGCTTTTACTCCTTTGGAGGGTGAGTGGTCAGGAACCAACACTTGTACCCCTGGAGATTAGAGTTTATTGTAACTGTTTCTCACACCTTCGCTCCTAGAAATTGTATGAGGACATAAAATCCCTCAGCAGCTACTAGTTTTGGAAGGCCCTACAATCCATCTTTTCACTGAGCTTTGGTTCTTTGGAAGAGTAAGTTTGCTTGCTTGAAATCTCTAGGGAATTTTTACTGTGTGGACACTTTTCATTTTTTGAGTCTAGACTTCCTTAGGATTGTTTGATTCAAACTATAATTTTAAACACATCCTTTTATCAACTTCTTAGAAGTGGCTACTCTCCCGATCCGCCAGTCACGACGGCAGTGAAGTGAGTCACGAGAAATTGAAGGCCCTGCTACATTGCAGAGACAGACACAAAAACCACATTCTAATGACCTAGAAACAAAATTGATTTTCAACTCAATTAACATTACTCGAGAAGAACAACATCAAATCAACACTGAGAATTCATCATCACATCACGAGCTGAATACAAATGTAGTTGATAACCTTACTCTAGTTGAAATTTAAACATTGAAACATCACACACATGCTCATGAAATTCCTCCTTTGATGAGTCTTTCAAAACCAGTTGTACTTACTATCCGTGAGTCACTGGGTGATATCAAACCTCTTTCTGAAAGTTTGAATGATATACACAAATCAACAAGGGACCCCATGGCTTTCTCAAACATTGGTTTTCCATATGGTTTGGCTAACCAGGGTCAACACACACAAGGAGTAAACCAGAGTCCTCATTGTTAAGTTTAAACCAAATAGCCAAGCAAGATCACTGAAAGAAGCATAATCACAAGATAGACACACAATATATCCTGGGAAACCCTCATGGGGTAGAAAACCCAGTAAAGCTTTCCTCAATAAGATGATCAACCAAAATACAAGATGTGCTCCTCCTTCCTTTGACTCCTTAGATGATCTCCCAGACAAGTGCGCACTCTTCCACAAGAGAGTGAATGATCTAATGAGGAGTTCACCTCCTCTATTTATACTTGACTCTCAACTGACTAAAAGACTGTTGGGGCCGACCTCACCTGGAGAAGTCTAATAACCCCTAAAATATAACTACAGGGCCGACCCACACATGGTGGGTCTAATAACCCTAGTTAATACCAACCCCTGGAGGAATAAACATCTCCAGATACATAGTAGGGTTACCTCGGAGGAATGAAACATCTCCGGAATAAATAATGTACAAATATAATATTCTTAGAAGTTACAATATTCAACACTCCCCCTTAACGAGAAGGATATTATAACAACATCTGTAGGAGCAAGGAGTCATTTACTACATCATCTATATATCATCGGAAGCTTTCTTCAATTCATCATCATCAGTAACTTGACTAGTTACTGGAACATCAACATCGTCATCAGCATCGTCATACGATCATCAGTGTCGTCATCACACGATCATCATCATCATCGTCACACGATCATCAACATCGTCATCATACGATCATCAGCATCGTCATCACACGATCATCAGCATCGTCATCACACGATCATCAGCATCGTCATCACACGATCAGCAGCATCGTCATCACACGATCAGCAGCATCGTCATCACACGATCAGCAGCATCGTCATCACACGATCAACAGCATCGTCATCACACGATCATATTTACAGGATGATCAATCCTGCTCTCTTTAGGACATGAGTCCATGGATGATGCAATCCAGATCAAGTTCCAGGATGATCAATCCTTATCACAACTACAGAGCCAGCCCTGTCTCATGCTGGATGTATCACAACTACAGAGCCAGCCCTGTTTCATGCTGGATGTATCACAACTACAGAGCCAGCCCTGTTTCATGCTGGATGTATCACAACTACAGAGCCAGCCCTGTTTCATGCTGGATGTTACAGAGCCAGCCCTGTTTCATGCTGGATGTATCACAACTACAGAGCCAGCCCTGTTTCATGCTGGATGTATCACAACTACAGAGCCAGCCCTGTTTCATGCTGGATGTATCACAACTACAGAGCCAGCCCTGTTTCATGCTGGATGTAACCTAGAGTAATTCTAGGATTTGTCACGTACATTTTGAACCGAGGTCCAGGGACGATTCAGTCCTGTCGTTCAGTTATCGGAGACCTCATGTCTACGGCTCTTCTTTAGGACTGAAGTCCGGGAATGATCCAATCCCCTCACATGTTCATCAAGAACTTCATTATCGAAGACATACGTCTACGGCTCTTCTTTCGGACTGAAGTCCGGGAATGATCCAATCCCCTCACATGTTCATCAAGAACTTCATTATCGAAGACATACGTCTACGGCTCTTCTTTCGGACTGAAGTCCAGGAATGATCCAATCCCTTCACATGTTCACCAAGAACTTCATTATCGAAGACATACGTCTACGGCTCTTCTTTCGGACTGAAGTCCAGGAATGATCCAATCCCTTCACATGTTCACCAAGAACTTCATTATCGAAGACATACGTCTACGGCTCTTCTTTCGGACTGAAGTCCAGGAATGATCCAATCCCTTCACATGTTCACCAAAGCAGAACATGTATCCTCATCATCAAAACATGTATAACCACAACATGTATCATTATCATCACAACATGTATAACCACAACATGTATCATCATCATCAAAACATGTATAACCACAACATGTATCATCATCATCACAACATGTATAACCACAACATGTATCATCATCATCACAACATGTATAACCACAACATGTATCATCATCATCACAACATGTATAACCACAACATGTATCAACATCATCAAAACATGTATAACCACAACATGTATCATCATCATCACAACATGTATACATCTATCATCAAAACCATGTATACATCTATCATCAAAAGTAGGTATACATCTAACATCAAAACCATGTATACATCTATCATCAAAAGTATGTATACATCTATCATCAAAAGTATCTAACATGTATACATCTATCATCAAAAGTATCTAGCATGTATACATCTATCATCAAAAGTAGGTATACATCTAACATCAAAACCATGTATACATCTATCATCAAAAGTATCTAGCATGTATACATCTATCATCAAAAGCATGTATACATCTAACCATCAGAATATAAGAGTCCTAAATCTAAATAATTCTAGGTGAATAAGAGAAGAAAAATAGATATCCTCATCATTGATGAGATAGGCTTGTTTGTCAGATACTGAGCTACTCCCCCTTTCGAGGAGGGTTCTTCTGAACTACACCAAGCTTGTCTCGGAAGTGTTCAAACTTTACTCGAGACAGAGGCTTAGTCAGGATATCAGCAATTTGATCCTCAGTGCTTATGTACTCCAGCTTGATAGCTCCTTTCTGCACCATATCTCGTATATAAAAGTATCGGATCTCTATGTGTTTTGACTTATCATGAAATACAGGATTTTCAGTCATCTTGATGCAGCTTTGATTATCACACATAATCACAGTGGGGTCCATTTCTAAGTCAAACACTCCAGATAAAAGTTTCCGAAGCCATACTGCTTCACAACTAGCAGAGCAGGCAGCTATATATTCTGCTTCAGCAGTACTGAGAGCCACACTGGATTGTTTCTTACTGAACCAGGAAATCATGGCAGATCCAAGACCATAACATCCACCAGAGGTACTTTTTCTGTCTGAGATACTTCCTGCCCAATCAGAATCTGAGTAACCATGTAATCTGAGTTCATGATTTCCAACATAAAATAGGCCAAAATCTAATGTACCTTTTAGGTACCTCATTACATGCTTTGCAGCTTATTAAGTGAACCTTTCTAGGTTCTACTAGATACTGACTTAGGGTATTTACAGCAAAGCATATATCAGGCCTAGTATTAGTTAAGTACATCAATGATCCAATGATTTGTCTATATAAAGTTATGTCCACTAGTTCTGATGAATTATTAACTAACAACTTTAAGTTGGAGTCCATGGGAGTGGCCATGGCTTTACACTCCAACATATCAAATCTTTTGAGAATCTCCACAGTGTACTTACCTTGATTTAGAAAGATTCCTTTTGGTTCTTGCCATACTTCTAAGCCTAAGAAGTAGTGAATTAGTCCGAGATCTTTCATCTCGAATTCTGAAGAAAGCTTCTTCTTGCTTTCAATAATCTGTTTCTCATCTCCAGTTAGAAAGAGATCATCTACATATAACAGCAATATAACTGGTTCATCATCCATCACCTTGAGATAAAGATTTGGGTCAGCTTTACTTTTGGTAAAGCCCATGCTAGTTAAGAAATTGTCAATCCTTCCGTACCAAGCCCTTGGAGCTTGTTTCAACCCATATAATGCCTTCTTCAATTTGCATACATGAGTTCTTCCATCATTAACCTCAAACCCTTGAGGTTGCTCTATGTATACTTCTTCTTCAATTACACCATTCAGAAAAGCTGTCTTAACATCCATTTGGTGTAATTTCCACTTCATCATGGATGCAAGTGCCATGATAGTTCTAATTGAAGTATACCTGGCAACAGGTGCAAATGTTTCTTCATAGTCAATTCCCTCCTTCTGAGAGAATCCTCTGGCTACAAATCTTGCTTTGTATTTTTCAATGCTTCCATCTGCGGCATGTTTTATTTTGAAAATCCATTTGGAAGAAACCACACTTTTATCTTTCGGTTTGGGAACAATGTCCCAAACATCATTCTTCATTATTGACTGGTATTCTTCAGTCATTGCTTCTACCCATTCTTTCTTTTGAGCTGCTTCTTCATAGCTAGTAGGTAGTTGATCCACAAGATCACACATTAAGGCCATGTAGTTGGATACCAGTTTTGGCTTCTTCCTTTCTCTAGTGGAGCCTTCAGGAGCACCATATCTTTCAGCTCCTTGAATAATATCTCTAGCCCATGCTGGTCTTCTTTTCCTGGATAATTCTGCAACAGGGGGTTCTTGTGGTTCCAGCATGTCATGATCCTCTGGTGTAACTTCTTCAGGGATGTGAACAGTCTCTGAGATCCTGGGTGATGAATCTTCTTCATAAACTTCTTCAAGTTGACACTTTCTGGATTTCTTGAGAGCTGCTTCCTCATCAAAGGTTACATCTCTACTTATTTCTATATGATGGAAACCTGGTATGTAGATTCTAAAGGCTTTGGAAGTTTCACAATAACCAACAAACATTCCCTTCTTACCTGAGGGATCCAACTTGGTTCTCTTTTCTTTTGGAATGTGGATGTACACAGGACACCCAAATATTTTAAGATGACTTACCTCGGGCTTCTTACCTGTAAACACTTCTTCTGGAGTTTTGAATTCAAGAGCACTGTGAGATAATCTATTTTGCACATAAACTGCTGTTTTGGCTGCTTCAGCCCATAAGTACATGGGAAGATCTTGGTCATGTATCATGGTCTTCACAGCTTCCATGATTGTTCTATTTTTCCTTTCAGCCACCCCATTTTGTTGGGGATTGTAAGGAGTAGTTAGTTCCCTTCTAATTCCAGCTTCTTTGCAAAAGTCCTCAAAATCTTTTGAGGTGAATTCTCCGCCATTATCTGTTCTGAGAGTTTTGATTTTCTTGTCTGATAGATTTTCTATTAGAGCCTTGAACTCTTTGAATTTTCCAAAGACTTCATTCTTACCTTTCAGGAAGTATATCCAAGTTTTCCTTGAATAGTCATCAATGAATGAAAGATAGTATTCAAACCCACTTAAGGAAGTGGTGGGCATAGGTCCACATACATCTGAGTGTATAAGCTCTAAAATGTTTTTAGTCTTTGTTTCACTCTTTGGAAAGGGGTTCTTGATATTTTTCCCTTTCTTACATCCTTTACATGAGCCATCATGATCAGCTTTCAATTCTGGTAATCCTATGACTACCTTGCTTACATAGGGTAAGGCTTTATAATTGATGTGAGCTAATCTTCTATGCCATAGCTCACTGGGGCTAGAGATCTCATGTGCAAGGGCAGCTTCTGGATGGCCCTTGAGTTTATAGAGACCTCCTTCTTCTTCACCAATAACAACTGCATCTTTAATTGTCTTTCCTTTGGACCACATGAGTACTTGTCCATCTATGAAGGCTACTCTAAAACCTTTCTTATCTAGTGCTGAAATAGAGAGAAGGTTCTTCTTTAAACCTGGTACATATAAGATGTCTTTCATCTTCAAGGGTGTTCCAGAATCTAGCTTGTAGCTAGCTTCACCAATTCCTTTGATGGGATATTGGTAGTCATCTCCTAGAGATACCTTTTGTGAGGAAGACTTTTCTTCAAGATTTGAGAAGGTCTTCCTTTGACCTGTCATGTGCTTGGAGGCACCACTGTCAATGAGCCATGTGTCTTCTCCAGGAGATACAGATCCAGAGAGTGCAGAGAATAGAACATATTCTTCTGGATCTTCTTTCTTCACCTTGTTTCTTTTCCTTTTAGGTTTTACCTCTACCTCTTCTTCTTCTTCATCTTCTTCCCCTTCTTCTTCTTCACTATCATTTTCTGCCATATGTGCATGGTGTCTTTTGTGGACAAACTTCTTCTTTTGTGAGGGACAAAATCTGGAGATGTGTCCTAGCTTGTCACAGTTGTAGCATTTGACTGTGGAAAAGTCTTTTACTGGAAATGGTCCTTTTCTCTTTCTAGAGAAGTGTTGAGATCCTTTGTGGTCAACCTTCTTGAGATGACCTGTTCTTCTTCTTCTAGTATGGGTGGCCAAAGCTTGGTCATCTTCTTTGAGAAGAGCTTCTCTGTTGGCAACCCTAGCTTCTTCTTGAACACAATCCTCCCATACTACATCAAACTTCATGCTTTCTTTCCTAGCACACATGGTTTGTATGAAGGATTCCCAAGATCTAGTGAGGCCATTAAGAGCAGGCATCACTAGTTCATCCTCATCAAGAGTATCACCAATTGCATCTAATTGTTCCTTGATTTGTGAAACCCTTGAGAAGTAGTCTTGAATGGATTCTCCTTTGTGCATCTTGGTACTCTTCAATTGAGTCCTTAGATTCATCTTCCTATTGATGTTCTTTCCTTCATACATTCTTCCTAGGGCATCATACATTTCCTTGGGAGTCTTCTTGGAGGCCACTTGGGGAATCAAGTGGTCTTTAATGGAATCAGCTATGATTCTCTTTGCCCTAATCAAATCCTTCCTATGCTTTTCTTTGGCTTCATCTCCTTCTGGTTCTGCAACTTCTTCCTTGATATACTGAGCAAGATCATTCTCCTCAAGAATGAGACCAATTCTGTATTTCCATGCCCGGAAATTTTCTATACCTTCTAGCTTGTCTTCAAGCTTAGTGTTTGGAGCCATCTTCTCTTGGGGGAGTCCAAGAGACAGAGCAGACTTACCTGAAATAATTGCTTTTCACTTTTCCGGAATCTGGAACAGAATTTTATCGCACTTTTGGTAGAATTAGGGTTTGACTTTCCCGGAGTTCTACTCAACCAAAAAGTTCGATCTATAGCTCAAAAGAATTCTCTTGAGAAGGGCTACTCAGCCATATAATCAGAATTCAAAAATTCCAACTTTTTTCTGAAACCAAAAACTGACGTATCGCACTTTTGGTAGAATTAGGGTTTGGAATTCCCGGAGTTCTACCCAACCAAAAAGTTCGATCTAGGGCTCAAAAGAAAGCTCTTGAGAAGGGCTATCCAGCCATGCAACCAAAAATCAATAATACCAACTTTGGGCTGAAAACCCTAACTTTACCAAAGAGAGAGAAAGAGGTATTCTTACCTTGTGAAAGATGTCCTATTCAGTCTAGCTCTGATACCATGTTAAGTTTAAACCAAATAGCCAAGCAAGATCACTGAAAGAAGCATAATCACAAGATAGACACACAATATATCCTGGGAAACCCTCATGGGGTAGAAAACCCAGTAAAGCTTTCCTCAATAAGATGATCAACCAAAATACAAGATGTGCTCCTCCTTCCTTTGACTCCTTAGCTGATCTCCCAGACAAGTGCGCACTCTTCCACAAGAGAGTGAATGATCTAATGAGGAGTTCACCTCCTCTATTTATACTTGACTCTCAACTGACTAAAAGACTGTTGGGGCCGACCTCACCTGGAGAAGTCTAATAACCCCTAAAATATAACTACAGGGCCGACCCACACATGGTGGGTCTAATAACCCTAGTTAATACCAACCCCTGGAGGAATAAACATCTCCAGATACATAGTAGGGTTACCTCGGAGGAATGAAACATCTCCGGAATAAATAATGTACAAATATAATATTCTTAGAAGTTACAATATTCAACACTCATGGTATACAAAACACTTGTCCAAATTCTACTTTTGGGGGCAACTCTTCACCATGGAATGGTAATATTCCTAGCAGAAGCAATGAACCATGGAACATTTATGCCAATTGGGGCTATGCTCCTCATATTAGTGGAAATGCCTCGGGGGGTTATCCTCCAACTTATCCTAGCATAATGCCTAACGGAAATCCACCTATCAACCCCATTCCGCCATGGAGTGCGGAGGTTTCAGGAAGTATCCAATTTTCTTGGGGCCCACCTTCGCAAGGAGGAAATCAACCTTGGAATGCTAATCTAAACCAAGGAAATATTCAATGGAGTGGTCTGATTCCAACTAGTAACCAATCTAATTGGGGCCCACCTCCGCAAGGAGGCAATCCACCCATGAATCCTATCTAGCAATGGAGTGGTAATGTTCCACCAAGTAATCAATCTCAATGGAACATACCCCCGCAAGGGGGCAATCCACCTATTAATCCTATCCCGCAATGGAATGGTAATGTTCCACCAAGTCATTAATCTTAATGGAACATACCCCCGCAAGGGGGCAATCCATACATGCAACCTAGTTCACAATGGAATGGGAAATATTCAGGAAGTAACCAATCTTTTTGGATGCCATCTCCACAAGGAAGAAGTTAACCTTGGAATGATTTTCAATACCAAGTTCAACCACCATAGTGTGGTTGGGATCTAGGAAATAACCAATCTTCTTGGGCCCCACCTCTGCAAGGAGGCAATCCACCCATTGGTCATGCCTTTCTGGAAGTAGCCAAACTTCTTGGGGTCAGTCTCCGCAAAGGGGAAACCCACCTTGGAATTCTTATCACACCCAGGGACCACATCAGTGGAGTGGTTAGGTTCTAGAAAATAACCAATCTTTTTGGAACCAACCTGCAAGACCTGCTTTTGATCCAGCTAGGTTGCCACATAAACCTTATGTCAATGGGTTGACAGATTCCATCAACCATCTTGAATATATTACCGCACATCCGGGACAAGTTTCTATTCAAAATTCGCAACCCACAGCTGGCCAGGCAATGCAGGAACTTGCTAATCCTTCTAACAATTCCGACACCCTCACAGTCTCATCCATAGACCTTAGACGAAAGAAGAAGAAGTACAAGAGTAAGGAAGATGCTAACTCTGGGAAGGGAGATGCACCAACTGTGCTTCAATGCCATGGGAAACAACAACCCACTATTTTGACACCAGTACCTTCGCCAGGGGGAAACCAGCCAACCCCCCCGCAAGGCAGCAATGATCCTAATGCCAATGTCTTCATGTGTGATCTTGAGATGAACATTCAAACAAGACTTGATTCTTATGATGTCTCTCCTAGTACACCATATCAGTCGGAATCACAACCAGATGGTTATCTTTACATTGAGAAACCAACCATAGACTTAGTACCACACCCCCCCAAAGGTGTTCTACGTAGAACAATACATAATCCCAACACGCGAGCTACTCAGAACAGTAATTTTCTTGAGGACCTAGCTCAAGTACCATGTGCCATGTCGGCCTTGGAGGTATTGCAATGTCATTCTATGCCAAGAAAGGAACTATTGTCTACCATTTGTGTTGTTGATCCATCCAATGAGACTTTGATCACATCAGACATAAACCATTCAATATGTAGGATCGTTCCCGAAGTTTCTTTTCAGATTAAAGTAACGTCCCATGGTAAGAACATCTATCTAACGATAGTAGATGAAGGGACCTCAGCTTGTGTAATGTCATTTCCATGTTGGCAAGCATTTGGATCACCCCTATCTGTCGTAGAAGTTTCAAACCAAGCTACTCAAATAGCTTCAGCAGATTTGGATCAAAATCTTCCCTTGATGGAGGAATATGATTCGTTTACCTGCCCATTTGGGCTGTGAGATCTCCTAGCTCACATGACTTATCGGATTACATTTTATCATCAAATGAAGATATCCCTAAAGTTGTAAACATTTGGTTGTATCCACCTAAGATCATCTTTTGTGGGGCTACTGGGAGCATACTTGATATAACTCTACCCAAGTATAGGAGCATGATCTGCATGTTCCTCGATCTTATTTGGTATATTTGGAAACTTGCATATAGGTTTAGGCCATCCCTTTGTGAAGATGCATTTGAACCTTTTGCAACACAAACTTGCCATAGGGTCGAACCTGTTGGAAATCGGTGGGTCTGCCCTTCATATCTGTATTTTCCACCATTTCGATAGCAGAGCCTATCGAACATGGGACACCCTAGTCAACACCCCATTTCCATTTTGGTGCCCATGCTGCATTATTCTCATAGTCTCGGGAGCCCTATTAGTCCCATCATGACTTGGAGTTTGAGACCACGTATTTCTCTTTCATACATTTCTGACCATATCCTGATGGACTCCCAATTTTTTGTCATTTTACATAAGCTTGTGTTAAAATATCCACTTGAACATCCATGCAAACTGCTTCATTGCTTATTGCTTATGTTGCTTATTTGCCTGTATAGTCACTTTCTGTTATAAGATGCCTATAAACCATTGCTTATGTATATTTGACCCATACCCATCGAGAAAACATCTGTAAGAGTGTACATAACTAGATCAGCCCTTGTTTTCAATATGGATCTTTGCCTTGGCCTGACCCATGCCCTTGACATTGAGGTGCATGCTCTTGAGACACTCGTTTCCTCTAATGTATCATATCATGCTTTATTCTTTTTTCAAGCTAATAAATGAAAAAGGTTAAAAAAAATTGGAAAACACGAAAATCCAAAAAGGGAGAGACTTGAATCACTTCATATTATGAACTTTGAAGAAAATGGCAACAGTCATTCCTTGTCTCCCTTGAACACAACACATAATATTGTATCTGCGTTCAGTACACCATCTGCATTTGCCTTAGGAAACTGTACCAGTATTTTGAACAGATCTCCACCGATGGGTTATCCTTCCTGTCACCAATGGAGCTTTCGTTAATGCATCTGGCATTAGCGGATTTCATTAAGGTCGGTTACTCAAAGTCCTATGTTTCCAAGTGTCCATTCCGCGTCGTGTTATGTGTTCAAGGGAAGTCCAAACCGAGTCGGCCATTCCTCAAATATTCCTGACCAATCATGTTGGCCTTCCTTGTGTCAGTATACAATGTTGGATCTTGCAGTTCTACAAAATTATATCATAATATTGATCTTCGTTTCGTATCGATTGATGTGGGATACATCAATGCCCTCCTTCCGATGGATCTATTCCTATCGACATCAAATCATCATCTAGGACATGGATCTAGAAACCTGAGAATACCTTGGATCTTGCAGTCATTAATGGCAGGTTTCCTCACAAATGACAATAGGTGTACATCAATGACCCCTGATTGTTTGATTCTACAAGTGTTCGACTTCAGAACATCTATTCACACTTGCTAGTTTTTACTTAGTACCTTAGAGTCCATCATCATTATCGATGGGTCTCTTCGCATCTGTTAACGGTATACATCAATGACCGGTAATCAGATGGTGTTTTATTATGCTTGACATCAGATCACTTATTCGCATGATATAAACTCGTACTATCATGGATTTGTATTGAAGACCTTGGGGAAAACAGTTGTATCACTCATAGATGCACTGCCCGAGCTGCGCAAGATTAGACTGCCATGTCAAAAGTTCAATAAAGAATTTGTTCTCGCACTCATCAAAGTGCATGTATACATTTTTAGAAAAAAAATTGCTTTTGACATGGATCCACTGTGTATTGTTCGTGGCCATGTTTGTTTACTACTGAGCATGGGTATGCCCGCCTTAGGAAGATATTATATATTTGAGAAATTGCTATGCTTTGCATGTGTGATCCTCAATCTTGCGCCTATGAGTTTTCCTTCCCTCGTCCTTGCTTTGAACGATAAAGAGTATCAGTATACCGAGTATAAATTTCAGTAATGTATTTCGGCCCTTAACTCTGCTTCGAACCTCACACATTAGGGGGCATATGTTAACAATCAAATTGACACCCTTAACTAAGTGAAGGAGAAACATATGTTTACCATGCACCCGCGACACAAGTTCAATCAAAGACGAATCCTCTCTGAGAAATGCATTAATTGTGTTTAAAACATCCTAAGTGGAGCAAAAAGCCTAAAAACTATTCAAAAGTGGGTTTTCACTTGAAAATAATCAAAATGAGGAAAATGACTAATCCCACATTTATAAGAAAATCCTAAGGCCCATTTCCCAATGCTATATAAGAAAGGCATGGGAGGCATGGTAAAGGGAGATAAAAAGCGCAAAGGCATGTTGAGGAGATTCTAAAGGAAGGAGAAGAGCTCCAAGTCTTCAAGAGCAAGGATGAAGGAAGGAGAACTTATGGCAAGGGAGGAGGCACTCACACCAGGATTCCTGGTAATCATGTACTTTCTCCATTGTTTTAGCATGAATTGATTCAAGTTTCTGCCATTATAATGTTTAGATGTTGCTTGTATTGTGTGATTTAAACTTTTAAATGGCTGTAGATCTTAAATTTGCTTATCTTAATTGATAAATGAATCTAGATTTTAAAGGTAACTTGTGATAATATGTTCATCTATGACGTAGAAACTCACCATCTCTTAGAAAAATAGTTAAACTAGTGTAGACACAACCCTACACTAAATACTGTTATCAATGATCTCTTATATTAAAATATCACATTCATGGAAGAACCAACTTCCAAAGTTATACAGGACCAACTTGAAGAAGGCACGAAGTCACCGGTTTTACAGGCTACAACCTGAAGGAAGCATTGACTCCCTGATTTACCATCTTTGAATCGAAGGAGGCACCAACCCCCTGGTTTTCCAGGCACCGAACTAAAGGAAGCATCGATTTCTTGTTCCTTGCACCATCCTTCCACCCTGATATGTCCGTTGAAGATACTTATTTACCATTTTACTGATCCACACACTCTTCAAATTTGATGCAATATATTTTGTTGTGCACACCTTCTGTATACTGTGATCTTGCAATCGCTGAACTGTATCATGTAAGTCACTTCATTGTATCAATGTTGCTTACTAGATTTCATACTTCATAACCTTATGTAATCTGTGTGCTTTTAGTCATACTATTATGTTTCTGTGCATCTACAAACTCAACAGATATTGCACTTCATCTGTTGTGCTGCTATTCTGACATCGTGCATTTGTATCAGATAAATCACATCCTCTACTATGCTAGACTTCTGTCTTGATGCATATGTCTTGTATATAAAACATCATTTTATATCCGGAATCATTCTACACGTCAACTACTGTGCTACATTTATGTTTCGTGCATCCGACTCTTTTGCTAGATCATGCTGTTTCGGCTTGACGAGCCATTGATACCCAAATAATTAGAAGCTTTCCAAATTAGAGTACTACCAATTTCACATCTTCAAGATTGCTTCAACTCTCCAGCTTGGATTCTTATTTATACTTGTCTTGTGCAAACGGTATGTCCACAAGTTGGTCATAGCATCCCTTCTTCCTTGCTTCACAGCCAAGCTTGATTCACGCTTTCGCCACTTGTCATGATCTGCGCCACTGAGGTATCATGCCTTGTGGGTCTTGTGCATACTTGGTCCTTTGCTTAGTGGGTCTTTCACACTTTGGAACCACTTCATGTGGGGTCTTGTGCCCTTGAAGTACCATCGCTTGTTGGGTCGTGTGCACTTGACTTGTTCGACCACTTCTTACTTCTCGGACTCTTGCGTGCTTCAAAGAATTGTATATTTCTTTTGATTGGTGAGTCTTGCGCACTTCCAGGAATTGCATACATGTCCAACCACTTCTTGCTCCTAAGCCACTTGTGCACTTCCAGGAATTGCATACATGTCCAACCACTTATTGCTCCTAAGCCACTTGCGCACTCCAAAAAATTGCTTATCTATCCCTTTGGAATTAACTTTGAAGTATCATGACTATATGTATTGGAACTTGTGCACATACCTTATGTATTTCTTCAAACTGGATGCACTCACTGAATGTATTGGATGTACTTCTACAATCTGGATGTACTTCTTAAAATTGTATTTCATATACTTATTCAAACCAGAACAAGGATATTGAATCATCTTGACATCAATTGACATCAATGACAACCAAAGTTCAACATGATCATGCATCTTATGTGATCCTGACTATTTATGTAGATTTAAGTGATCATGACTTAACAAAAGGGGTTATGCTGTGAATGATTGTGATTTAGTTGGGTCCAAAAGATCATGAGATCTAGACCATCTGTGTGAAGGAAGGAAAACGAGATCTTGCACATGTGTGCATCACCGCGAAAGGTTGAGATTAAACTATTTAGGCACAGTCAATGGATATTGTCTATTCGTGTAGATGGACAAAGGAAAAGACAAAGGACATAGTGCCTTGTTGCGAATGACCCAGATCATTTTTGGGTTTGAGATTGTGAGGTCTAGACTATTCTCAGGATTCCTTCTAGTAGCATTGAAAATTGACGCATGGGAATCTTTGAGGATCTCAATAACATTGACATGGTCCATAATGAAATATGACATGCCAAGACCAAGGGATTCCATGTAGGGCCTAGGTGGACATAATGCCGCATCATCATTATCACATGACATGCCACATTAGCAGGAGCAATTTTTATCAGTTTTCAATGAAAATTTTGAAATTTCATCCATGGTATTGAGAGATACACAAATTTCAGTGAGGGTGGATTCCTCATTCAAGTATCAAAATTGAGGATTAGGGATTTTTGAAGACCCTGATTGTAAACCCAAATAGAATGCCTATCAATGATGAAAATGTTGGTTGTGGAACCTGATCTTCCTTATTCAGAGGTTGTGTTTCAATCGTGTTTGGATCCCAATCCATGATGGGGGGGTTTTGGGGGGATTTCCCCCTCAAAATAGTTTCCACGGGGGGTCCAGGGGGGGCAGAGACTAGTTTGGGATCCCCTCCACTCAGGTGGGGGTTTAGGGGCAGTGCCCCCGTAGCAAAAATTTCAGAAAAATGCCTTTTAAAATATTGTAATTTCATAGTCATGACTTGGTCAATAATGGGTGATTTATGGACCCATTGTATTTGGTTTTCCATAGTATTTTGCCATGGTAATCGCTCTTTAAAAGGAAGACATTGTAATATAGTAGTGTATTGTAGCATTGTAAAGATCTCTATGATTGTGTGAGAGAGACCGTGAGAGAGTGAAAAGGAAGTTGTAGCGGATGTGTTGCAGGTTGTATCCCTTCATTTGTTGGATGGTATAATAATAAGGACTGAAAATTTCTGTGTGGACATAGCCCATCTTTGGTGAACCATGTTATATTGGTGTTTCCCTTGTATTGTGTTTCATGTGATTTATATTTGCATCTTGTTTATTTTTATTGCTTTGCGATCTTGTTTTTCTAATTTATACTGGTCCGATATATGCATCATACACTTTGTTAATACTCAAACTCACCAAAATATATACATGTACATATTTACAAATAAAATTCATAAAAATTGAATATTACAAACTAAAAAACATACCTATCTCTCCCCAGAGTTCTCCTAGAGAGAGTATGAGCTCAAGGTCTCCTCGGAATTCCAATCCTGCATACAAGAACTGCTCAAAAGCAAGCACCCATCAGATCCACCATCCAAGGAAATCATCATCATCATATGAAGTCTTGGTATCTCCACCTTCCTGTCGGATAAACACTTCACTCCAACGAACCAATCTTGGCTCGCGACGGTTGATGGGTGGAGTAGCTACTCTTGGGCTCAAGCTAGGAACCCTCTCAAAGAAGAACGCTTCTAGGATACTCCCATACCCAAAGTTCTTCTTATTTCCCGTTCTGCATTTAGTAAGTTGGTGTTTCATATTCACCAATAGTCTAGTGCACCAATCAAAGATCACATTGCAGAGGCACTCTACACCTATTTGCATGTAGTTGCGAGGGGCCAAATCTAGTGCGGAACTAGCTTCCACTCGGTTAATGGTACTCACAATCACTTTTAGAGGAAATCTAGCTATTTTGGATTACTGCCACTTGGCTTCCACTCTTTTTTGCTCTTGCTACATAGTAGGTGTTGACATAGTCTTGCACGGAGAGAGGCCCAACTCCATGGAAGGTAACTTTGAGGTTTACCATCTCTCCATGGTGGGATAATCTGGTAATAAATTAGATATCATCCACTGTGAGCTCCATTGTCTCACCATGAAGGTTAAAAACCGCTTGGTCGGGATCCCAAAGATGTACTAAAGTCTCAAGCAATTTGGGTTGAGCCCTCATATTTTCCGTGCAAAAGAATTTTAACAATCCACACCGGTGTAATGCATTTAAGGTAAAGGGATCTTCCATGGAATCCCTATCCATGTCCTCATGCTATCGTTCTCTCCAAACCAATACCATCTCTGCAAGCAAACCATCAATTTTGATGAGCATTGAGTTTTAAAAACTAAACTGAGCTACACATGGGTTTTCATTTTGACAATAGCATCTGGTGGGATCTTAGAATGGATGCCTAATGAGGGTAGCTAGACCAAAAGCCTACTTTAATTATCAACCCGGGGGACGTACAAACTTCAGAGGTGCTAACACTGTATGTGCTCTAAAGGATAGTCTTCGTTGTGTTTAGGGTGTGGGTATAGATATTAAAGGTTTATCTAACCAAGAAGAAGGTGAGCTAAAAAGACTGTAAATATATGAATGACAAATTCCCCTACTAAGAAGTTAAATGCTACAAATTGTAAATATATACTAAGAATTGAAATGATGAAAGCTTGATGAACTTATGCTAAGAATTGAACTGCTGAAAGTGGAGATTTTAATCTAAGAATTGAATACTGAAATTAAGTGCTGAATATTGAAAGGCTAACCTAAAAACTTAAATGTTGAAAACCAAATCCAGAACATAAACATCTAATGTTGAGAATTAACCAATCTGATCTATTCGGATACAAGTGATGATCATTAAATCAAGGAACTGAAAGTAATTAACCTCTATGATCTAAGTCTGATAAAAGAAATATGCATGAGCTTTCTAGATCTGAATCATTGTTTTAGAACCAATATGAAAATACATGAAAACATATGTCAAAATATGCGTGCGCAGAACGCAGCTACAGGACTACGGAATGCATCCTACTGAACTACAGAATGAGCGTTGATCAACTACAGAAAATATGTTGAACGAAAATAATCTTTTAACTGAAATAAAACCATACTATTCAAATGCCATCAAGTTATCTTCATACACGATAAGAAGTAAATCTATTCACGGCATAAATGGAAAATACCTTAAAACAGAGTAAAGATCCTGACTTACGTGTTGGGGGGGGCCCTCCCCAACCCGTACTCAGGAGTAAGAAAAAATTATAAACGCAGGCTTGAAAGTAACATCAGTCTCCTCATTAAAATAATAACTTCATGGTTCAGAAATAGTCTATAGCACAAATTGTCTCCGCAGTAAAATGTAAAAACGATTAATTCCACAAAATAGCAACAGGAACCCCTCACTACCCGAGAGGTCCATATATATATATATCTATATATATCTCAAATTCTAACCTAACTACTTGCTTTAATCGCCAATCCTGTTGGACAAGAGTTCTTCTCTATAATTCAGGGAAAAAGGGCGTTGAGCCTCGTATGGTCTACCAGTCCTTGAGCTAGATTTGCATGTTTCTTCTTAGTGTACATGCACCTGCTCATACATACTCGTTTTCATGGAATTAGTTTATAGAAGACACCCTTTAATCATACAAAGAATAATCTTAAAACATCTTCATTAAATAATCAAAGTAAATCATTAACCCACAACACAAGTGTATTTCCTTCATCATGTCCTATGTTTTACCGTGGAAAAAAGGCTATAGGATACCTATACTTTGGGTTCATCATCTCCCCCATGCTTGAAGGATTCACCCATCCTTGGGTGACACACTCGGATCTTCTATAGCTTCTCTGATGTCCCATGCGACCATTCTTGGAGTCCCTACTTGCCTGTAGTAACCCATGCTATGATCATCCCTGGCCCATGCTCTTTTCTCTTCTTCCTCATTAATCTGATCTTTAATAATCAGAGGAAAGAAAAATGGAGAATTTAGCTTCATGCCAATCCATCTGAGTTGATTCTTGATCAACGATTCTCTGTATAGCTTAGATTTGATGAGAGCAACTTCTAGTCTGAGAGGGGAATGAGGCTCCTTCTTTCTCAAATCATATCCAATCCTTTCCCACATATCACTGATGGCCTCCTGTACCTCTTTGTATGTGCATTGCAGGGTGAGATCAAAATGTGTGATTGCCTCCTTCTGTTTTTCAAACATGATAGGAATTATCTCTTCATCAGTGGTGATAATTTGGTGAGCCTGAAGTACCCTTTTAGGGTGAGATGCCTCTGCCCTGATCCATAATTGATTTTGCCACTTCTCTGCAAGGTATATATGATCATCTTGTGCCCTTTCCACCTTGTGGTTCATCCAGGATCATAATTCTCTCAGCTGGAAGCCGCCTACATATGGATTAGGTGACCAGTTAGGTGTGCTTGGCACCACGAAGTTGTGCAAGAAGAATTTGCACAGTTGATCCTTTTCCAACTCTGTGTAGTCCAGAGAAGTGTCCACAAATTCCCTTGTAGTGTTCAGTTCTAGAGACAGGCCTTGTTTTATCCTTTACAGCTGGAACCTTCCCCAATTTTCCTTTAAGTAGAGTGTATAGACTCTGGATGGGGGTCTGAGTTGCAATATTTCATCATAGATTCTTGTAGTGGTTGCTAGGGTGTCCTCCAGTTGGAGAATTTTCTGATCTTTTTTGGCTAACTCCTCTTGTGTTTGGGCCAATTTCTCCCTTAATGCTGAATTTTGTTGCTCTGCCGGTTTTAACTCTCCCGAGTGCTGCATTTTCAAAATTTGTGTCTTTTCATGCACAAAGAGTGAGGTTGTTGGTGGAGTTGGCTGGCTTCTCTATGTTCTTGCCTCAATCTTTAGTGCTTCCAATTCCTCCTTGACCTTTGCCAATTCTATCAGTGCCTCAGCTAGCCGGTTAGTGGCTTCAGGGTTTACGTCTTGGTCGGTAGGGTTCACATCCTGACCAGTGGGGTTCCATTGGTCATCATCTTGTTCCTCGTGTGTGGTTGGGTCCTCCTGGTCTACCCAATATTCATCACCATCAGATACGTCTTGAATTATTGGGCTGGGCTCCCTTCCTATATCCTTTTCATGCCTGATTTTGGGTGGTTGTGTGAACCTTTTGCTTCACCGCTTTGGCCCTTGGTCGCTAGTGGAAACCCCCGATTCCTTTTGGTGGGAGCTATCCCTTGAATGCTTCATTTTTATCAGGGTATCGGCCACATTGTCCAGGTCGATTTTTCTTTTAGCTCCTAATGTAGAAGCGGTCTTGTCTTTTGGCCAAGAAGCTAGGGGTATGCTAACAGTAGGTGTACCTTTCATTCTCTGTACATCCTCGGTTGAGATTACCACAAATTCCTCCCATGAAAGTTCTGGGACCTGTATTGTTAACTCTTCACGTATTATCAACTTGATTAGCCCATGTTGGGATAACTCATCCTCTTTTCCTTCAACAACTTTCTTGCTCATTTATCCCAACGACAGGAAAATATAATAAGGAATTCTTATGTTGTTGTTTGGTGTGATGTGGCTCCTGTGCCTCAGAAGATCTAGAATTCAAAAATGGAAGAGAGGGACATAGCTCATCCTCCCTGTACATGTTACATATTTCTGAACGAAAACAACTACTTCATCCCAAGGTGCTAGCATAGTGACCCTCTTGATTCCATTTTTTTCTTCTTCATAAACCTCTCCAGGTCCAAAGAAAACTGCCTTTGCACTCTGGTTGGATTCCCTGTCTTCCTTGGCCCAATGTAGACCCATGGGTAGCCCTGTGTATTTTGCAATGGCCTCCTCATCCAGCCTGATACGAAGTCCTCTAACCCGGGTGACGAACCGCTCTTCTTTGATGTGCTTTAAGTTTCTTGCGAATTCCAAAGCCACCTCTGTGTTAGATCCTCTCAGCCCGGAGATGAAGGGAATCCAACCCGCATTAGGGAGGATAGATAAAACCATTGGGTTTTCATAAATGGCTCTGTGATCCTCTGGTTCACTCTTTTTGAACCCCTTTGTCATCCTTGGAAGTCAGCAAAATGAAAAACTTTGAGTGCTGCTGACTTACCTCAACTGGCCGGGAGTGATTCACAAGTTCAAAGGTAGCTTGTTGGCTCGTTGCCGATGCCGACTTCCAATTTTTCTTCTTCTGGAAAGCTTGTATTGCAAAACTGGTCTTTTTTGTAGATCATGCTGCCTTTTTAAGCTATTTCCACTCACTTACTTATCCTCATCATCGTTCATTGTACTCGCTGCCCTATCCATTCCTTTCCATAATCAAGCCCTGCATTTCATGTCATCATTGTATATTGCCCTTTATTCTCTGATCATTGAGGAATACGATAGCTAGATGCGGGTTTATCATTCGCTGACATGACTCAGGTAGTAATCATTATTCTTTGAGGTCGCTCTAAACCGTGCTGTCGAATGAAGTTATAAGTTGTCCTCAGCTTTAGGAATAACCGTTTTGTGGGATGATGATTTGACCTCAAAAATAAAACAAAGATATTTAGAGATTACCTTGTTATGCGTAGCATACCTGAGTGCATGACGTGGCCTAATTTGATGTGCTCTGGATTTTGTAGTATATCTTTGCATTGTCTGTAGTTATTTTAGACATGTCTGTAGTTACGCGTGTTTGCTTTTTTCTTATGGTTCCATTGAAAATGTTGTATCTCCTTGTTTTTTATTTTTGTGCCAATTTCCAATTTGACTTTGTGCTGATGCCCTGCATTGAGTTTCGATTTTGTTTTCTGTAGTGCTAGCTCGCTTGAGGGTATGGAATGCTTGTGTGAATATATGGCAGGATCGCTTGAATAATGGCAGGCTTGCTTGAATAGATTGGTTGCTTGATTGAATTCTGTAGTGCCTGATATTTTTGCTGGCCGACTTGAATACATGACTGGCTCGCTTGATTATATGGAAGGCTCGCGTGAATCTATGGCAGGCTTGCTTGAATAGATGGTAGGCTCGCTTGAATACAGTGGTTGCTTGATTGAATTCTATAGTGCTTGATATTTTTGCTAGTTGACTTGAAGACATGATTGGCTCGCTTGAATATTGATACCTAGCTCTCTTGATTTGATTTATTTGTAGGATGCTGGCTTGTTCTTCATGGGGATGTATGATTTCCTGCAAATTTACTTGTGATTACCTTGAGTGGATCATTTATGGTTTGTTCTTTTAATTTTTTTCATTCATTTTTTTTCTTATTCTTGTTCTTTTTTTTTCATTTCTCTTATTCTATTTTTCATCATTTTTTTTACATCATTTTTTCTTCTTTTTTTTCATTTTTTTTCTCTTTTTTATTTTTATTTTTATTTTTTCGGAACTGGATTTAAATGATTTTCCATGCTCTCTATCGGCATTAGTTGTTTTTGGTAGAGTATTTGTGTGAACTCCTCTCTTGACTGTGGCTTCTTGTAAAGTTTGTGTCTATGTCGATTCACCATCATGGGGAACTCTTCTTCATCAATTGTAATAATCTTTACAGCTCCATTTTCATAGATTGTTTCAATAATGTAAGGTCCAAGCCATCTAGTTGTTAGTTTTCCTTTGAAAGTGTGAAACCTGGAGTCATAGAGTAGTGCCTAGTCACCTTCCTTGAACTTTTTATGCTTTATGTGTGTGTCATGCCACTTCTTTCTTTGTTGTTGGATGATTTCAGTATGGCCAAGTGCTTGTTGGCGTTGCTCATCCAGTTGGTTTAATTGTAGCAATTCTGAATGTCTTGATTTCAAATTCAATGGGCAACATAACTTTCTTTCCATAAACTAGCTCATATGGTGTGAAGCCTGTTGTTGTTTTCCATGTGGTATTATAATCCCAAACTGCTTCACTTAACCTGTCTGCCCAATCTCTTTTGTGGAGTTGCACTGTCTTTGTCAAAATCCTCTCTAACTCTTTGTTGGTTACCTCAGCTTCACCATTAACTTGAGGGAGATAGGAGGAGGACTATCTGTGCTTAACATTGTTTCTCCGAAGCAAGTCTTCTATCAGATTTGATGTAAACTGTGGGCCTTGATCAGAAACTAGTTCTCTTGGGACTCCAAACCTATGGAAGATCTGCTTCGTGAAAAATTTTGCCACGTTGGTTTCATTTGTTGCAGCAAGTGCTTCTACCTCAATCCACTTTGTAAGGTAGTCAGTGCATACCAGGATGTAGCTTTTCTGATTTGACTATGGGTTGATTGGACAAACGAAATCAAATCCCCATTTCTCGAATGCCTCTAAGGAGATTTGTGGATGGAGAGGCATTTCTTCTTTTTGTTGTTGGCTTCCCCATTCGTTGGCAGTCATCACAGTGTGAAACATATTCAAAAGCATCCTTGTGGAGTGTTGGCCAATAATAACCTGTTTGCAAAATTTTATAGGTTGTCCTCTTTGCAGCATAGTGTCCTCCACATGATTCATTGTGAGTGGCATGCATTATGTCATGCACTTCATCTTCTCTGATGCATCTTTTGATTATTTGATCTGGTCCTTTTTTGAAGAGCATTCCCTCTATCCATGTGTAAGTGGCACTTTGTCTTATGACCTTATTTTTCTCTTTGTAGTTGTAATGTGCTAGAAATCTCTTAGTCACTAAATAGTTTTCTATGTCAGCAAACCATGGGCTCCTTGTGGATATTGCAAAAAGATGCTCATTAGGAAAACTGTCATTTATCACTTCATTATCTTGTCCATGGGTGAGCCTAGACAGAAAATCAGCCACTACATTGTGTTTGCCTAGCTTATCCAAAATTGTGATGTCAAACTTTTGCAGGAGGAGTAGCCATCTAATGATTCTAGCACTTGTGTTAGGTTTTTTCATGAGATACCTTATTGTTGAATGGTCTGTATGGACAAAAACTTGGTACCCAGTTATGTAGTACCTGAATTTGTTAATGGCATGTAAAGAAAACATTGGTGCAACAATTTTGCTATAATTCTCAATGAATCTTCTATAGTATCTTGTTTGTCCAAGGAAAATTCTTACATCTCTCTGTTTCACAGGTGGAGGCAGTGTTTTGATGACTGTAACTTTTTCCTGGTCAAATTCTATTCCTCTCTGCGAAATATGGTGGCCAAGCACGATGCCTTCTTCCATGAGCATTCTGCATTTATTGTTGCTGAGGCATAAGCTCATCTCAATACATTTTTTTAAAACCAGTTCTAGATGTTTTAGTGCTTGGTCAAAATTTTGTCCATAGGGTGTGAAGTCATCCATGTAGACCTCCATTTGTTCATTAATAAAATTATATAAGATACTTAGGATTTACCTCTAAAACGTTGATGGGGCATTACAGAGCCCAAAGGGAAGCACTATGTATGCATAAGTGCCCATGGGCATGTGAATGTTGTTTTGTCCTGATCAGCTGGGTGAATGAGGATTTGGTTGTACCCACTGAAGCCATCCAAGAATGATAAATATTTGTTCCCAGCTAATGTGTCCAATACTTGATCAATAAATGGGAGAGGAAAGTGATCTTTCTTGGTTGCTTTATTGAGCTCTCTGTAGTCCACACAAATCCTCCACTTTCCTCCTTTTTTAGGAACTATGACTAGTGGTGATACCCACTCACTATCTGAGATTGGGTATATGAACCCTGCATCTAACAACTTTTGTAATTCCAGCTTAACTATGTCCTTTAATTTTGGGTTCATTCTTCTCTGTGGTTGCCTAATAGGAACAACACCTTCCTTTATATAGATATAATGTTTACATATGTCTAGGTGGATACCCTTCATGTCAATATATGTCCATGCAAAGGCTTTGTTGTTGTCTGACAGTACCTTCAGTAATTGTTGTTCTTGTACTGGTTCCAAATTGGAGTTAATATTAACTGTCCTGCCAGGCATTATCTCAATTGTTTTTATTTGAATTGGATGTTGTTCTAGTGTGAGTACCTCTGCCCACATTTTTTTAGGATCGTGGTTTAATGTTTCCCCTCCTTGCTACTGACCTGTGCCAAGAAAATCTTCAAACATATTCTGATTAGAAGAAGCATTTTATATAAATCTATCTAAATGACTATCTTCATCTATGGCTTTTAGTGATAGGGCAGCTTCAATTGTAAGGACAGGTATTATGTTTTGGTTGGATATGTCATCATAATCGTCTGTCCAGTTCTAATATTCCAGGTCTGAAGACTTCCTAGCTGGAGGATAAATCGTGATTTTCTTCCTAGCTTGGCCACTGGTTATTGTCATGTTACCTGATCTGCACCCTATGTAAGCATCTACAGTTGCCAGCCAGGGTCTCCCTAGTATTAGTGGGTATCCACTAAGTTTACTCTTTACTTCGATGACTATGAAGTCAACTGGGTATTCCCAGGATTCTATATTGATAATTATGTCTTCGAGCATCCCTTTAGGTCTTACTGTAGATGTGTCTGTTAGTTGTAGCACGGTAGTTGTAGGTATGAAAATTGATTGGAGTCCTAGGTGTATCATAGTATCCTTGGTCATCACATTGATAGCAGCTCCTAAATCAATTAGGCTTATGTCTATCTGGCTGCTATTGATGGTCACGTTGACTACTGGGCTGCCTGGATCAAGATATTTGGGGTTAACAACGATACATAGCATTAAATCCACCAATTGGCCTACTACATTTATCGTGGGTGGGTCACGTTTTCTTCTTCCAGGTCTTTTCAAACAATTCTCTTTAATGAATTTGTTGCAAATAGGTACATCTCTGATGGGCTGCAAGATTGTAATTTGGATATTCAAGTGTTTTAATTCATTCAAAATTGCATTTTCCTCTTCTTCTTTTGTACTTCGTACATGTTTTTCAGGGAATGGAGGGTTTCTATTTCATGTGAGTGGTCGAATTTCTTCCTCCTGAGGGTTTGGTTCATCTGGATGCTGAATATGAGGTTGTGTCGTTTGTTCGTGAGCCTCATCTTCTTGATTATTCTATGTGCGTGTGTTTTGCAATGTCTTCCCAAACCTTAGATTAATTTCGTTTATCTCCAGCATATCCACAACATAAGTTGGAAACTGTACCATTTCATTATTGTAGGCTTGTTGCTGTGGTGGTTTGTTGTTGTTAGGGTTTGGAATTGGCTGGGCAGGAATTGGTGGTGGTCTGGGGGGTGGTTGATTTGGTGGTGGGAGCATGATGAGTGGCTGTTGCTGTTGCAATGGAGCTCTCCAATTCGATGAATAAGGTTATGGATTGCCATAATTTGTAGTTGGCTAAGCAAAAGGTGGGGGGTATGGAGAGTAAGATTGTGGGTAATAAGCTTGCTGATATGGTTGGTTTTGCTACCACTAATTTGGAATTTGCTGAGATGGCCATGGGGCTGGTACAAAGTTCCAATTCTACTAGTTATTTCCCTGATTGTAGTAGGTTTGGTTGTTGGGTTGGTAAGGCCTAGCAAAATTATTCCTTCTTTGATTCACAAAACAGAGTTGTTCTATTGTATCTTCAGTTGTGGGATCTTGAATAGAAGCTTTACATGAGGGAAACAAAGGACATTTATTAGTGGAGTGATCATCAGTGCAGAGACCACATATTTCTATGGTATTTAGTTTGCACTGCCCTTTCTCATGTTTTTTTCTGCAACGTGGACAAAAGACTGCCAAGGCTTGGTTGATTTCGTCCTGTTTTTTCTTGATTTGAAGTGCATCAAGTTGCATGGCCAGAGATTGTAGGATATCCGTTTTCATGTCATCTAACAGGTTTCCTAAATCAGATTTTGTAAGGTTTGGTCCTGAAGATGCCGATCCCCCAATAAATGGGTGTGAATCCCTGGTCCCATTTTTACTTTTCCTAGATCTAGAGTAGTTTTTGAAGATTTGTAATATTTGGTCATAAGTCTTCTGGAATATATCTCCATCCCCCAGAAGGTTTAAGACTTCAAAATTTTCTTCTTTTATACCTCTAAGAAGGACAAGTTTTAGTGATTCAGGATCTAAGGTGCAGTGACTAGCCCGTTTGTAGCTGAGTTGATATCTTTGGGCATAATCTTCTAATGATTCTCTTTCTCCTTGTTGCATCTAAAAGATTTCATCTCTTGTATCCTTTGCTTTGCAGTAGTCCCTATATTTTTCTAGAAATGCCTGTTTCATTTGGTCCCAGCTGAAGATACTATTGCCTTCAAGGATCATGAACCACCTAAGTGATAGATCTTTCAGTGTGGAAGGAAAAAGCCTCAACTTTTGTGCATCAGTAGTGTAATCAAAGGATCTACAAACTACCTCAAACTCAAACAGGAAAGTGTCAGGGTATTCTGAAGTCAAACCATGGAAGTTTGGCAGATTATTAGGGTTGATATTCTTCATCCCGGCATCTCCAAGAGGTATACTGATGGGAAAGGTGAACAGTTCTCTAGGTTCTTCATCTTCTTCTGCCATAGTAGTGTTTGAACTAGAGATAGCAAAGAAGTTATCTAAGTTTGGGTCGTAGCTAGAATCAATTTCTTCCTCATAATTAAGGAATTCAAATTGAGAGTTATCAGAACTGTTGTTGCTCATAGGTTGAGCAGGCAGAAAGCGTCCAAATCTATCTCTCTGTCGTCTAGGCATTCATGGCAAATTTTTTATGTTTTTAGTTGTTTTTAGTTGTTTTTTTTTCAAAGATGTTTCCTAAAGATTAAGCACCTCCCCGGCAACAGCGCCAAAAAGTGGTGGGCTCTTAGAATGGATGCCTAATGAGGGTAGCTAGACCAGGAGCCTACTTTAATTATCAACCCGGGGGACATACAAACTTCAGAGGTGCTAACATTGTATGTGCTCTAAAGGATAGTCTTCGCCGTGTTTAGGGTGTGGGTATATATCTTAAAGGTTTATCTAACCAAGAAGAAGGTGAGCTAAAAAGACAGTAAATCTATGAATGACAAATTCCCATGCTAAGAAGTTAAATGCTGCAAATTGTAAATCTATACTAAGAATTGAAATGTTGAAAGCTTGATGAACTTATGCTAAGAATTGAACTGTTGAAAGCTGAGATTTTAATCTAAGAATTGAATACTGAAATTAAGTGTTGAATATTGAAAGGCTAACCTATAAACTTAAATGCTGAAAACCAAATCCAGAACATAAACATCTAATGTTGAGAATTAACCAATCTGATTTATTCGGATTAAACACTACAAGTGATGATCATTAAATCAAGGAACTGAAAGTAATTAACCTCTATGATCTAAGTCTGATAAAAGAAATATGCATGAGCTTTCTAGATCTGAATCATTGTTTTAGAACCAATATGAAAATACATGAAAACAGATGTCAAAATATGCATGCGCAGAACGCAGCTACAGGACTACGGAATGCATCCTATCGAACTACAGAATGAGTGTTGATCAACTACAGAAAATATGTTGAACGAAAATAATCTTTAACTAAAATAAAACCATACTATTCAAATGCCATTAAGGTATCTTCATACACGATAAGAAGTAAATCAATTCACAGCATAAATGGAAAATACCTTAAAACAGAGTAAAACTCCTGACTTACGTGTTGGGGGGGCCTTCCCCAACCTGTACTCAGGAGTAAGAAAAACTTATAAATGCAGGCTTGAAAGTAACATCAGTCTCCTCATTAAAATAATAACTTCATGGTTCAGAAATAGTCTGTAGCACAAATTGTCTCCACAGTAAAATGTAAAAATGATTAATTCCACAAAATAGCAACAGGAACCCCTCACTACCCGAAAGGTCCATATATATATATATATATATCTCAAATTATAACCTAACTACTTGCTTTAATCACCGATCATGTTGGATAGGAGTTCTTCTCTATAAGTCAGGGAAAAAGGGCGTCGAGCCTCATATGGTCTCCCAGTCCTCGAGCTAGATTTGCGTGTTGCTTCTTAGTGTACCTGCGCCTACTCATACATACTCATTTTCATCTAATTAGTTTATAGAAGACACCCTTTAAGCATAAAAAGAATAATCTTAAAACATCTTCATTAAATAATCAAAGTAAATCATTAACCCACAAAACAAGTGTATTTCCTTCATCATATCCTGTGTTTTACTATGGAAAAAAGGTTATAGGATACCTATAATTTGGGTTATCAGCATCCTACTCATGGGTGAAGATCTCTTCACTTGCGATTTTTCATTGAAACCACTACTGTAATACTCTCGAACCACGGGTATGAAATTTAAAATTTAAATGATAAACAAAAACTTACAAAATTCACCAAAAATCATATGCAAAATGTAGAAAAAAGGGAGATGAATTACTTGCAATTGACAGAATGAAGAATCGTCCACCAGTTGGATCGTAATCGACGATTGAAGTTTTAGGGATTTATATAGTCTAATGTCTATTTTTATGTAATATTTTTTGTTATGACTACTAATGAAGGTGTTTTGACTAGGTCAACAAGCAAGAAGATGCTTTTATAAGGTTTTGTTTTCCACACTGCCACTTGAAAAAGGTTTGTTTATCATGTCATATAGGTTAGGTTACCGTTGCGCTATGCATTGCATTAATACCTTACCATATTGTTACGCCATAGGACCCATTTTTCTCCATGGACTACGATATTAAGCCTTATATTTTCCCAATATCTTCATTTTTCTTCCATGGATAGGACCCGCCACATGGGACACCCTAGATAGCACACTTTTTCCATTTTGGTTCCCATGATGCCAGTTGCTAGTTTGGGATCTTCTTTAGTATATTGTGAGATGACAATAACAACTTGTTGAGGCCTCGGGTGTGCAGGGAAAATGCAAGGTGCTGGAATGAGTTCCTAAGCTCTCAACAGAGGGGGAAAACCCGAACTGAAAGGCTTCAAAAGATCCTGCGCAAGGATAGTTCTATCCCTATCCCGTTTGGTATAGTAATCTCGCACGGATATTCGGCCTCCGCTAGCACTCTATGAGTTGGTGAGTTTTGATCCAAAGGATCAGTTTTCTAATGAAGAAAACAAAGTGCAAAAGGTATGTAAACAAAAATCTACTTGAAAGAATCTAAACTAAGTTAGATCTACTCTAGAAGGTGTCTTGGAATAAGTGCAGATCAGCTTGAAATGTAAATGGATAAGCACATTCATCAATTAAACAGAAATGTGAAAGAGATCAATGACTTAGCTGCTTAAGTTACAATTAATCAATGGAAAATTGAGGGTAGTATGCATTCAAGATTTGACCTGTAATTGATATGTTAATTAAAAAATTAACATCAATTAAGTTTTACTGTAAAAACCATTTGCAGAAATCGATAAAAGTTTTAATTGAATAAACTCTTTTAAAACTTCATAAACACACAGACTTAAACAATGATAAACCAGAACTATAGATCATGGTGCTTAATGAATTGTAAAAGATTAAAACGGAATTAGATAAGAAATTTGGAGAAAAAACGCATTCATCAAATAAACTTGATCAAATAGACAAAATTAGATCTGAAAATAACTTTATTGTATTTAATGACAGTCTGTAAGAAATTACAAGCTTGTATCAAAACAGGGCATCTCCAGCCTCTCCTGTAGATTTTTTCCTCCAAATTCCATCATCCCCCTCAACGAGAAATCATCTCTTTTAAATAAGAGTTACAAAATAATAATACCAAGAGTAAATTCCCACAAACCGGGATTACAAAATAAAAAATAAACTAATGGCCTAGAAAAGCTTTCCATTTGTCCCAAATCTCTAACAACTCATCCACATTCGGATAGTTAGCTGACTCTATCCCCAATTGGGTATTACATTCAAATGTTTCCATCTCATTCTTAGCTAACTTATGCCAAATACGAATGTAAATGTGGATTTTGCCTTCCATGCTGACCGGTTTACTAATTAATTGTTCCACATCATCAATGCTGACCTCCTCAAGATGCTAAATTTTCTCCTTGGCCTCTTCACACATGCATTCGACTTGCTCAACCATCAACTTAGGCTGGCAAGAATCTTCAATGAGCTCCATAGCAGCAAACTGTATAATCTCCATGATGTTATCTGCAACATACCATCGCCTTCTGCACATAGCCTGTGCTTTCTTAAGGATGTCTTCAACTAACTCATTAACTCGAGCTAAGTGTTCAATGCACCTCCGATCTTCTTAAACTGAAAAATGTTGAGAATAGGGATATATTTTGGTATGTCCTTGATATATCTATGCCATTCACCAATGTTCTGAATTGCCTGAGAAGCTTACAGCCTTTTGGTTTTCTGCTCTTCAAGGGAACCAAACATCTTACCAAAGGTCATATGAGTCTCCCTAATCTCATCAAGGCTGTTAAATAGTTTCTCCAGCAATTTATGATGTTCTTCATTGACCTACAGAGCCAAATCCTTAAATTCCTAGGGTGAGAGCTTAAAGAAACTAGAAGAGGCTGCACTTGCAGTTGCAACCTCACATTGCTTTTGTAATAAGGCTATCTTCTGTGTATTAGCAGAATTATCAGCTTGTACATCATGAAGTTAAGCCTGCAGATAGGTATTGCTTTGCTCCAAATCCTCTAACCTATCTCCCCATATCCTCCTGAGATCAACAACATAAATCCCATGTTCTTCTTTGGTCTTTACTAACTCTTCTTCGAGCCTTTACAATTCTTCCTTCTTCTGATCAATCTCCCTATACAATATCTGGACTAAATCAAGATTTGCACCAGTAAATGCCCCTAAGGCTGCAGCTGTCTCAATTGCTCCTATCTGGGGATCATTTGTTTGCTGAGTCCATATTATTTGATTTGGAACAACCACTTCTAATCCACCTTGATCTGTGCTTCTCTTCTTACCCCTTTTGATCACTGCTTTATTTTCTTTGCTGTAGAAATAATGACCAAGGGGGACTACAACATCATCTTCATATTCAGTTATTATTTCGGAAGTAATTGAAATAACATTCTCTATTGAAATCAATGGAGGTGTTTGAGTGACCATGGGATTGGGTATGGACATGGTAACCTGACGAGTATTCAGAGGGGTAGAGACAACCCGAGGGACTGATGAGACAGGGGTTGGAGAAGGGATTGAAGTGAAGGCTTCAGAAAGTGCAACCTGATCATCCTCAGCAGGTGATGATGAAGAAAGGACTGTGGTTGGCTCCTCAATGGTGGGTAATGATAAAGTAGATATGGGTAATTGCATAGGGACAGTCGGAGACTGGACTTCTGCAAAAATAGATGGGGGAATGGAAAAAGGAACTGAGTTGTCTAAAAATGGAGTGGCTCTAGAAGTCAAAGTATGAAAAAGTTGTGATATGGAAAATGGTGGGATAACCCCCAGGGACAAAGCAGAAATATCATGAATTGATGACAACAAAAATGATGAAGTTGTGATGTCAGGGGCAGTAGTCACCTCCAATACCTGTTGATCAGAAAGAGGGTGATCCATATCAATAGTGTCTAATAAATTTGCAACTGCTTGTGAATTACCAGACATCTGTTCAATCACTTTTTGAGTTACTCCTTTAGTCACTTCTTCAGTCATTGATACTGGAGGATTGGGTCCATCGTCAACATTATTGTCAATGAGATCAATAGTAGGGACTTGTGATGTAGGGATCTGGATTTTCTATCTTTTAGCTGGGTTGATGTCATCTATTATCAAATCATCAGCTACCTGAATAGTTGCAGTAGTCACTTGAACATCCACAGTAAACTTAGGTGGTTCAACTATATGAGTGTCCAATACTGAAGTCAGATTTGCTAACTCCTGCTGGAAATGATGAGAGGTCTGCAACAAGGCTTTGACTTGTTCAACTGTTTTCACCTGAGGAGGATTATCCATGGGAGCTTTACCTTTATCTCCTTCTGGATAAGTAAGCATAAGAGGGGCATTAGCCTACTGGATCTGCTTTTTTTCTTTATCTCTTCTCACTTTCTCAATGAGATTCATCTCCAATGTTCTTTGCCTATATACTTTAGTTTTAATTTCTTTCTGATATGCCATAATCTAGTGTTGTTCTTCTATGCTCTTGGCCCTAGCCAAGACCTCAGAAAATGTATTCACTCCTTGGTAGATGGATTCATTTGGAATTTCTTCATGGACATAGTCCATCTTCATGTGATATTGTTTGAAATGTGCATTAAGGAACTTCTTAGGATCATGTTTCCTTTTAGGAGATTTACCCAACTTCAAAGGAGCCATCTGATCACCAAGCACTGAAGCCCAATTTGAGGTTGGAATGACTAGTGGCCCAAGGTTCGAAGAGAATTTAGGCCAACCTTTCTTTTTGGGACCGGTGAGCTTGCTGTAGACACCATCAATAACAGTTTGATAGGAGACTTCTTGAATAACCAACCTGTCAGGCACTATTCTGGGCAGAAGATGAACAGTGTCACTTCCCCAAACTCTAATATATGAAAAGGACTCATAAACATACCAATTACCAATTGTATTGATGAAGGTTATGGAATCATCTGAGAAGGTAGGTGCCTCTTGTTTGAATATATTAAAGTAAATGGTACCCATGAAATGGTCACAAATGTCATAAAGTAAGGGCACAAAATTGCTCTCCCACAATGCTGAGTGATAGATGTGAACTGGTGGATCTGAGGGAGTCCAATTCCATCCCAAGTTAGGATATTGGAACTCAGAGCAAAAGATATCAATGATGAAGGTTGACAAGAAGAAGTGTGGCTTTCTTAGGGCAGGTGCCTTTTGATAATCTTGGGTTGCCGTTTTCAGTTCTGATGACAGATAGATGCCCAAGGGAAGGATTCTCCTGTTGTTAACACATGATGAGCTATTGAAGCCCATTCAACTTTAAAGACTGAACGGTTGGGAAGGCCAACGAGCCTGCAAAGCAGGGCTTCCAGTAAAGAGTAAGGCTCCTTAAACCAAGAAATCGGGTAAAGGTTATCATCCTTTGGCACAAAACTGCTAGGTTTAATCATCCATGATCTCATCATCTCATCGAAATTGTACCTAGTTTTAGAGGACGTTATGAATTTATGGCTAAGGGTTTGTGCAGTCGGCTTAAGAGAAAATGCTCTGATAAAGACTTCGGGGTGGAAAGTTTTCAATTGTGACCCCGTACTATCATTAAACGACTAGTCCTTGGGGTTAGCATTTTCTATAATCCATTTAACTAGGTCTGTGTAAGGTAGGACAGTGGGCCGAGCAGCAATGGCATGGATTTGAGAAGCCCTAATCTTCTCATACGCAGGTCAGTCTTCCTTGATGTCGGAAAGGTCATCATTATAAAAAATTGAATAGATTTTGGACCAGTCCATTTGGTAGGTTTCAGTGACCCTATCATTGGTATCTGAGAAGATACCGAAATTGGGGTCTTTGGTCAGTATATCCCTGTGGACTGCCTTAGACCGAGTGTTCCGTGACATGTTGGCAAAGTCTGGGAATTCTGGTAAATAAATAAAACAAAAATCAAAATCCAAACCATAAACAGGAAAACCATAATAGAAAATGAGAAATTAACAACCAACCAACCTGAAAATAACTGAAAATTCATGAGAATGAACCCTGGTAAGAAATTTACAGTAAAATCCACATAGGAGCATAAATTTCCGACAATGAAAATGATAAAGAAAAATAGGAAAAATCACATATTTATCAATTTCAGGTCAGATCAAATATGGACCATAAGATTAAAAGAAAAGAACGGCTGAGATTACCCCCTGCGGGATGCGGGATCAGGTTCAAAAGTTTTATTTTCAAACTTTATTCAAAATTCCCACAATCCGCAATTTGGGGGTTGCAGTTTTACAAATTGCAAAACAATGAAGAAACATATTTCCGAAATCTGCAACCCGAAATTGCGGGTTTTGGAAATGAAAACAATGTTTAAAATTAAAATAATGTTTTCCGAATCCCACAATCCGCAATTTGTGGGTTGCAGGTTTCAGGAACGCGTAACATGATTTATTAACATAACGACTTCCCGCAATCCGAAATCTGGAATTTGCGGGTTTCGGGTTTACAAAATCCAAAAGAAAGAACAAACAATTCCTGCAATCCCCACTATGGTGGTCTAATAACCCTTTAACCAACATGACTCATACAGGGCCGACCCCATCAAGGTGGTCTAATAATCCATCAAGTATAAGTTACAACACTTACAATATAACTTGCGACACTTGCAAGTACAACTGACGACACTTCCAATCGGAGGAATAATACATCTCCATTGGGGAAACAATAAAGTACAAATACAATATACAAGTGAATATCTTCTGAAGTTACAAATACATCAACACTCCCTCTTAACTAGGAAGGTATTCTCTTAACACAAGTCATCAATACATATAGGCAAAAGTATTCAATTCTAGAGCTGGATTATCGTCACTAGATCACAGAGCATCATCGTCACTGTTGCTGTACTCATCATCTCGATCACTGGGCTCTATCTCAATTCTTCTCGCCATAGGAAGTTCTACAGAGGAAGCCCTTTTTCATGTTGGATGTAGGCCTAGCCTCCTGTAGGTCTTCATCATCTCTGCGAGCGGGCCATCCTATGGAATCCTCAGGACTAATTACATGTGTCAACAAAACCTCGAAAGAGTATCCCAGGATCCTTTATGTGCCTAAGCACGACCGACAAGATCTCCCAGGGAGCTATTACATGTGACCACCACAAAACCTTAAAAGAGTGTCCCAGGAACGTTTATGTGCATAGCACAACCAGCAAGAACTCTAAAGAGCATCCCAGGATCATTTATGTGCCTAATCATATCAGCAAGAGCTCCAGGACTGATTACATTTGGTATGGAAAAACCTCAAAAGAGCATCCCAGGATTGATTACGAGCGTACTGATCAACCTATCGGATCTCCCAGGGAAACATTATATGCCACAGGAAAAAACCTCGAAAGAGTATCCCAGGATCCTTTATGTGCCTAAGCACGATCGACAAGATCTCCCAGGGAAAGATTATATGTCCTCCCAAGCAAAACCTCAAAAGAGCATTTTCCAGATCTCCCAAGGGGATATTATATGCCATAGGAAAAACCTCGCAAGAGTATCTGCAAATCTCATAGGGAAAGATTACATGCTTATCGCACAACCTGTCCACGACCAAGGAGTATCATCCTGATACTCATGTTCCACCTGATCATCCTCGCACAGAGCATCATCCTGATGCTCATGATCATACTGATCATCATCATACAGTACATCATCCTGATGCACATCATCATCACATGATCATCCTAATCATCATCATAGCATCGTCCTGATGCATATCATCATTGCATGATCATCCGGATCATCATCACAGCATTGTCCTGATGCATATCATCATCACATGATCATCCTGATCATCATCACAACATCGTCCTGATGCATATCATCATCGCATGATCATCCTGATCATTGTCACAGCATCGTCCTGATGCATATCTTCATTGCATGATCATCCTGATCATCATCACAACATCATCTGGAGCATCGTCCTCTTCAGATCATCTCATCATCCACGAAGCACAGCCCAGATGCACATCATACAACACTTACACCACCGACATGGGAGAACACATCTACTACCATTTAGGGAAGGCTCCAGCCCTTACTTTTTCACCATGGGAGAACAAATCTACCACCATTCGGGGAAGGCTCTAACCCTTATTTTTTCACCATGGGAGAACACATATACCACCATGTGAAAAATGGCTCAGAAATTACATCATGACCATGGGAGAACACATCTACAACCATGTCAGAAAATATCGGCAATTACATCACGACCATGGGAGAACACATCTACAATCTGCTCATCTGTCACAACATACTGGAGCTTTACTGCTTCTCTCTGCACCATATCCCTGATATAGTGATATTTAATCTCGATGTGCTTCGACTTGTCATGGAACACCAGGTTCTCTGACAACTTCACACAACTCTGGTTGTCACAATAGATACAAGTAGCATCCAACTGGAGATCAAATAAATCAGACAGTAGCTTCCTTAGCCATACTGCCTCATAACTAGCCGAACAAGCTGCGGCATACTCTGCTTCGGCTGTACTCAGTGCTACGCAGGATTGCTTCCTATTAAACCAAGAGATCACACCTGATCCCATACTGAAGCAACACCTCGAAGTGCTCTTCCTATCTACAACACTTCCTGCCCAATCTAAATCAACATAACCCTTCAGGTTAAACTTTTGATTCGCATCATACTTGAGCCCATAATAAACCGTACCCTTCAGGTACCTCAGAATATGCTTTAATGCAATCAGGTGAACATGTCTAGGACCTGTCAGGAATTGGCTCAAGGTGTTCACCTCAAAGAAAATATCTGGTCTCGTGATCATCAGGTACATCAAGGACCCAATCATCTAACGATACATCATGGCATCAACTGACTCGGATGAAGCATCACTCAATAGCTTTAGTTTCGATGCCATAGGTGTGGCCATGGCCTTGCAGTCCATCATCCTGAACTGCTTCAAGATCTCTACTACATACTTCCCTTGTCCAAGGAAGATTCCATATGCACTCTGCCACACCTCCATACCTAGAAGGTAATGCAACATACCCAAGTCCTTCATCTCGAACTCGACAGCAAGCTTCCTCTTCGTGTCGACAATCAATCTATCCTCACCTGTCACAAACAGGTCATCCACATACAATAGGAGTATCATTGGATTTCCTTCCTCAACCTTGTAGTAAAGGTTGGAATCCACTTTACTCTTGGTAAAATGCCAAACTGGATAGGAAGCTATCTATCCTTCCATACCATGTCCTGGGTGCTTGCTTCAAGCCATACAAGGATTTATTCAATTTGCACACATGTGACTCCCTGTCATGTGTCTCAAATCCGAGTGGCTGCTCCACTTCCTCTTCGACTACATCATTCAAGAAAGCTGTCTTGACATCCATCTGGTGTATCTTCCACTTCATAACTTGCCTTGTATTTCTCTATGCTACTATCTGTAGCATGCTTGATCTTGTAGATCTACTTGGAAGTCACAACAGACTTCCCTTCTGGTCTTGGGACCACATCCCAAACATCGTTCTTCATGATTGATTGGTATTCCTCGATCATGGCATCCTTCCATTACTGCATCCCGGATCTTGGGAACTTCATATTCTTCAATATCTTCAATAGATAGTGAACTTCGTTGCTGGAACAAATGTTGTTGTCCTTCTTTTGTAGGTGATTGTACACGATATTTCCTACAAGTCAAATTCAATTGCATGATTAGAAACTTCTCATAGTTTTTCAAAACAAATTCTTATGCATAAAGACATATGTCATACAGTTATGCAATTATCTTTGGCAATGCTTCAATACAACATTTATCCATATCCCGTAATCACACGGTAACTTTCTAGATGCCTTCCATCTCTACCAGAACATTTGTTAAGAGTGTGCACAACTCCCAACATGTTAGCAAAGAGGTTTCATTCTAGATAAGTAGCAATGGAATGTTGTACAATACCATAGGCCACTTACCCATTACTTGCATATTAGTAGTGCCTTGTTCATTAATGCAACTTTTCTAATATGCATAATATACATCCTAAATCTAGGAACATAAGTATGTACATGAATGGACAACATTATTTAAGTAATCATATGACAATTCAAATACTTATCTTTGTTTAGTTGTGGGTGGACTCCCTCTCAATCTTTGCTTCCTTGCAGGAACTACTGGAGTGTGCTCCCTCTTGATCTTTTCTTCCTGGATTATATGTCCTTGAACTTATATCCATCCTAGACCACTATGCATGCTTAAGTGTGCACTAGTGTCATCATTGTGTCATCCTCAAGATCTCATACATAATGATACATCCATTAGTATAATCTCAATACTATCAAAACATTATGATTCTAAATAATATTAAACATGTATAGTCATGAACATTTCATACACAGGTAATTTATCACAAGCGTTAGTATTCAATGTTCAAGGAGTACTTCTTTTACTCATGCATATTCTTATTTGACCATAGGACTCTTCTGATTTTCCATATCATCAATCAAAGTAAGAAGTATAATATGCATAAACCCATGATTACTCAAACTTATAACTTCATGAATAATCATTATCAATCATACACAAGTATACTTATCTAAGATCCTAACACAAAGTAGGATTCTAGCTCGATATAGGAAAACATACATGGATTATCATGTTTGTCTAACATTCCCAAACAATGTCTTCTTTGTTCTCTTAGTGACCTTGTGCTAGCAACCTGCATATCTCATAAGTTAATAATTGTAGAACCAAGTTATACATACCTCGTAAGTAGAGATTCTATGTGATCATGACTATGGATGAGTCTTTGTTTTCATGTCACCATGGTCATATGTTCTTGATTTAGAACTTGATTTGTGTTTCTTGATGTACCCTTCATGTTAGTGGACAACATCATCCTCATACAACGACACAGTGTATTAGTACAATCATAAGTGTCATACCCCTAATCAATTAATGTATTTACATGCATTCATACCTTTACTAGGGTGATAAGACAAGTCTAAAATTAATCAAGATTGTACTAACCTCAAATGAATACAAACATATCATAAACTTAATCATGAACATATTTCAAAACATACCTGTATTTCTTCAAGTCAAACTTGTCGGGATTGCTTGTAATCTTCTTATGTAAGGCGTTAGCCTCATATCCCTCTGAAACTAGAACTTCTTCACTTATGTAGGTGTCCAATTCATTCTCTTCTAGGATTAACCCAATCCACATTGATTTGATGAAACTAGATCTGGAGCTGGATTAGGGTTTGTCAGAGAAACCCTAAAAATTCAAAATTTGAATTTCAAACTTCTGATTGGATGAAAAGATGCGCCTTGATGAGCTGATCAAGTTGGTATACTTCATTTTTGAAATCTCCAAAATTTGACCCCTCAAAATTGCCTTTGAAACTTTCGGATCTTCTGGTCAAAATCTCGAACTAGGGTTTGATAATGCCCGAGGTTCTGCCCAGCCAAAAGGTTCGATTTTGTGCTCTAAATTTAAATTTTTCTGAGGAGCATCCAGCCGTGGTCACAGATTCCCAAAATTTCAACTTTTGCAGAAACCTTAATTTTCCATCTTTCCGGTCAAGATCCTGAACTAGGGTTTGATAATGCCCGGGGTTCTACCCAACCAAAAAATTTGAACTTGGTATCTAAATTTAGATTTTGCTGAGGATTAATCTTATGCTAATATCATTCCAAAATTCCACTTCTGTCAAAAGACCTAATTTCCTCAAGCAGTGACAAGCCAAAAATGAGAATGCTCAGAATCCAATTCTATTTCACATAAATATGTGCCTTATTGTTTCTGGCGCATCTCTAAAATTTCAGATCCAAAGGGTCTGAAACTCTTTCCTATGGTAGCTTGACCTGTCATCTTTCTAACCCCACAGGTCTGACCTCAAATGGATTCTCTGAGAGAGAGATATGCCAAATGTCGCAATGTGAACTATTTATGGGACTAAACAGTATAATGAACTTGTACAGAGTGCCACGTGTCACTGTTTCAACTTCGGCCTTTGAAACCTAGAGCTGTGAAACTACGGTCTATGGTCTTACTGTCACTTTTTACATAATTTCATTTGGAGCTTCCTAGCCCAAGTTGTGACCTTTTTTCCTAGGTCACCTGTTTATGACTGAGATCTGGAAGAGGCAGAAACCCTAAATTGTACAGATCATAAAACCAAAAGTACGATGAATTAGATGTTATTCTTCAGATACAAGGTACATGGGGATGTTGTATTCAACCTGTGCAATTTTCAGAACCTGAACCTTCTCCAAAATGGATTTATAGCGAAAGTTACACGATGACTGGTTTTTACTATACCAAGCCCTAACTTCCAATTTGTTGCAAGTGCAATACGTGTCATAAATGCCATACCATGCCTTCCTTCAAGCTAGCTCTAATACCATGCTTGTTTTTCAACATTTAATTCAATCTAATCTAGGATCTTAACTAAAAGAACAACATGTACAACATATCAAGCATAAGAGACAAGAGACAAGAGACACAAAACATTTCACCGGGGAAAACCAAGAAGGTGAAAAACCCCTCAACTTCCCCAGAGATAGAATAAGCACCAATACAAAGATCACAAAGATCAAAACCCAAGAGACAGATGACTGCAGCAGCTACTCCTCCTCCACTTGTGCGCACTCCTCCTCTCTCTCACTAATGCGAAGTGAATGAATGAGAGAATGTGTCAAATGAGAGAGTCACACTCTCTATTTATACTTTTACTTTCACTTGACCTTTACTCAACTAGGTCGACCCCAACTTAACCACTTAACATAATGTTGACTGGGCCGACCCCACTATGGTGGTATAATAACCCTTTAACCCACATGACTCATACAGGGCCGACCCCATCAAGGTGGTCTAATAACCCATCAAGTATAAGTTACGACAATTACAATATAACTTACGACACTTGCAAGTACAACTGACGACACTTCCAATCGGAGGAATAATACATCTCCATTGGGGAAACAATAAAGTACAAATATAATATACAAGTGAATATCTTCTGAAGTTACAAATACATCAACAATCCGCAATTGCGGGTTTTGGGATTTCAGCTTTCGGGTTTGCAGGAAGAAAATTACCTTTTGAAAAGAATGAAGGCTTCCTGCAAGTCAAGAGAACAATAAAAAACTTAGAAGTTTTCAAAGGGAAAAATAATAATTATACAAACCAAAAGAAGAGGCATGAGATCATACAAACAAGGTTTTAAGAATCTCATTTTTTTTATAAGGAATTTACCTAAATACCCTTGTATTTACAATAATGGGGCTCCCATGATCAAATGAAGCATGGGATCTGTTATACCTACAAAAAATGGCGACTGGCTGGGATGAACCAGTTATCTCTGCAAACAAAACTTTAGTTAAAGAAAGTATGTCATCCAACTTATTTTCAACCTGCAATTTTAGAAAATGCTTATAAAAGGACAATCAATAAGCAAAATTAAACATAAGATTGATATACTCCCATCCATGACCAATTTAAAGATAATGCAAATCTAATAAGGAAATTTAAGAAATAACATGAACCTTCTGCCAATATATAATGATAGGAAGACAACTTTTAGATAAACCCAGGAACAAGCTTCATAATACTCTGGATATCCAAATCATGAATCACCTTGACCTATTAATTACTTTATTATATACACATAATTCTTTTGGCAATATACACACATTTTTTTTTATATCTTTTCTTTTGAAACAAAGGGAAAGTTGTACATAAGACCTTGTTGCTATAAGACCACTTCCCTGACTTAGTGATCAGATTCTGGCAATGCCATTCACAAACCTGACCTGGAAGCTGAACAAGCTAGCTCGGTGATGACACTCCTTGTCTTCCAGCTATGACACTGAAAGCAATTATCATGGATTTGTGACCACATACAAATAATTTTATTCTAAGATCAAACCCATGATCATGGCAAGGATGGCTTGTGATAAGACCCCCCTATCCTTACACACAACACTGTCTTAAAAAAAAAAAAACAGAAATTATATTAGGGTGTGAATTACAAGACACCACCATGGATGGGTAACCATATGACAGTGGCGTTACTCACTGATGCTTTGCAGATCATGAATGGACCGACCTATGATATGATCTTCCACCCTTTCAGTAAACTGAAAGTCATCTTCCAATTTTGGTGGCTTGGTGTGAAGATGTCATTCCACTCACATCTACGAACCTAATGGGATGGCTTGTAATAAGACCCCCCATCCTGTAATCCACAATTATTAAATAATATCATATTCAAGGTGACTGTGATACGATCCAGAGCAGATAAAGGTTGACCAGGTTATTGAGATATGTTGTGCTATACTAATGAAACATAAGACAAGAAAGCTAGTCACTTCACACAACCTCAATTAAACAAATAAAGCATGTATAAGATAATGCCTATGGTGGAAAGGTATCAATCAAAGTCCTGCAATTAATGACTGTCTATTCTTTGTAAAACAAATTCTGACATAGGTTGAGAAGAGCCAAGATTGACAAAGCATTCCCAAAACTTCAGTTCAGATTATCCTTGAGACAAACTGACCATCAACCATTACCAAATGTATAGTTAGAAGGAAAACTAATAAAATAAAACCAATCAAACAAAGAAACTACAAAACACACCAAACTTATGTACAAAGTGCATCAAATTGTTAAGACAAAATACTTCTTGAGCAGAGGCACATTCACTGGATAAGTGTCAATGACCCCCTCCAATGTCTGTAATCGAACAGTACTAGGACCAATCTTTTATGTAATAATGAAAGGTCCTAGCCAGAGGCATTGAAATTTGGTATAATCATTTTTATCCTTATGTTGCTTATCCCATCTCAATACCAAATCTCCTACTGAAAATTCCCTGTCAGAAGAGGATTTCTCATCGATCCATCTCTTAACCATCTGCTGATGATGATATAATTTATTTTTAGCCAATTCCCTGTCTTCCTCCAACTTAAGCAAGGTATCAATTCTTTGCTGAAGAGGGGAGGAATCATCTTCTTGAATATATTGGGCTATCTGTAATGAAGGAATGGTAAGGTTAGATGGTAAGATGGCTTCCTTTCCATATACCAACAAATACGAAGAATTTCCAATAGCTGCCTTTGGGGTGATTCGATCTTCCCAACGAGCATTATAAAGCTGTGTGTGCCAATCTTTGTGATGAGAGGATATTGTCTTCTTCAAAATATTTATCAGGTTCTTGTTAGAAGATTCAGCAATCCCATTACCCTGTGGATAATAATTGGCAGAAAATTTTAGTTTGATCCCTTTTTCAAGGGCATACTGTATCAAGTCAATTGAGGAAAAGTAGGATGCATTATCAAAGACAAGATACTCTGGAGCACCAAACCTTGTAACTATCTGGCTGTCAAGGAAAGAAATTACTTGGTTTGTGTTACACTGCCTAAGGGGGACTGCCTTTACCCATCAGGTAAAGTAGTCAGTTGCTGTGAGGATATACCTATGTTGAAGGGAGGAGGTGGGATTAATTGGTCCAACAAAATCCAGTCCCCATTGCTGAAATGTAAACTGAATTGTTACTAGTTGTAGGGGAAAAGCAGGTTTTTTGAATTTCCCTGCACACTTTTGACATGGTTTACACCTTCTAACATGAGCATAGGCATCCTTAAATAGAGTAGGCCAATAATATCCAGCTCTGAGAATCTTCTGTGTTGTGATTTCACCAGAAAAATGGCCTCCAGCAAGTCTTGCATGAAATTGAAAAAGATGTCACCAGTCTCATTTCTCTCCAAACACCTAAGGAAAACTCCATCATAATTTTTTCTAAACAGAACTCCATTAATAAATTGATAAGGAGAAAAATTTAATCTTAAAGCTCTGCATTTTTTGAAGTCTAGGGTTTCAGGAGCAAACCCATGGTTCAAAAAAAACTTGATATGATCATACCAGTCAGATGTTGGAGTATCTATGGCATTGACAGAACCTGTAGGAACATTTTCCTCCTGCTCCCATTCAATATGTTGTTGGACTGGATCGTTTGATTGAGCGGTAATCAAGCACAAACCTTGCCCTTTTACAATCTTTGCTGGCCTGATTTCCAGGTCATATTCCTACAAAGTTGTCATCCAATGGGCTCTTTTATCGCCTAATTCTTTATGGACCAGGACGTTTCTGATGGCAGAATATGGCACAATCACCTTCGTTCAAGATTTCAATAATTAGGGCCTGTAATGTTTCACAGACTTGTAAACAACATAAGCATGCTTGTCAATTGGTAGTAGTTAAGTTCTGCTCCCTTAAACATTGAACTCATGAATGAAATTGGAATCTCAGTATCACTATCATGCTTATGTGTCAAAACAACTGCATAAGAAAAATTAGTAGCGAAGGTATATAGAATAAAATCTTTGTTGAAATCTGGGGACATCAGAGCAGGATCTTTTGCAATGGCCCTTCGAATTTCAACAAATGAATCTTTTTGTTCCTGCAACCAACTAAACTGTACATCTTTCTTAACTAACTGCTGCAAAGGCTTAACAATTTGTGCAAAATTAGGGACAAACCTACGTACAAAATTGATCTTACCGAGGAATGATTGCATGGCTTTGCGGGAACCAGGCAAACCAATCTTTGAAATAGCATCAGTGTGTTTAGGATCAATAATCATACTTTCCTTGGAAACAATGAAACCCAGAAGCTTACTTTCTGTCACTGCAAATATGGACTTCTTGGGGTTCAGTGAAATTCTGTACTTCCTGCAGCGTTCAAAAACCTGTTTCAAAGCAGATAAATGTTCATGTCGTTTCTTCAAATAGATAGTGATGTCATCTAGATATACTACGGTAGAATTATGCATTAAACCTCTGAAAGCTATATCCATAGCTCTCTGGAATGTGGCTCCTGCATTTATCAATCCGAAGAGCATTCACCTGTAGGCGAAGGTGCTCGAGGGGGTTCTGAAATCTGTTTTCAGTTGGTCATTAGGGGCAACCATGACTTGGTTGCATCCTGAAAAACCATCTAGGAGAGAGAACATCTCTGACCCTGCTACCTGATGAACCCGAATTATAGATATCCTATAGCCATTTTGACACAGTAAAACACAAGATATGATGAAGGAAATACACTTGTTTTGTGGGTTAATGATTTACTTTGATTATTTAATGAAGATGTTTTTAGATTATTCTTTTTATGCTTAAAGGGTGTTTTTATAAACTAATACATGAAAACGAGTATGTTGGAGCAGGCGTAGGTACACTAAGGGACAACACACAAATCTAGTTGAGAGACTGAAGGACCATGCAAGGCTCAGCGCCCTGTTTCTCTAACTTATAGAGAAGAACTCATGCTCAACAGGATTGGTGATTAAAGTAGGCTAGAATTTGAGGCATATATATATATGGACCTCTCGGGTAGCGAGGGTGTCCTGTTGCTATTTTGTGGAATTACTGTTTTTACATTCTACTGCAAAGACAATTTGTGTTGCAAGACTATTTCTAAACCATGAAATTATTACGTTAATGAAAAGACTGATGATACTATCCAACCTACATTTATAAGTTTTCTATACTCCTGAGTACGGGTTGGAGAGGGCCCCTCCAACATGTAAGTCAGGAGCTTTCTTCTGTTTTCAGGCATTTTCCATTTATGTTGTGAATTGATTTACTTCTTATCGTGTGTGAAGATACCTTGATGGCATTGAATAGTATGGTTTTATTTCAGTTAAAAGATTATTTTCATTCAGCATATTTTCTGTAGTTGATCAATGCTCATTCTGTAGTTCGGTATACCGCATTCTGTAGTCCTGTAGCTGCGTTCTGCGCACGTATATTTTGATATATGTTTTCATATATTTTCATATCAGTTCTCAGGCAATGATTCAGATCTAGAAAGCTCATGCATATTTATTTTATCAGACTTAGATCATAGAGGTTAATTATTTCAGTTCATTGATTTAGTGATCATCACTCCTTAGTGTTTAATCCAAATAAATAAAGATTGGTTAATTCGTAGCATTAGATATTTGCATTCTGAATTTAGTTTTTAGCACTCGAATATTTTAGATCAAACTTCTAGTATTAGGCACTTGATTTACAACATTTGATTCCTAGATTAGAATCCCAGCTTTCATTCTTTCGTTTCTAGAATAAATTTGCCAAGCTTCAGCAATTTAATTCATAGTATAGAGTTATCATTTCATCAATTTAATTCATAGTATAGATTTATTGTTTTCAGCATGATTAAAATTCTTAACATAGGGACTTGTCATTCATATATTTACAACCTTTTCAGCTCACCTCCTTCTTGATTAGATAAACATATGAGATCTATACCAACACCCCAAACACAACAAAGACTATCCTCCAGAGCACATATACTGTTAGAACCTCTTAAGTGTGTATGTCACCCGGGTTGATAATTAAAGTAGGCTCCTAGTCTAGCTGCCCTCATTAGGCACCCATTCTAAGAGCTCACCACTTTTTGGCGCCTTTTCCGGGGAGGTGCTTCATCTTTAGGAGACATCTTTGAAAAAACAAAACAACCAGAAAAACATAAAATTTTACCATCAATGCCTAGACGACAGAGAGATAGATTTGGAAACTTCCTACCTACCCATCCTATGAGCAACAACAATTCTGATAACTCTCAATTTGAATTCCTTAACTCAGAAGAAGAAACTAATTCTAGCTACGACCCAAACCTAGATAACTTCTTTGCTGACTCTAGTTCAAACACTACTATGGCAGAAGAAGATGAAGAACCTAGGGAACTTTTCACCTTTCCCATCAGTATACCTCTTGGAGATGCCAGGATGAAGAACATCAACCCTAAAAATCTGCCAAACTTCCACGGTTTGACTTTAGAAGACCCTGATACATTCCTGTTTGAGTTTGAGGTAGTTGCAGATCCTTTGATTACACTATTGATGCACAAAAGCTGAGGCTTTTTCCTTCCACACTGAAGGATCTATTACTTAGGTGGTTCATGAGCCTTGAAGGAAATATTATTTTAAGCTGGGACCAAATGAAACGGGCATTTCTAGAAAAATATATGGACTACTGCAAAGAAAAGGATACAAGAGATGAAATCTTTTGGATGCAACAAGGAGAAAGGGAATCATTAGAAAATTATGACCAAAGATTTCAACTCAGCTACAAAAGATCTAGTCATTGCACCTTAGATCCGGAATCACTAGAACTTGTCCTTCTTAGAGGTGTAAAAGAAGAAAATTTTGAAGTCTTAAACCTCCTGGGGGATGGAGATATATTCCAGAAGACTTATGATCAAATCCTACAAATCTTCAAAAACTACTCTAAATCTAGGAAAAGTAAAAATGGGACCAGGGATACACACACATTTACTGGGGGATCAGCATCTTCGAGACCAAATCTTACAAAATCTGATTTAGGAAACCTGCTAGATGACATGAAGACCGACATCTTACAATCTCTGGCCATGCAACTAGATGCAATTCAAATCAAGAAGAAACAAGACGAAATCAACCAAGCCTTGGCAGTCTTTTGTCCATGCTGCAGAAAAAAACATGAGAAAGGGCATTACACACTGAACACCATATAAATATGTGGTCTCTGCACTGACGATCACTCCATTGATAAATGTCCTCTGTTTCCCTCATGTAAAGATGCTATTCAAGATCCCACAACTGAAGGTGCAATAGAACAACTATGTTTTGTGAATCAAAGGAGGAATAATTTTCCTAGGCCTTACCAACCCAACAACCAACCTTACTACAATCAGGGAAATAACCAGTAGAATTGGAACTCTGTACTAGCCCCATGGCCATCTCAGCAAAATCCAAATCAATGGAAGCAAAACCAACCATATCAGCAGACTTATTACCCACAATCTTACTCCCCATACCCCCCACCTTTTGCTCAACCAACTAAGAATTATGGCAATCCATACCCTTATTCATCGAATTGGAGAGCTCCATTGTAGTAGCAATAGCCACTCACCATGATGCCACCACCAAATCAACCACCCCCCAGACCTCCACCAATTCCCGCCCAACCAATTCTCAACCCTAACAACAACGGGCAAACACAACAACAAGCCTACAATATTGAAATGGTACAGTTTCCAACATATATTGTGGATACGCTGGAGATAAACGAGATTAATCTAAGGTCTGGGAAAACATTGCAAAATACACACACACAAAATATCCAAGAACTTGCGGATCATGAACAAACAACACAACCTCATATTCAACATCCTGATGAACCAAGCCCTCAAGAGGAAGAAATCCGACCACTCACACGAACTAGAAACCCTCCATTCCCTGAAAAAATTGTACGAAGTACCAAAGAAGAAGAGGAAAATGCAATTCTAAATGAATTGAAACACTTGGATATCCAAATTCCAATCTTACAAGCCATTAGAGACATACCCATCTGCAAAAAATTCATTAAAGAGAATTGTTTGAAAGGACCTGGAAGAAGAAAACAAGACCCACCCACGATAAATGTAGTAGGCCAATTGGCAGATTTAATGCTAGGTGTCCTTGTAAACCCCAAATATCTTGATCCAAGCAGCTCAGTAGTCAACGTAATCATCAATAACAAACAGATAGACAGAAGCTTAATTGATTTGGGAGCTGCTATAAATGTGATGACCAAGGATACTATGATACACCTAGGACTCCAATCAATGGTCAGACCAAAAACTACAGTACTCCAGCTAGCTGACACATCCACAATGAGACCTGAAGGAATGCTCGAAGATATAATAATCAATATATAATCTTGGGAATACCCAGCTGATTTCATAGTCATCGAAGTAAAGAGTAAACTTAGCGGTTACCCGATCATACTAGGAAGACCTTGGTTGGCAACTACATATGCTTACATAGATTGCAAATCAAGTAACATGACAATCACCAGTGGACAAGCTAGGAAAAAAATCACAATTTATCCACTAGGTAGGAAATCTTCAGACCTAGAATATCAAAACTGGACTGATGATTATAATGACACATCAAATCAAAACATATGACCTGTCCTTACAATTGATGCTACACTATCACTAAAAGCCATAGACGAAGATAGTCATTTAGATAGGTTTATCCAAAATGCATCTTCTAACAATGCTGGTCTTGAAAGATTTTTTGACACAAACCAACAACAAGAAGGCGAAACTTCAAACCATAACTTAAATAAAATGTGGGCAGAAGTGCTATCTCTGGAAGAACAATCAGAAAAAGCAAAAACAATGGAAATTATGCCTAGAAAGATAGTCAACATTAATTCCAATCTGAAGCCAGAGCAAGAAAAGCAGTTTATGAAGATACTCTCAGAACAAAATAAAGCTTTTGCATGGACATATGCTGACATGAAGGGATTCCATCCTAATATCTGCAAACATTACATTTACATGCCCATGGGGTACTTATGCATATAGAGTACTACCCTTTGGGTTATGTAATGCTCCAGCAACATTTCAAAGGGCCATACTAAGTATATTCTCTGATTTTATAAATGATCAAATGGAAGTCTTCATGGATGACTTCACACCCTATGGCCAAAACTTTGATCAGGCATTGAACCATATTGAATTAGTTTTGAAAAAATGTATTGAGATGAGCTTATGTCTAAGCAATGACAAATGCAGAATGTTAATGGAAGAAGGCATCGTTCTTGGGCACCATATATCACAAAGGGGAATTGAGGTTGATCAAGCAAAAGTTTCAGTAATCAGAACGCTGCCACCACCGATCAAACAAAGAGATATCAGAAGTTTCCTTGGGAAAACAGGATACTAGAGGAGATTTATTGAAAATTATAGCAGGATTGTTGCACCAATGTTTTCCCTTCTCACAAAGGACACTGAATTCAATTGGACAAAACATTGCATGACAGCATTTGATAACCTTAAGGAAAAAACAATTATAGCTCCAGTACTCCAAAGACCAGATTGGACACTTCCATTCCACATCCACTTAGATGCATCAGATAAGGCCATTGGATCTATCCTTGGATAAGAGAGAGACAAGAAGCCCTATGCTATATATTATATCAGTAAAAATTTGGCAGGGGCAGACTTAAATTATACGGTTACAGAGAAGGAATTTTTAGCTGTCATACATTCCATTAACAAGTTTAGACACTACATAACAGGTTACCAAGTTTTTGTCCATACAGACCATTCAACAATAAGGTATCTCACAAACAAACCTAATTCAAGTGCTCGAATCATTAGGTGGCTACTCCTGCAAGAATTTGACATCACAATTTTGGACAAACTAGGCAAACACAATGCAGTAGCTGACTTTCTATCTAGGCTCACCCATCGATAAGACAGTGAAGTGGTGAATGACAGTTTTCCAGATGAGCATCTTTTCGCAATCTCCACAAGGATCCCATGGTTTGCTGACATAGCAAACTATTTAGTGTCTGGAAAATTTCGAGCACACTACTGCTACAGAGAAAAGAATAAAGTTATAAGACAAAGTGCCACTTACACATGGATAGAGGGAATTCTCTTCAAACAAGGACCAGATCAAATACTCAGAAGATGCATTATATAAGATGAAGTGCATGACATAATCCATGCCACTCACAATGAACCATGTGGAGGACACTATGCTGCAGTGAGGACAACCTATAAAATTTTGCAAACAAGGTATTATTGGCCAACACTCCACAAGGATATTGCTTATGAATATGTTTCACACTGTGATGACTGCCAAAGAATGGGGAAACCAACACAAAAAGAAGAAATTCCTCTCCATCCACAAATATAGGCTTGGAGGCATTTGAAAAATGGGGATTTGATTTTGTTGGTCCAATCAACCCACAGTCAAATCAGAAAAGCTACATCCTGGTATGCACTAACTACCTTACAAAGTGGACTGAGGTAGCAGCACTTGCTGCAGTAAATGAGACCAATGTGGCAAAAATTTTCACTGATCAAATCTTCCACAGGTTTGGAGTCCCAAGAGAATTAGTTTATGGTCAAGGCCCACAGTTTACATCAAATATAATAGAAGACTTACTTAAAAGAAACAATTTCAAGCATAGACAGTCCTCCTCCTATCACCCTTAGGCAAATGGTCAAGCTGAGGTAACCAATAGAGAATTAGAAAGGATTTGACAAAGACTGTCCAACTCCACAAAAGAGATTGGGCTGGCAGACTAAGTGAGGTAGTTTGGGCCTATAATACCACATGGAAGACTGTGATGAACCTGCAACAATTAATTAATGAGAATATGCAAGATAGCAGAAATAATAGAACTCAGAATCACTTGTATTGATCGCAGGCCACTTCGAGGGGGCAACCTCCTTTGAGCAAGCTCAATATAAATAACTTCACGATGCCTTCATAGGCCTCAACACACACTTATATACTAAGTCTAAGCGCAAATACTATGGGTCAAAACCATGGGCCAATACAAACTATGGATCAACAATACTACATGTGACTTACAAAGCATATGCGCCAAACAACCATAACTAGGTTTTTTTGGGGGGAATGGGTAGAAAAACACAAACAAAAGCTTATTTAGTAAAGAGAAATTTGGATTTGGGAAAAACTCGAATGGGTAATTGGGGTTTGACTAGGTTTTGGACACTGTCAAAAGGACAGGGAAGCAGAAAATGGGGATTTCAGAAGCGGGGTGAAATAATGAGAAAATTTGGCAGTGAGGGACAAAGAAGCAGAATTAGGAAAGGAACTCTGTGGTAAAATTTGAAGGCGATTGGGTGAAAATTGAAGAAGTTATGGAAAACCCTAAAAATAAACAAAAATGTGAGATTTCGGGAGTTGGGAAGTGGAATTTGGGATAGGGTCCTCAGGAATGAAATATGCAGAATGGGATTGCAGGGGTGTCAGAGAAGTTTCAAGGGAAACAGAGTTAAAACAAGGGAGATATGGCAGAAAAACAGAATTTTTTTTTTTTTCCAGAAATGGATATGCAGCGGCGCGGAAGGGATCGGCAATAGATGGATCTGAAACAGCTGGATATGAAACGGCTGGATCTAGAACGACTTTCAGAATGGATCGGAAACGACACAGAAGTGATTGGCAACAATTCAGCTGAAAATAGATATGGACCCTAGGTTCGGCTTCCTAACAGTTCAGGGGTTTCACTCTGCCACCAATGATGTTTGACGGCTTGCGTATTGGGGAAGTACCCCTCACTCCATGGCTCAGGTAAAACTGATAACCATTTTGCCACAAATGACAGCTCTTGGTTTACCTCACGAGTGGGAACTAGTCAATCAAGTAGGGGTCGTTTCCCTTTTCGCTGGTAGGTCCTCTCAATGGGCCAGCTACTTTGGGGTTCCTGTGGTACTCCTCACAATGAGTTTTAGGGCTTATGCCGAAGTGCTTCCCACCGTTAAGCGGATAGGGATTATTCCCAGATCCAAACTTGCAACAAATGCGAAAATAAATAAATAAATAAATAAAATAAAATAAAATAAAATAAAATAAATAAATAAAAAATAAAAAATAAAAAATTGGCAGAAATTCCACCCAACGAGCCCAAGAAAGTGCTCTGATACCAGATGTGATGAACCTACAACAATTAATTAATGAGAATATGCGAGACAGCAGAAATAACAAAACTCAGAATCACTTTTATTGATCGCAGGCCACTTCTAGGGGGCAACCTCCTTTGAGCAAGCTCAATACAAATAACTTCACGGTGCCTTCATAGGCCTCAACACACACTTATATACTAATTCTAGGTGCCAATACTATGGTTCAAAACCATGGGCCAATACAAACTATGAATCAACAATACTACGGGCGACTTACAAAGCATATGCGCCAAACAACAATAACACAAACTATGGATCAACAAATACTACGTGACGACTTACAAAGCATATGCGTCCAACAACAATACACTAATAAAGTAAAGACATGGGTTCCTAACAAAGACAACAACATGATTCACACCCTATGAACTAGTTTATGGAAAGTAAGTTATGTTGCCAATTGAATTTGAAATAAAGACATAAAGAATTGCAGCACAATTAAATATGGAACTTTCAGAAATCCAACAGGAACGCATGCTACAATTAAACCAATTGGATGAACAGTGTTAGCAAGCACTTGCCCATAATGAAATCATCCAGCAACAAAGGAAGAAGTGGCATGACAAACACATAAAGGATTAAAAGTTCAAGGAAGGTGACTAGGAACTACTCTATGACTCCAGGTTTCACACTTTCAAGGGAAAACTAACAACAAGATGGCTTGGACCTTACATTATTGAAACAATCTATGAAAATGAAAATGTGAAGATTATTACAATTGATGAAGAAGGGTTTCCCATGATAGTGAATGGACATAGGCTCAAACTTTACAAGAAGCCACAGTCAAAGGAGGATTTCACACAGGTGCTCTACTAGCAACAACTAATGCTGATAGAGAACATGGAAAACCATTGAAATCTAGTTCATAAAAGACAAAAATGAAAAGAAAAAAAAGAAAAAAAAATGAAAAAAGAGAGAAAAAAAATGAAAAAATGATAAGCAAAATAAAAAATACCGAACTACAGGAATGATACAATCCAGGTAACCACAAGCAAAATTGCAGGCATCATACAACCCCATGAAGAACTACCCAGTATCCTACAGAAAAATCAAATCAAGAGAGCCAAGTCGCGATATTCAAGCGAGCCAGTCATGTATTCGAGTCAACCAGCAAAGATATCAAGCACTACAGAATTCAATCAAGAAACCACTCCATTCAAGTGAACCTGCCATCTATGCAAGTGATCCTGCCATTATTCAAGCGAGCCGGCCATATTTTCACACGAGCATGCCATACCATCAAACGAGCCAACACTACTGAAAACAAAAACGTAGCTCAATGCAAGGCATCAGCACAAAGTCAAATCAGAAATGGGCACAAAAATCAAAACCAGCCAGATGCAGAATTTTCAAAGGAACGAAAAAGAAAAAGCAAACACATGTAACTACAGAAATGGTGAAAATAACTACAGAGATGGCGAAGATATACTACAGAATCCAACGCACACTAAATCAGACCACATCAAGCACTCAAGTGCGCTAATCATACCAAGGTAATCTCTAAACATCTTTGTTTTATTTTTGAGGTCAAATCATCATCCCACAAAACGGTTATTTCTGAAGCTGAGGACAGCTTACATGTTCATTCGGCGACACGGTTCAGAATGACCTCAATAAATCATGATTACTACCTAAGTCATGTCAGCGAATTATAAACTCAAATTTGGCTACCGTATTCCCCAATGATCAGAACAAAAGGGGAAATATACAATGATGAAATGAAATACATGGCTCGATTATGGTAAAGAATGCGTAAGGTGGAAGGTAGGTGCCAAATGATCGGGAGAAGTGGAGTAAAACAGTAAATAAGGAGTCATAATCGACGGAAAGACCCAATTTTGCAAATACAAGCTTTCCAGAAGAAGGAAAATTGAGAGTTTGGATTGTCACTCTGCCTGCAAGCTGCCTTCGAACCTGTTAATCGATCCTGGCCAGTGAGGTGAGTTAGCCACACCCAAACATTTTGTTTTGCTGATTATAGTAGAAAATACAAGGATGACAAAAGGGTTCAAAAGGAGTGAACCATATGATCACATAGCAATTTATGAAAAAACAAGGGTTATATCTATCCTCCGTAAAGCGAGCTGGATTCCCTTCATCTCTGGGCTGAGAGGATTTTACACAGAGGTGGCTTTGGAATACGCAAGAAACTTAAAGCACATCAAAGAAGGGAAGTTCGTCACCCGGGTTAGAGGACTTCGTATCAGGCCGGATGAGGAAGCTATTGCAAAATAAACAGGCCTACCTATGGGTCTACATTGGGCCAAGGAAGACAGGGAAGCCAACCAGAGTGCAAAGGCAGTTTTCTTTGGACCTGAAGAGGCTTATGAAGAAGACAAAAATGGATTTAAGAGGGTCACTATGCCAGCACCTTGGGATGAAGTAGCTGCAGTCGTTCAAAAGTATGTGACATGTACAAGGAGACTGAGCTACATCCCTCTCTTCCACTTTTGAATTCTGGATCTCCTGAGGAACAGGAGCCACATCACGCCAAACAACAACATAAGTATTCCTTACTATCTTCTCCTATCGTTGGGGGAAATGAGCAAGAAAGTTGTTGAAGGAAAAGAGGATGCATTATCCCACCATGGGCTAATCAAGTTGATATTTCGTGAGGAGTTAATAGTTCAGGTCCCAGATCTTTCATGGGAGGAATTCGTGGTAATCTCAGCCGAAAATGTACAAAGGATAAAGGGTACACCTACTGTTAGCATACCCCTAGCTTATGGGACAAAAGACAAGACTGCTTCTACATCAGGAGTTAAAAGAAAAATCGACCTGGACAGTGTGGCCAATACCCTGATAAAGATTCAGCATTCAAGAGATAGCTCCCGTCAAAAGGAATTGGGGGTTTCCACCAGGGAACAAGGGCCAAAGTGTCGAAGCAAAAGGTTCACAAAGCCACCCAAAATCAGGCATGAAAAGGAGATAGAAAGGGATCCCAGCCCCACAATTCAAGATGTATCTGACAATGATGACGATTGGGTAGACCAGGACGACCCAACCACACCTGAGGAGCAAGATGATATCCAAGGGAACCCCGTTGATTAGGATGTGAACCTTGCTGACCAAGACGTAAACCTTGAAGTCACTGACCGGCTAGCCGAGGCACTGATAGAATTGGCAAAGGTCAAGGAAGAATTGGCAACACTAAATATTGAGGCAAGAACATAGAAAATCCAACCAACTCCACCAGCAACCCCGCTCTTTGTGCATGAAAAGATACAAATTTTGAAAATACAGCACGCGGGAGAGCTAAAACTAGCAGAGCAGCAAAATTCAGCATTAAGGGAGAAATTGGCCCAAACACAAGAGGAGTTAGCCCAAAAAGATCAAAAAATTCTCCAGCTGGAGGACACCCTAGAAACCACTAGATGAATCTATGATTAAATACTGCAACTCAGACCCCCGTCCAAAGTCTATACTCTCTACTTAAAGGAAAAGTGGGGAAGGTTCTAGCTGCAAAGGCTAAAACAAGGCCTGTCTCTGGAACTGAACACTACAAGGGAGTTTGTGGACACTTCCCTGGACTGCACAGAATTGGAAAAGGATCAACTATGCGAATTCTTCTTGCACAACTTCGTGGTGCCAATCACACCTAACTTGTCACCTAATCCATATGTAGGCGACTTCCAACTAAGAGCATTATGCTCCTGGATGAACCACGAGGTGGAAAGGGCACAAGATGACCATTTATACCTTGTAGAGAAGTGGCAAAATAAATTATGGATCAGGGTAGAGGCATCTCACCCTAAAAGGGTACTTCAGGTCCACCAAAGTATCACCACTGATGAAGATCTAATGCCTATCGTGCTTGAAAAACAGAAGGGGGCAGTCACACATTTTGACCTCACCCTGCAACGCTCATACAAAGAGGTACAGGAGGCCATCAGTGAAAGGTGGGAAAGGATTGAAGATGATTTGAGAAAGAAGGAGCCTCATTCTCCTCTTAGACTAGAAGCTGCTCTCGTCAAAGCTAAGCTATAAAGAGAATCCCTGATCAAGATTCAACTTAGATGGATTAGCATGAGGCTAAATCCTCCATTTTTCCTTCCTCTGATTATTAAAGAGCATATTAATGAAGAAGAAGAGAAAAGAGCATGGGCTAGGGATGAACAAAGCATGGGTTACTACAGACAAGTAGGAACTCCAAGAATGGTCGCATGGGAAATCAGAGAAGCTATAGAAGATCCGAGTGTGTCACCCAAGGATGGGGAATCCTTCAAGCATGGGGGCGATGATGAACCTGAATTATAGGTATCCTATAGCCTTTTTACCACAGTAAAACACAGGATATGATGAAAGAAATACACTTGTTTTGTGGGTTAATGATTTACTTTGATTATTTAATGAAGATGCTTTTAGATTATTCTTTTTATGCTTAAAGGGTGTTTTTATAAACTAATACATGAAAACGAGTATGTTGGAGCAGGCACAGGTACACTAAGGGACAACACACAAATCTAGTTGGGAGACTGAAGGACCATGCAAGGCTCAGCGCCCTGTTTCCCTGACTTATAGAGAAGAACTCCTGTTCAACAGGATTGTCAATTAAAGAAAGTAGTTAGGTTAGAATTTGAGGCATATATATATGGACCTCTTGGGTATCGAGGGGGTCCTATTGCTATTTTGTGGAATTACTATTTTTACATTCTACTACAGAGACAATTTGTGTTGCAAGACTATTTCTGAACCATGAACTTATTATGTTAATGAAAAGACTGATGATACTTTCCAACCTACGTTTATAAGTTTTCTATACTCTTGAGTACAAGTTGAAGAGGGCCCCTCCAACATGTAAGTCAGGAGCTTTCTTCTGTTTTCAGGTATTTTCCATTTATGCTTTGAATTGATTTGCTTCTTATCGTGTGTGAAGATACCTTGATGGCATTGAATAGTATGGTTTTATTTCAGTTAAAAGATTATTTTCGTTCAGGATATTTTCTGCAGTTGATCAACGCTCATTCTGTAGTTTGGTAGACCGCATTCTGTAGTCCTGTAGCTACGTTCTGTGCACGTATATTTTGATATCTGTTTTGATATATTTTCATATCGGTTCTCATGCAATGATTCAGATCGAGAAAGTTCATGTATATTTCTTTTATCAGACTTAGATCATAGAGGTTAATTATTTCAGTTCATTGATTTAGTGATCATCATTCCTTAGTGTTTAATCCAAATAAATAAAGATTGGTTAATTCGTAGCATTAGATATTTGCATTCTAAATTTAGTTTTTAGTATTTGAATATTTTAGATCAGACTTCTAGTATTAGGCACTTGATTTACAGCATTGATTCCTATATTAGAATCCCAGCTTTCAGTCTTTCGTTTCTAGAATAAATTTGCCAAGCTTCAGCAATTTAATTCATAGTATAGAGTTACTGTTTCAGCAATTTAATTCATAGTATAGATTTACTGTTTCCAACATGATTAAACTTCTTAACATAGGGATTTGTAATTCATAGATTTACAACCTTTTCATCTCACCTTCTTCTTGATTAGTTAAACATATGAGATCTATACCAACACCCCAAACACAACAAAGACTATCCTCCAGAGCACATATAGTATTAGCACCTCTTAAGTTTGTACATCCCCCGGGTTGATAATTAAAGTAGGCTCCTGGTCTAGCTGCCCTCATTAGGCACCCATTCTAAGAGCTCACCACTACCTTTTGCAGAATTTGTTCCATGGGAGGAACAGGGTAGTTATCCTTTTCAGAAGCTCTGTTCAAATTTCTGAAATCGACACACAATCTGATTTCCCCATTCTTTTTCCGAACAGGTACTAGGTTGGCTATCCATTGTGTGTGTCTGACAGGGAATATGATTATGGCTGTCAATAATTTTTCCAGTTCTTTCTTTACAGAGGGTTCCAAACTGGGATGCATCTTCCTTAGTTTCTCTTGGTAAGTTTTCACTTCTGGCTTCATCGGTATGTTATGATGCATAATGCTAGTATCAAAGGTTTTTTAGTTCGTCATAGGTCCAGGAAAAAACATCCTTGTATTCTTTACACAATCTAATGAAAGCTCTTCTTTCTTCCTCAGAACAGTGAACTCCAAGGTTAATGAATCGAGGATTTTGTTCAATACCTAGATTGATTGGTTCATAGTTCAGAGAAGAACTCTGTGTCTTACAATTGGTCTTATGTTTAAACTTGTCTTGCAGGTCATCAAAATTCTCTAGGTTGATCACTGATTTTGGGATAATGTTGGAAGGATCAGCCAGGTATTTTTCATGCTCAGCTTCATCTATCGCCATGTCTTGAAAGGTATCTTGAGATGAGAGAAAGTCTAGGATCTGCTAGTCATCATCAAACACTTTCCAGCTTGTTACATTATCGGGGATGGAAGGCCTATACATAAGTTCTATTGAAAATGTATCAGGTGACAAGCCTTCTGGTGGAATCAACCTAGATGCAGTATTTGATAAGAGGTCAGCATCAAAGTTCTGTGACCTAAGGACCGAGTTAATGTTGAATGCAGAGAAAGAATTGGTGAGTTCCCTTACCATTTTTTGATAATTAGTTAAACGAGGAGACATATAGTGCATCTTATTTCTTACTTGTTTAACTGTGATTTCAAAATCACCAAAACATTCTATCACTTGTGCACCCATATCAATAGCTTTTTTGAGTCCCTACACCAGAGGCTCATATTCAACAACATTATTGGTACAGTCAAATTCAAGTCTGCAAGCAATCATGGTTTTAGTCCCTTTTATATCAATAAGGACACAACCTGCACCAACTCCATCTTTGGATCTGGAGCCATCAAAGAATAAAGTCCATGCAATAGGATCTATCCTAAAATTTGTATTAACATTATAAACATTATGTACAATAGTTCCAGAGAATGGTACAGTAGTAACATTGGCAATTTGTGATTCATTCTGCACATTCTCATCTAGTGAAGAATCAGCTGGAAAATCTCCAAAGAAGGTATCAAAAGTGAAATGCTTAATATGTGAACTGAAATAACAAGCAGGTTCACTTGAATCATTATGGTCAGTGACTATTTGCTTCATAAATGGTTCCCTACTGATCTTAATCTTGTTTGGTTGTCCATTTTAGGGTAACCACAGGTGAGACCAGTCAGTGGCAAAGTAATCGTTGAGATTCTCTGACCAATCCCTGCTCAGCCACATGCCATATGATTCAGGGATGTCAACTACAACAATATCAATGGTCTGATGAATCCGAGGATCAACAGCTAATGTTAACAACACATTTCTCAATCTCCCCACTACTCTTACTTTAGATCTATCAAGATGGACAATCTGAGTAGGACAGGGTTCCCAAGTGGCATTAAGTTTTCTGCAGATAGACAGGGGCATCACATTGGAAGAAGCACCAGAGTCTATCATGCAATTGTGTACATTTATGTTGAATTTTTCAAAGGTAAGCAAGAAAGGATGTGTCCTCTTGCTTCCAGTTTTCTGATCTTCTAGTTTGGTGAAAGAGTCTAAGTTATTGTTTTGTGATTCTCTTGGTTGTTTGATTATCATACTTTTTAGGCAGAGAATCCCTCATAGAAGGGATTTTCAGAAGTTCAAACAAGGAAATATTTGCTTTAACTCTTTTCAAATCTTCATCCAAACTGTACTCCATTTCAAGGATGACTGTGTCCTTTTGAGGAACAGTTTTTCTTTTGTTGGGAGGTGTTGTTGAAGATGAAGGTCCCTGAGCGTCCTGTGGCCTTGATCTAGTGTTGTAAGGATGCTGAACATTGAACACTGCCTCAGGTTCTTCTTCTTCTTCATTCATTGGTAGTTCAGAGAAATAACTAACAGTATTAATCTATGGATCATCTTCTTCATCTCCTCCTCCTGGTAACTATGGATGTTGGTCTGTTTGATCATCAGAAGGTTCAGGGACATTTTGTGATTCAGTGAAAAGAGCTTTGAAAATGGAATAAATCTCTTCAGAAGTCAGTCCTTCATTAGGATTAGGAAGTGGTGGATTTTGGGGAGGTTGATAAGGTCTCCTGAAAGGTGGCCTTACAAAACCTCTATTATTGTTTTGATTCTCATTATTATTCTTTTTCAAATCAACCATCTCATTTGAAATCTTTTGGAAAAACTTCTTGATGTCAGTCATTTCAAAGGGATCTTTGTTTTGGGTAGTGGGCTTGGGAGCATTATCAGTTTTCTTCCTAATTGTAGAGGGTTGTTCTTCTAAAGCCTCAGGATTGTCTTTTAGGCAATAGATATCATTTTCCACTTGAATGGCTTCAGCATAAGCTTCAAACAAGTTGTCTTTGTGTGCCCTTTTGACCCACATTGCAATAGGAACAGATAAACCCTTTTCATAATAGGCAACCAAAAGTTGTTCAACGGGAAGAATAGCGACAGGGATTCTATTCTTTAAATAAGAAAATATCTGATTGTAATCTTTGACCCTTTCTTTACCTTTCATTTTCATGGAAGATAACTCAAAAACTAAATCATGTGGTGTTTTATCATCCCCAAACTTCTGGATAAATAATTTTTCAAACTCATCCCATGAAGTTATAGTTATAGCTTATAAGGCAAAATACCATGTGGATGCCTTGCCTTCAAATGTGTAAGGGAAGAGTCTACAAACCACATATTCACGAAAAACACTCCTAAGTCTTATGGCCAGCATAAAGGTTTAGATATGATCTAATGCAGGTGAATTATCATCAGGATTGAACTTAGGAAGCCATTTCTCAAGGTTTTTGGGCAATCTGTGTTGATCCCCAAGTATGAATACAACATCTTGGTCAAGCCAAGGTCTGTTCTGGCCTTCCCCAGCCATAGTTTGTTCTTCTTCTTCTTCAGATGAAGAACTAGAAGAATTTTCAGTTTTAGATGAGGAGGATGATGATGAAGGAGGAGAGGGTAGTGGTCCACCTGAAGCAGTAGTGTGTGAGACTTGTTCTGTTTCACTAAATAATAAATCAAGATCAAGTTTAGGGAATTGCTGTTGGTTTGATGAATTATTTTGCTCAGTATTCTGCTCAGCCGAATTTTGATTATCTTGATTGTCTTGAATCAAGCAAGTCAGAACATTGGTGAATGGCAGATATATATAAAGGACATACCAAAATATATCCCTATTCTCAACAGTTTTCAGTTTAAGAAGATCAGAGGTGCATTGAACACTTGGCTCGAGCTTACTGAGTCAGTTGAAGACATCCTTAAGAAAGCACAGGCTATGTGCAGCAGGCGATGGTATGCTGCGGATAACATCATGGAGATTATACAATTTGCTTCTATGGAGCTCATTGAAGATTATTTCCCGCCTAAGTTGATGGTTGAGAAAGTCAAACGCAGGTGTGAAGAGGCCAAGGAGAAAATTCAGCATCTTGAGGAGGTCAGCATTGATGATGTGGAACAATTAATTAGGAAACCGGTCAGCATGGAAGGAAAAATCCACATTTACATTCGTATATGGCATAAGTTAGCTAAGAATGAGATAGAAACATTCGAATGTAATGCCCAGCTAGGGCTAGAGTCAGCTAACTATCTGAATGTGGATGAGTTGTTAGAGATTTGGGACAAATGGCAAGTTTTTCTAGGCCATTAGTTTTTTTTATTTTGTAATCCCAGTTTGTGGGAATTTACTCTTGGTATTATTATTTTGTAACTCTTATTTAAAAGAGATGATCTCTCATTGAGGGGCATGATGGAATTTGGAGGACAAAATCTACAAGAGAGGCTGGAGATGCCCTGTTTTGATACAAGCTTGTAATTTCTTACAGACTGTCATTAAATATAGTAAAGTTATTTTCAGATCTACTTTTGTGTATTTGATCAATTTTATTTGATGAATGCGATTTTTCTCCAAATTTCTTATATAATGTTGTTTTAATATTTTGCAATTCATTAAGCACTGTGATCTATAGTTCTGGTTTATCATTGTTTAAGATCTGTGTGTTTATGAAGTTTTAAAAGAGTTTATTCAATTAAAACTTTTACCAATTTATGCAAATGATTTTTACAGTAAAACTTAATTGATGTTAATTTTTCGATTAACATATCAGTTACAGGTCAAATCTTGAATGCATACTACCCTCAATTTGCCATTGGTTAATTTTGAATTGATTAATTGTAACTTGAGCAGCTAAATTCATTGATATATTTTACATTTATGTTAAATGATGAATGTGCTTATCCATTTACATTTCAAGCTGATCTGCACTTATTCCAAGACACCTTCTTAGAGTAGATCTAACTTAGTTTAGATTCTTTCAAGTAGATTTGTGTTTACAGACCTTTTACACTTTGTTTTATTCATTAGAAAACTGATCCTTTGGATCAAAACTCACCAACTCATAGAGTGTCAGCGGAGGCCGAATATCCATGGGAGATTACTATACCAAATGGGATGGGGATAGAACTGTCCTTGCATAGGATCTTTTGAAGCCTTTTAGTCTGGGTTTTCCCCCTCTGTTGAGAGCTTAGGAACTCATTCCAGCACCTTGCATTTTCCCTGCACACCCGAGGCCTCAACAAATGGCGCTAGAAGGAGGGATAGCAGTAATCTATGCCTAAACAGAATACTCAGAAACCTCCTCCAGCAAGAATACCGGTTGTCACTCGTAGCCACACGCAGGCATCTACTTCTGTTGAGCAACCGGTGCAACATCGTAATACTATCCCTGCTACCCCTACAGCTCACCGAGATCCTAGAACATGAGATATCATCATTATATCACCCACTAGAGGACCTATCTCACTTGAATAGATACTCAAAATTTCTAATGATACTGCTGCTAGGTTACAGTAGAGGATCACTGTAGAAAGAAATCAAGGATTAGCAGCAATTCACCAAGGAAACACTAATCCACAAGCAAATAAGGTTGTAGCCTTTTGGTTTTATTCTATTCAAGGGCACCAAACATCTTACCAAAAGTCATATGAGTCTCCCTAATCTCATCAAGGGTGTTAAACAGTTTCTCCAACAATTTATGATGTTCTTCATTGACCTGCATAGCCAAATCCTTAAATTCCTGGGGTGAGAGCTTAAAGAAACTAGAAGAGGTTGCACTTGCAGTTGCATCCTCACATTGCTTTTGCAGTAAGGCTATCTTCTGTGTATTAGCAGAATTCTCAGCTTGTACATCACGAAGTTAAGCCTGCAGAGAGGTATTGCTTTGCTCCAAATCCTGTAACCTATCTCCCCATATCCTCCCAATATCAGCAACATAAATCCCATGTTCTTGTTTGGTCTTTACTAACTCTTCTTTGAGCATTTTCCAATTCTTCCTTCTTCTGATCAATCTCCCTATTCAGTATCTAGATTGAATCAAGATTTGCACAAGCAAATGCCCCTAAGGCTGCAACTATCTCAATTGCTCATGTCTGTGGATCATTTGTTTGTTGAGTCCATACTATTTGATTTGGAACAGCCACTTCTAATCCACCTTGATCCCTGCTTCTCTTCTTATCCCTTTTGATCACTGCTTTATTTTCTTTGCTATAGAAATAATGACCAAGGGGGACTACAACATCATCTTGATATTCAGTTATTATTTCAGAAGTAATTGAAATAACATTCTCTGTTGAAATCAATGGAGGTGTTTGAGTGACCATGGGATTGGGTATGGACATGGTAACCTGAGGAGTATTCAAAGGGGTAGAGACAACCTGAGGGACTGATGAGACAGGGGTTGGAGAAGGGATTGAAGTGAAGGCTTCAGAGAGTGAAACCTGATCATCCTTAGCAGGTGATGATGAAGAAAGGACTGTGGCTGGCTCCTCAATGTTGGGTAATGATAAAGTAGATATGGGTAATTGCAGAGGGATAATCAAAGACTGGACTTCTGCAAAAATAGATGGGGGAATGGAAAAAGGAACCGAGTTGTCTGAAAATGGAGTGGTTCTATAGGTTAAAGTATGAAAAAGTTGTGATATGGAAAATGGTGGGATAACCCCTAGGGACAAAGCAGAAAGATCATGAATTGATGACAACAAAAATGATGAATTTGTGATGTCATGGGCAGTATTCACCTCCAATACCCGTTGATCAGAAAGAGGGTGATCCATCTCAATAGTGTCTAATAAATCTGCAATTGCTTGTGAATCATCAGTCACATGTTCAATCACTTCTTGAGTTACTCCTTCAGTCACTTCTTGAGTCACTTATTCAGTCACTGATACTGGAGGATTGGGTCCATCGTCAACATCACTGTCAATGAGATCAACAATACAGACCTGTGATGTAGGGATCTGTATTTTCTATCTTTTAGCTGGGTTGACCTCAGCTATTATCAAATCATCAGCTACCTGAATAGCTACAGCAGTCACTTGAACATCCACAGTAAACTTAGGTGGTTCAACTGTCTGAGTGTCCAATACTGAAGTCAGCTTTGCTAACTCCTGCTAGAAATGATGAGAGGTCTGCAACAAGGATTTGACTTGTTCAATTGTTTTCACCTGAGGAGGATTATCCATGGGAGCTTTACCTTTATCTCCATCTGGATAAGTAAGCATAAGAGGGGCATGAGCCTGCTGGATTTGCTTTTGTTCTTTATCTCTTCTCACTTGCTCAATCAGATTCATCTCCAATGTTCTTTGGTTGTATACTTTAGTTTTAATTTCTTTCTGATATGCCATAATTTGGTGTTGTTCTTCTATGCTCTTGGCCCTAGCCAAGACCTCATAAAATGTATTCACTCCTTGGTAGATGGAGTCATCTGGAAGTTCTTCATGGACATAGTCCATCTTCATGTGGTATTGTTTGAAATGTGCATCAAGGAACTTCTTAGGATCATGTTTCCTTTTAGGAACTTTACCCAACTTCAAAGGAACCATCTAATCACCAAGCAATGCAACCCAATTTGAGGTTGGAATGACTAATGGCCCCCAAGGTTCAAAGAGAATTTAGGCCAACCTTTCTTTTTGGGACCAGTGAGATTTCTGTAGACACCATCAATAACAGTTTGATAGGAGACTTCTTGAATAACCAACTTGTTAGGCACTATTCTGGGCAGAAGATGAACAATGTCACTTCCCCAGACTTTGATTTATGAAAAGGACTCATAAACATACTAATTACCAATTGTATTGATGAAGGTTCTGGCATCATCTAAGAAGGCAGGTGCCTCTTGTTTGAATATCTTAAAGTAAATGGTACCCATGAAATGGTCACAAATGTCATAAAGTAAGGGCACAAAATTGCTCTCCCACAATGCTGAGTGATAGATGTGAACTGGTGGATCTGAGGGAGTCCAATTCCATCCAAGTTAGGATATTGGAACTCAGAGCAAAAGATATCAATGATGAAGGCTGGCAAGAAGAAGTGTGGCTTTCTTAGGGCAAGTTCCTTTTAATAATCTTGGATTGTTGTTTTCAATTCTGATGACAGGATAGATGCCCAAGGGAAGGATTCTCCTGTTGTTAACACATGATGAGCTATTGGAGCCCATTCAGCTTTAATGACTGAATATCTGGGAAGGCCAAAGATCCTGCAAAGAATGGCTGCTAGTAAAGAGTAAGGCTCCTTAAACCAAGAAATCGGGTAAAGGTTATCAGCCTTTGGCACAAAACTGCTAGGTTTAATCATCCATGATTTCATCATCTTGTCGAAATTGTACCTGGTTTTGAAGGACATTATAAATTCAGGGCTAAGGGTTTGTGCAACCGGCTTAAGAGAAAACGCTCTGATTAAGACTTCGGGGCGGAAGGTTGTCAATTGTGACCCCGTACTGTCATTAAACGACCGGTCCTTGGGGTTAGCATTTTCCACAATTCATTTAACTGGGTCTATGTAAGGTAGGACAACGGGCCGAGCAGCAATGGCATGGATTTGATAAGCCCTAATCTTCTCATATGCAGTTCGGTCTTCCTTGATGTAGGAAAGGTCATCATTATAAAAAATTGAATAGATTTTGGACCAGTCCATTTGGTAGGTTTCAGTGACCCTCTCATTGGTATCTGAGAAGATACCGAAATTGGGGTCTTTGGTCAGTAAATCCCTGTGGATTTCCTTAGACTGAGTGTTCCGTGACATGTTGGCAAAGTCTGGGAATTCTGGTAAATAAATAAAACAAAAATTAAAAACCAAACCATAAACAGGAAAACCGTAATAGCAAATGTGAAATTAACAACCAACCAACCTGAAAATAAAAGAAAATTCATGAGAATGAACCCTAGTAAGAAATTCACAGTAAAATCCACGTAGGAGTGTAAATTTCCGACATTGAAAATGATAAAGAAAAATAGGAAAAATCACATATTTATGAATTTCAGGTCGGATCAAATCTGGACCGCAAGATTAAAAGAAAAGAACGGCTGAGATTACCCCCTGTTGGATGTGAGATCGGGTTCAAAAGTTTTATTTTCAAACTTTATTCAAAATTCCCGCAATCCGCAATTTGCGGGTTGCGGGTTTACAAATTGCAAAACAATGAACAAACGTATTTCCGAAATCCGCAACCTGAAATTGCGGGTTTTGGGTTTCAGAAACGAAAATAATGTTTAAAATTAAAATAACGTTTTCTGCATCTCGCAATCCGCAATTTGCGGGTTGCGGGTTTCGGGAACGCATAACGCGATTTATTAACATAATGCTTCCCGTAATCCAAAATCCAGAATGTGTGGGTTTCGGGTTTACAAAATCCAAAAGAAAGAACAAACAATTCCCGCAATCTGCAATTGCGGAATTGCAGGTTTCGGGATTTCGGATTTCGGGTTTGCGGGAAGAAAATTACATTTTGAAAAGAATGAAGGCTTCCCGCAAGTCAAGAGAACAGTACAAAACTTAGAAATTTTCAAAGGGAAAAATAAAAATTAGACAAACCAAAAGCAAAGGCACGAGATCATACAAACAAGGTTTTAAGAATCTCATTTTTTTTTTTTGATAAGGAATTTACCTAAATACCCTTGTATTTACAATAATGGGGCTCCCATGATCAAATGAAGCATGGGTTCTATTGTACCTACAGCACAACTGCATACTTTTCCTCTATTATTTGCCGACCACCCTTTTATAAATTTCCCATCCATATAGAGTTTTGTTAGTCTCCTTAAAATTGCCTAGATTGCTGAGTCTACTTGTTCATTTCAGACTCGTTAAAGGAAATGAAGGGACATATACATAAGTATAATTTTAACCATTTTCAAGACCGTGTGGATTATTTATGAAAAATGAATACTCTAGTTCACTATAACTAGAAGAGTTCTATCTCTCTTCGTTTTATCCTTTTTCGGGCGAGGAGAATAACTTTACGAAAATTACCCCTTCAAGTCTTCTTTGGGATTTTCAGACTCTCTAAACATGAAATCCCTGCAAGCATATACCAACTCAGGCTCGATAAAAAATCCACGAGATGATGTATAGAGTTGTTGTTTAAGTTTTTTAGTCTCTTTAAATATGAAAACATTGGCAAGCATGAATAGATCTAGGCTCGATATTAAAATCCATGGATCAGTACATTATCGAGTAATATTCTACCTTGTTTTCAAACTTGTAAAACAATGAAGAAAGTGTAGATTTTCCCTCCCATGGACTCATAAAACTACACATGGTGGATCCCTATCAAGCACTCTTCTGTCTCTTCTTCGAGCTTGTTCAAAAATGAAGAAGGTATCGAGTTTATTTTCTTGGACTCGTTAAAATTTTACAAGAAAGACAATATCGATATTCCTTTTTTATTTTTCATGCTAGTGAAAAAATGAAAAGATAATTAAAAAGAGAAAGGGAAGGGAAATATTTCCGTCATTTGTTCCAACTATGGTAGCAAGTCCAACTATCCCTTGAACACAACACTAGTCTTGAGTCAATGGGTTTTAGTTTTGGCTTTAGGACAAACCTAATTTCAGATTCTTTCACTACTCTAATTGGTTACTCTTCCAATCATATGGAGAATCTGTTATGTCTGCTACATGGAATATTTGTATCATGGTCCCTTTATGTTCAAATCCGCCTAACTTACTCTTTTGCCGTGCTCATTGTTCAAGGATCTCACCTGTGTCGACCATTCTACAGTTTGCCTTGACTTCTCATGTCAGCCATCCCTGATATCAGTTTGTACCCAATCCTATTTCATATCAAATCAGTTTCCAAGTTTTCCTCATGTGAGATGATGGAGGATTCATTAATGCCTTCATTCTCACGGGTCTCTTCCCATCGAATTCAACTCATCTTGCTCTAGGAAGGAGGATTAGAGTTTTGGATAGTACCTTGAGATTTGCAGTCACCAGTGGCAGATTCTCTCACTATTGAGTTATGCGAATTCCTCAATTTCTCTTACTCGATTGATTCTTCAAGTGTTTGAATTAAATATATCTTATTCACATTTGTAAGAATGTACTAGATACCTTGGGCCCCATTTTCATTATTGGTGGGTTCCCTCGCGTTTGTTAACGGTTCGCATCACTGACCAGTAATAAAATGGTATCATCCATATTCGACATCAAATCCTTTATTCACATGGTTAGGATCCATAATTTTTATGGTTTGGATTGAATACCTTGGGCCTATAATACCATTATCACACTTTGTTATTTCCCAAGCTATGAAAGACTAAGCCACACTCATTTTTGGCTCCTCATGAGACATAGATCTAGTTTGTTCATTATGGCTATTTTCTCCACTTGTGACATGGATCCACGCTTGTATTCTAGTGGCCATGCTATATACATCAGTTATACATATGTATTGGAGATCATGTTCTATCCTTCTGAACATGGCATTATGTCAAGATTATATTGTATGATGACCTTTGTTTTGTTTCAGGTACCGATTGGAACTTTGATTATATGATTTCTACACTCCTCTACTTCACTATTTTATAATATATTTCAACCATCATTTACCCTTCTGACCTCATACATTAGGGGGAATCTGTTATCCATCAAATCAGCACTTCTCTGTCTGTGACGATACTGAATTGTCGCTCACACAAAAGGACACCATGGATGGAAGAGCCTGGATTTGAAATAGATGTATGTGGCCCTCGTCATTCCCTATTTCTCCAATTTACCTTCTTTTTATGTGTTGGGTTTAGGACATACATGTTATTGGAGACTTGTCAACTAGGGAGTTACCCACTTGTGGTCCCTTTACCACTCACATCTTTCCCTAAAAGTTGCACTCGCAGGTTCCCTTAAACATTCTAGCACTTAAATCGCGAATGGTGCATTCTTCAACAACGTGTTCCTAAAAAACCATGAAAAATAAAAAAGAAATTTGAAATATAGGAAGTTGGAGTTGGTTTCCCAACTTCCATACATATCCTAACTAATCCCCTGTTATATATATATATATAACATCCTCTCTCGAAACGACTCTCCCAACTTTGTCATAAATACAAAGGGGGGGCTACGAGAGAGGGGGACACACTCTTTTGCTATTGTTATGCTGGAGGAATTTTGGTAGAAGGAGAGGAGAAAAGGAATCCAGATCAAGTTTCAAGAGGTGCTAGTGCAGATCAAAGTGAAATGTATTTGTTACCATTATTTCAATCGATAAATAAATATTTCTCTTCCTACATTGCTAGTAATTTGATGAATGAATTGGATATTTGAAAGTCTTTGATATTCTAATGTCTATTTGTTTTCAATTTAATTATTTATCCATGGATCTATAATCAAAAAATTTGAGGAGGGTTATGTTTGCATTACAAGTTCCATAACAAGATTTGTGGAGTAAAGCTTAAGGATTGAAGAGCTTGGATCAACCTTCATTGATATAAGGTACCAATTGTTCAATTTTCAAACCCTTGTTTATTTCATAAATAATATCTTGTCTCTTGTCTGTAAATTTCCTTGATTTCTGCTTGAATATATCAGTATGTTGGTGACCTCTACTTGCCCCAGTCATTGGGATTTTTTTTTTCGTACAACATTAGGAATAGCCAACATAGGCTCAAAGACAACCCTTGAATGTAAGCATGGAACAGTGGTGGCTTGGGAAACATTTGACACAAAAAAGAGAACAACAATATAAATCTACGATGTAGGAGGAACACATTGATTCTCGATAGTGATTGGAAGAGTAACCAATTAGAGGAGTAAAACTAAAAAATCATGGTTCATTTCCTAAGGCAATACCAATACCCACCTTGTTGAGAAGACTCATAACTGGTGCTTTATTCAAGGGTGACAAAACTGCAATTATTTCCACAAACAAAAATAAATATCTAATTCCCCCCCCCACCCTCTTTTTTATAAACATTTTATTTGTTCTATCTTTCTCATATTAATAAAGAACGCCCATTTCATTAAATTTGGACATATTAGGCAAAATTTGGACTAGAAAAGTGTGAATTTAGACTTTGAAAGTGTCAATATCAACATTTCTAAAGTACAAAATTAGGTTCTGAAAGTGACAATATTGGCTTTGAAAAGTGTGTTTTTTCTATTCGAATAGTGTTTTTTTTTACTACTTATGAATCCTAAAATTGCAGTTTTTTATTATGAAACTATGAATTTCAATTCAAAAAGTGTGAATTTCAAATAAAAAATGCAAATTTTGATTTGAAAATTGTGAATTTCAAATCAAAAAATGCAAATTTTGATTTGAAAAGTACAATTTTCATTTGGAAATGTACAATCTTTTAAGGTGAAAACTGAAATGTCTATAATATTCCATCTTTGTTTGAATGACAAGTTTATCAGCTCTTGTTTCTTTTTTGATACAATATCAAGAATATCTAACTTTTTACATATATAATTTTAGTAGTTTCCAAATGAGGCAAGAAATCTTTGCATAACCTGTATAGGCACAAATTACTTACATAGTAGTAACCACCAATTGGTGTATTCTGCATCACAGTAATAATTTTCCTCAAATGCCTAGAGGCTCGTGGACGTTCCAGACGCTCGATGTTTGCTCACCCAGCCAGGTTGATAGACATACTAGAAGGATTGTAGAAACATATAAATTTGTTGGGCTAAGATCCCATCAAACAATATCCATAGGAACATCCATCACACTCTCAACACTATGCCCCATCTATTCTCGTTGTGCCTTAACTGCTGCAAAGCCCTTCTAGTTTATTCTAATTTTTTGCCCTGTCCATCTTAGCCTTGGTGACCATGCACATATGATTCTATTTATATCGATCATCATATTTTCTTCTGCACCAACAACCCATTGTTGCTTTCTATTTAAGCAGCTTTTGTACAAGACCTTTAGATCCTTCGATGCTCCTATCGCCCTACCCAACCATATTGCACAATCTGGATCTGGTGATTTCACAATGACCATTTGGCCCTTTACAACATCCACTCTTGGAATGAATTCATCTCTAGGCTTGTTGCATACTGGTCCAACATAGAAATCCTACAAAGCAAGAACATTTTCCTTCAAATAGGAATCCATAATTTCATGTTCAGATCTTGTAGGTTCACTACTATGAATATCATGGCTTGTCGATGACCAAAATTTAGTTACTGACTGATCAACACTCTCGAAGGGTCTGCCCAAATATTTATATACAACCTCCCAATAATTTTACTTGGGACACCAAAATTGTTCACCTCCCTTCTCGATCCCTCGATTCCAGAATGGTATATGTTTATATTCCTTTTTTTATTTCATCAATGTCTGAAGGTATTTTTGATTGCAGATTTAATAACCTAAGATTACCCACCGACAAGTCTACGCTACCATCTAGCAATGACCGCCACAAATGAATAGGAGAAGACCAAGTTTCATCCCTAAGTGATGACCTCCATTGCATAACTGGAGTGTTATCTATGAGCTGAAATTTAAAAAAACTGGCATTTTTTGATACCAATGATTTTGGCATTTCCATCCAAAAGGTGGGGTTTCAAAAAACTCTTAAAATCATAAAGTTCATCAATTAGATAAGGGACATAGAAATTTTGATCTTCACATGTCCTACATGTATCCATAATTTCCGAGGGAAAATATATCCTTGGGAATTAGATTTACTAATAACCTTCCATAAGTTCCATCTATGTCTTCATGGGTGTGTCCAACTGGGAGGAATCCAACTTCAACTATCTTAAACATTCTCCTTGCTGTTGAAAGAGATAAAAATGAAAATACAAAACAGTTTTTGTTATCGCCTAAACAATTATCCATTTGCAACAACATGGGTGGTAGTTTTCTATCTGGCATGCATTGATTAGTACCATCAACACACAATATATCATGTTGCATTACATCTTGTCTATATATCACACACTTTTCATATGAATCTGATTGCAATAGAGCATCATGCAATTGGTGCTTAGATGTTCCACATTTGTAGAGAAAATCACCATATTTATCAACCACTGGTTCTTCAAGACTCTTCAAGCATTTAGCCAGGATGTCATAGTGAAATTCGATCCCATCTCTAAAAATGAGAGGTTGAAATGGACAAAACCCCCAGTCTTGTGCCCATGAGTCAACATTCTAGTCAATGATATGGGAAGATTCATAACATTACTAAAAGCTTTTTCCTTCTTACCCATCCTTGAAATGGAATTCTTTGACTTATCCATTTTTTCATGAACAATACTTAGAAAAATCTTTGGATTTTTTTGTGAAGCTAATCTATGAGAATAATATACTTGGTGACAACTTGCGATATATTTATTAGTAGATGCCTAATGTCCTCTCAACCTTTCCACCTCAGCTGCATCAGGGGTCCCCTTAAGCCTGTCATTTATTGTAATGCACTCATTACACCTTGCAAATGAGTTTGATTTAGAAATTTTTACATCTCGAAAATATTCTCTCATCACCTTGCTAAAGGAGGATTGTGATACTGAAGGTAAACCAATACTTTTGATTTCATAATTTGCCATTTTTCGCAGCGAACCATGGGACATATTAGATGGCAATAGTTTCAATGTTGCCCTTGTTCCATATTCACTGGTTAATAGTGCAATATGTGGATATTTGTCTGAATTATCTTCTACAATTTTATTAATCGTAGCTACTAGTGCAACATTGTTCATCCTAGATTTTTCCAGGCCATTTTTACCATGCACAGCTCTCACATCACAATTCAAGAACATGATTTTATAATTGTAGAAAGTGCTCCTTTTTAACCCATGGCATTTATACCATGCATTTTGACAGATGTCTATTGTGTCGAATATCATTGTAAACATGCTTCTTTTTCTGTCATCTCCTTCTTTGGCCACAAGAGCATTAGATCCCATAGAATTTATAACATACTGTCTTCTTGAATTTTCATTCATACTATGAAATTTATTCACACATTCAACTATCGATTGAAGTGAAATTTTTTATATACAAAGATTTGAGCAACAATGTTCATTGACAATTTTTGAAAGGAATGCACCCTGATCAATTTCATGCCTGTAAGCTACTGAGCTTGAATTTATTTCAAAAATTTTAGTTACAGCTTGCCGCTATACGGAATTGTATGGTCTTGTTCCATTACCTTTAACATTTGTATATTCACAATGGGGAGTACCTGAAAGTACCATATGTATAGTACATTCTTCAAAAATATTCCAAATGTTGACCATGTCTTCATCTGTATTCTTTTTTAGTATAAGATCCAAAGGAACATCATTAAGTCAAGCAAATTGTTTGCAGGCCATCTTACAAGAGAGCCTTCAAATACACCACAATCCTCACAATTGCAGAATACTTTATGAACTAAAATACCTAACTCACCAACATCTAGTGGTTTGAATTGTACAATGTATCCTTCAAAAACACTTGACACTATTCCCAGAGCAACATAATGTGGTTGTAAAGAACATAGATGTATCAAATTAACTTTCTCTCCCACAAACTTGATATTGTGATTTTGTCTTAATACTTTCAAAGTAGTTTCGGATTGATTATTGTTGAAATTGCTTTCAACAGAAAACAATGTTTTTGTATTAAAATCTATGATTATTTTAATCGGCCATACAACAAAACCTCCACTGCTTAACCCTGGACAACATGCCATATAAGAAAATACCACTTCATCCACCAGAATACCAATGGAGTGTTGGAATATTCTCACCATCATTTTTTTATATTTGCATGCATGCATGCATTCTGTATAAATCTAGTCATCATGCATGCATCCAGTCATCAATATGGTGGTCTCCCCAGCACCTGGAGCCTGTCTACAGCCCTCAGTAGCCCTCCTACCTAACTAATGTGCCTTGTTTTCCTCACCCGGATGACATATGCACCCTACTTCACCTACTTGGAGTTTAACAGTCAGTTAGAGCATTGATTGACCAGTTCTTGCATTTATTACTCAGTTTAACTGCCTGTAGCTCCCAGTTGTCTCTATCAAAGTGCCACTTGACCTACTGACAGCCTCATACGCCCCTTGGAGTCTCCATGCCTGATTTGTGCTCACATGGTTCAATTAGACTCAGTTAAACTCATTTGACTGACTTTTGACTATTTGTGACTACTAACACTGATTAAATTATGTCTACAATCACTACAACAAATCCTGGAATTAGCGTCCCTTTTTAGTGTAAATTTTTTTATCATTGAATGGTCGAAGTAGACGCTAAATGGAACGCGTCATGGACAAAAATTAAAGAGTCTAAAATAGCGTCTTTTTTTGCTTCATAAATAGCATCATTTCTAATGTCTAAAATAGCGCCCATTTTTTAGCTTCCAGAATAGCGTCCAATTTTGCTTCCTAAATGACGTCAAGGTTTGCTTCCTAAATAACATCATATTTTGCTTCCTAGATATCGTCCTTTTTTACTTCCTAAATGACATCCCTATTAACGCCCTATTTACATCCTTAAAAGCATCATGTTAACATTTATGTTTGCATCTACATTCGTGCCATATTTGCATCCAAATTAGCATCCAATATTGCATCTAGATGTACTACCATTTTAGGATCCCATTTTGCACAACATTTTACTTCCAATATGCACCAATTTTCGCTTCTAATTTTGCACCAATTTTTGCTTCTTTTTTTGCATCGTGTTTTGCTACCAAAATGGTGTCAATTTTTTCTTCTATTGTTGCACCATATTTTGCTTCCTATGTAGCGCCATGTTTTGCATCCAAAGTAACATCTTATTTTGCTACCATATCAACATCATGTTTGGCTTCCTCATTAGTGTCAAGTGTTGCATCATTTTTAATGCCTAGTTTTGCATCTCTATTCATGTCAACATTAGCACCATGTTTTGCTACCAATTTAGCGTCCATTTTTACTCCCACACTAACACCACATTTTGCTTCCCGTTTCGCTCCTTGAATTTTTTCTTGTTTTGCTTCCTCATGAACACCGCATTTAGCTTCTCATTAAGCATCTAATTTTGCTTCTTTGCTGGCCACTAGTTTAGCTTCTGGTTTGGCTTCTACTTTAGCATCCAAAATAGCATCAAAATTGACTTCCAACTTAGCGCTAGGTATTGCATCCAATGTTGCTTCTAGATCTATGACATAGTGTGCTTCCATTTTAGCTCCTAGTTTTGCTTCATATTTTGCTTCCTTATTAGCACCACATTAGGCTTGCTATTTAACACCTACAACTATATCCAATTGTGTGCTAATATATTTATTATATTAAATTATTATAATTATTTAATTAATTTCAATAGTTCTCATATATCATTTACTTCATAGTTCTGAAATAACATAATGAAACATTCAAATTAATTGTAGATACCATTATTGAAATTAATTGTATAGCATTTGTGAAGAATATTTAACACAAACGAGCAACATTTATCCAGAGAAGTAACATCATCATATATATTAATTTTCCATGAAAAGATCATCGACAATTTCCAATATAGATAAATTTACAAAATAATAATGTCTTTCATACAGATAATAAGATCATCATCACCATTATCTTTCATACAGATCAACATATTAAGGTTAAAAGAACAAGTGAACGATATATATAGTGAAAATACCAATATCACAAGAAATATCTTTTTTAATATCCATATCTAGAAATGTCAAAATGATCAAGGATAATCAAAATTTATATGTCAACATAAATCCACCATACAAATCAAAATGACCCAAAATTTAATATGAACTTGGATAATCACAAAAATAAGAATACATGTCTAGTAGCATCGAGAAAGCAATAAACATCCGCAATCCCTATAATAGCATCAATGGCTACCATCATCATCATCATCACCACCATTATCATCATCATCCTCATCATCATCCTCATCTATCCCAACATCATATTCATCATCATTTTCATCTGATCCATTTGCATCATTATCAACAATATCTTTCTTTGGTACATTGGTGACAACATACTCTAGATCATCTAAATCATCTCCACCATTTTTCTACAAACAACAAGAAATAATCAATTTAAAACATTAGTATGAATTTCATTGCATAATATGCATATTTTGTGTTATATTGCAAATATTAGTGTGATAATTTATGCATTCTCACAAATTTTCCAACCATGAATATAAACATCACCTCATCAACAGATAGTAATCACACATATAAAGTGTATCCACAACCGTGCACACACTCACACATACACACACATGTACACTATAAATTTTCATATCACAACAAAACAAGACATAGAGGCAAGGAAAAATAGACATCCTCGTGATTATATATAAAGTGAAGAAGTGAACACTTCATCCTGCTGGTGATAGAGGCCGGGGATGGAGCTCTGCAACCTAGGGTTTTGAGCCGATCTGAGTTGATCTCGGCGGCCAGGGCTCTTTCCCTGGTCTCTAGACTCCTTCTGCCCTGTGCTCACTGTAATGGTCGACGACGAGGTGCTGTGCGGAGCGGTCCAACAGCGGCGATGGCTTCCAACGATGGCTCCAACGGCTTCCAAAGGCGGCTCCAACGACGGCTTTCCTGCAACATCCGGTGGCTATCCTGACGGAGCGGTCGGCTCTCTTTCCGGTGGCTCCCTCCTTTGAAGGCCGACGGGACTTGTGGAGATTGGGGTTACTCGCTTCTCTGCACAGTCCTTGCATTGCCTGATGATGGAAAGATTCTCGCCATGTCAACAGAGAGAACTATGATCTGGGTCTGCCTATGATTGAGAAAGCTGGAGTTGCCCACAAGATTGACTTCAGAGAGGGCCCTGCTCTGCCACGTCTAGACGAAATGATTCAGAATGAGGAGATGCATGGATCGTTCGACTTTGTGTTTGTGGATGCCGACAAAGACAACTATCTAAAGATCTGGTGAAGGTTGATTGCATACGACAACACCCTGTGGAACGGATCTGTGGTGGCTCCACCCGATGCTCCCCTGATATTACAGAGACTTCGTGATGGAGCTGAACAAGGCCCTTGAACCTCATGTCTGCAGATGAGGGTCAATTTCTGGGCCTCCTGCTGAAGCTTATTAATGCCAAGAACACCATCATTACAGTCTGCGGAGCCGTTTGGGAGGCTTCTTGTTCGGCGGCTACCGCCTTTGAAGGCCGACGGGACCTGTCATTACAGCTTCTGCGGCGCCGTTGAGGCTTCTTTCTTTGTTCTTGGAGGCCGGTGCGGAGACGAGCTGTTGGACGGGTGGCCTGAATACTTCGACGGATGGGTCGATTCGTGGGGAAGCAAGCGGGAAAATTTCAGGTCCATTGACAGCTATCTCGTTTCCAAAATGATGCTGGAAGACCCTTCGTCTAAAGGTTTGGTTGATTTGAAACGGTGGCTCTTGATCGGGCACTTGATTGGGTTGGCAGCTGATCAAGTTCCCAGTCTTGAATAAGCCGTCAGTTGACAGCTGATGGCGCTGCATTCGCAATTCCCGGCAGCACTTCCAATGCAGGGCCTCGTTCAAGAAATCCGGGATGCCAACCACCTGGCTGAGGTTTGGACGGTACCTTCGTCGAGCACCAAACCGGTGGTTTCACTTGCTGTTCAAGAATACGTTCTTTTTCTTGTGGCAATGTTTTGGGTTTCTTTTTGCTGTTCAAGATTCATCTTCTTGTGGCGAAGTTTTATTGGGTTTCTCTTTTATATTGGTTCAGCGCTTTATAAGCTGTTGTAGCTGCTTATATGGGACAGAAATATGTGAAAATGTAGGGATCCATGTGATTCTAATACATGTGCAGAATGTAATTTTAATCATTTTTTTGAAATAAAATTACGGACTTTTTCCCAGGAAAAAAAATATATATATATAAAGTGAAGAAAAATATGATATCACATATACTATTCGCTTCGACCTTTTTTTGCCTAAAGTTGGTATATCATTAAATCTCTATATATAACATGTTATTCAATCTATATCTTTTAGAGTATATTAACCATGCTTTTCATCTCTCAATCAAGTTGATGGCTAAAGTTGAGAATGAAAGTGGCCTTAAGTTCAAGTGTCTTAGGTCAGATAATGGTGGGGAATTCACCCTAACTGAATTCAAAAATTTATGTGAAGAGAATGGTATCAAACAACAATATTGTACAGCCAATACCCCACAGCAAAATGGTATTACAAAAAGAAAAAATAGGACAGTCCAAGAAACAGCAAGAACAATGCTCTTAGAAGCAAAGGTAGCGGAATTTTTTTGGAGAGAGGCAGTGGCCACAGCGGTGTATATTCTAAACAAAGCTCAATTAAGAATTAATAGTGATAAGTTGTGGACAAGTAGATCAGCCTCTATCGGACATCTTAAAATCTTTGGAAGTAACTGTTACATCAAAATAAATAATGAAAACCTAGGCAAATTTCAAACCTGAACGGATGAAGGAATTTGTTTGGGATATTCAACAGAAAGAAGAGCCTATGAATGTTACAACCAACGTCTGAAAAGAATAATTGAAAGCATGAATGTTAGAGTAGATGAGAAACTGTCGCACAAATTGTCATGTCATGAAGATGAAGAAACAGATGGTGAAACATCAAATGAAAACATAATAGCTGAAAAGGAACAGCAACTGGAAGAACAAGGAGAAGAAAATCAAGTATCCACTTCAAATTGTAAGAACTCACGAGCTCACAAAACTTCACTCAAAACAGTGCAAAGAGATCATCCGGAGGACCTTATCATGGAAATTTAGACGAATGAATGCAATTGAGACAAACATCAAAGAGAGATGTGGCTCTGTTTTCAAAAATTGAGCTCAAAAACTTCGAAGAAGCTTATGAAGATAAGCATTGGAACAAGGCCATGCAAGAAGAACTCCATCAAATTGAGAAAAGCGATACTTGGGAATTACATCCACATCCAAAAGCTAAAAATGTTATTGGCATAAAATGGGTTTACAAAAACAAATTCAATGCAAAAGGAGAAGTCTTAAGAAATAAAGCCAGATTAGTCTACAAAGGGTATGCTCAGTTGGAAGGAATTGACTTTGATGAAACATTTGCACCAGTAGAACGAATGGAGCTGATCAGAATGTTCCTGGCATATTCTTGTTTCAAGAATTTTAAGATTTACCATATGGATGTTAAATTTGCCTTCCTTAATGGGGAATTAAGTGAAGAAGTGTATACAAAACATCCTGAGGGTTTCAAAGTGGAAGGTAAGGACAACCATGTCTAGAAACTTAAACAGGCTCCTTGAGCCTAGTACGACCGATTGGATAAATACTTGATTCAACAAGGTTTTCAGATAGGCAGCACTAACAACAATCTCTACTTCAAAATTGGAAAGAACAGGCTATTAATTACTGTAGTCTGCGTAGACGACTTAATTTTTGGAAGCAATGAAGATGATTTTAGTCATGCATTTGCTGGAAACATGGCACTCTCAAGCACTCTCAATAATCTTATGATAAATAATATAGCGCAGCATCCTATCTCAACACCTTTATAGAGAAAATCACTAATGTGAAGATTACAAGGTCATCATCATCCAGCTTTTTCAAATGTCTTAAAGCCATGTAGTGATGTAACAATCTGGAAAAAGAGTACTTTAAAATCTTCTAAGCAATAATATGCTAAAGAGTCCTACCACAAACATTTATGGTACATACAGGTGAGAGTTGCGAAATAGAATCCTACTCTGTTAAGTGCAACACTACAGTTTAAGACTAGTAATATGGATCAAGTTTGTGCATCGTTTACTTGCAGTGAAAACAAGTACAAGGATTATGTTTGCAAGGTGGATCTTTGCGTTCTGATCGTTTCCCAAAACTCTGTTTATATTTTGATTATGTTCGCAGGGTGGATCTTTGCGTTCTGATCATTGGAGAGAAGAGGTGGATTTGGTTCTGATTACTGTGGCAATGAATGCTTCAACTAATTCGTCCACCCTGCGGTTTTGTGACGAGGAAAATGTCTCTTGTTTCGAAGATGCAACATCTTTCACTACAGCAGATTTTCAGTTGGCAGCATATAAAGCTCTTTTGGCATCATTACTTTCGCCATGTTGTCACCGACCCCCTTACCTATCTCAAGGACTTGCACTATTTCGTAAAGGTCTCTCTCTCTCTATATATATGACATATACTTGCACACATGATTGTAGAATGCATGTTGATGGGGTGAGTCTTTGAATCAACAATAAATTGAAGCATTCTCTTGATTTTAATGGGATATAGTAAAATATACTAAATTATAATTTTTCCCTTTCAGTTTTTTCATGTTAATACTATTTTTTACTAAAATTTGGCACTTCTGTGTAACTGGCATGCAGGGAGGCAAGAATCTGGAACAGAACTTGCTGAATTCTGTGCCCAGGCAATTTTATCCCTTGAACCACTCATTCATCCACGCAGCCTTCCATATGTTGGCACACCAGCAATGGCCACAACTATAGCAACAGGCAAGGGAATCCAAGGAAATTTGGCTTCGCATATACAAAAATCTAATGTCTTCTTTCCAAATCTAGATGGCAGTCCATCTGCCCCTGGAGCTTCCGGTAGCACGTCTTTTGGATCGTCAATAAGAAATTTTCAGCATGGCTTTCAACTTGGAGAAGATGATCTTTGTCAAGATGATGAAATATATCTGGGATGGCTTGGAAATGGCGAGGACTCAAATGCAGATCAGCAACACCTTTATGATAATACTGAAATGCCCATTGAGAGTCTTGTAGAGACACTTACAGAGAATGGAGGATTACAATGCTCTGCTCTTGATGAAATGACAAACATGGCTTCTATACAGTCTCCAGTTAATGATGAAATGCAGTCCATTCCCGTTGTAGGTCTTAATAGGCCCCTTCAGTTGTTCAAACATAGGAACTCTTCCAGTGGGGCCAGTTGAAACTGATAGGACTGACCCATTGAATATGTGTGAAGCTCAACAGCTTAAAGTGGATGAAACCCAAGATGCTAAGGTAGTAGCATCGATGAATGAAAATATTGGAATCACACAATGCGATCCGACAGCTACAGAGATAGGAAGCAATGGCAGGGAAACTGTTCTTGCTGAAGCTGCAACCAGTCATAGAGAAGCTCTTGTCACTGAAGCTGTAGAAACAACAGTAAATGTTCAAAATTCTAAGCAGGAGAGTGCAACTAGACTAACGGCAGATGACAAACTACTGGAAAACTTATCAGCCCCATTTCCTTTCAAACCCTTACCTGTTTCTTCCACTGCAGAATCAGATTCTGATGCAATACCAGATATTGTTGATGGTGATCCAGACACAGAATAATTAAATTGCCTTTTTTAAGTTTCAACTCAAATGATTTTATAACCAATGCATTGTAGTTCACCAATCTGTTGAAAGCCGGAACAAACACAGTACTGCACCAAACACTTGTGTAACTAATATTACAGTTCTTGATTTTTCTACTTGCTTTTTGCTTGCAAGTGAATTTCTCATATTTTGGAAAGTAATGCTGTCACAAAAATTGTATCAGATGAGTAAATTATGGCTGCCTTGTACACTGTATTAGCATATTTGGCAGCCGATGTAAATTGGGAAATTTTTTTTCTTGGTTCTTACATGCAGATTGAAGATCACATGTCAAGAAGTCATGAGTTGTCTTTTAATGGGAAAATGTAATCTGAGTTTTGAGAATTTGTTTTACTGTTCACTGCAGTTTATTAAATTTGAGGCATCCATCTAGATGCAACAATCTGATCATTCGAGGTTTTGGCAATTATAATTGTACAATTTGCTTTCCATTTGAATGGAAAGCAAATTATGGCTGCCTTGTACACTGTATTAGCATATTTGGCAGCCGATGTAAATTGGGAAATTTTTTTTTCTTGGTTCTTACATGCAGATTGAAGATCACATGTCAAGAAGTCATGAGTTGTCTTTTAATGGGAAAATGTAATCTGAGTTTTGAGAATTTGTTTTACTGTTCACTGCAGTTTATTAAATTTGAGGCATCCATCTAGATGCAACAATCTGATCATTCGAGGTTTTGGCAATTATAATTGTACAATTTGCTTTCCATTTGAATGGAGAAATATCTCGCCTTTCCATTATGATGTTAGAATATAATGCTTCTCTGTCTCAAAGACAGAGAGAAAGGAGAAATGTACACAATCAAGCATTAGTTTGTGGAGAAGGAAATCATTTTCATAAGGCCCAGGACACTGTTTATGGGGATTCCTGAGATAAGGATGGTATCACTGAGTTATGTTATCACACGAGATTATTATTCTTTCTAATGACGAGGTAGAAACAGACAGAGAGAGTTGTGCTCCTTGACAATCACATTCACGTGCAAAAGGTGGATTTCAGAAGCCACTATCTTGTGAAATTGAAAATACAATACAAACTGATGAAAAATCTCATAATTCTCTCTCAAATCATAAGTGTTATAGCAATATCACATAGGATTTTTATTTGGTTACAAGATCTAGCAAGAGCTCTCCTATGGATACTACTATGGGGTCTAGTAACTCTGGTATAAAAGAGCCTCCATTTACTTGAACAGTCTGATAACAGAGGCAGTATAGTCCCACAACCTCATGACCTGATTTCTAATGTTCCTTTCAGCACTCTACAGCCATAGTATCAGAGTATAATTCATTGTATTTACCTACTGTTGGTGATGAAAAACATGTTTCTATCCATAAAAGACAAGAAAGCTTCAAAGAATTTAACATAAGCTAGATTTTAAACAAAACTTGGGATGCAACAAATGTTGGAACTGGTTTAGAGTCTCGTGGCATTGGGGGAGAAAAATATGATGCTGAAAATATAGTTAGAATATCCAGGGTGCATAAGCCATCAACTATCTGCAGTTCTAGTGATGATTTGCTCTTAAAGGAGATGTATGTTCTCTAGTAAGGATGATCCACTTGAAGCTGCATTTGATGGTGCAAGAAATGTGCAAACATTATTACCAAAGCCTCCAGATCCTCCAAAGCATCAATCGATCCACCTTCAGATCCCATTGGAGAACAATAAAGGTAGATTTGATAGGTTGCAAAGTGGGATGAGAGAGTATAAACCTCCTAGACTAGATGATTGGTACAAATGAATTCTAGAACTAAACTATTTCTCTATGGTTGGAATTAGTCTTTCTGGAAGTGAAACTGAGAATTTGCAAGCAAGTATCTTGATGCAAGTTCCGAGTTCTTTTCTCCCACATGACCATTAGATGGATATTTTCCGGCCTTTGGTTTTGGAGGAATTCAAAGCACAATTGAGACATTCATTTGAAGAGATATCTTCACCAGAAGACATGTGCTTGCTGTCTTTAGAGAAATTTGATGAGTTCCACCTTGGGCGATTTATGCCAGATACTGGAGAAGATGCTACAGGCAGGGGTTGCTCTAAAAATGACTTGCTCTTTCTTTCATGGGAACCTTTCCAGCTAGTTTCTCAAAATGCTCATATGATTCGAAAGGTAGTGTAGAACTGAGCTTTGTATTGTTGTGCTGAACTTTGTGTCACTATGCATATTTTCTCTATAATCCTAAACATATATTGGTTTGCAGGTGGAACTCAGGGAGAGAGATGCTAAAAGCAGGTCAACTGTTCTGTTATTAAGGTTATACCTCCAATCTGGTTTTCCACGTCTGGCCAAGGCTAGAAGACATCTCATTGTACATAGTAAATGGTGTGTGACCAGTTTTATGAGCATTAAACCCTAGGTTAGAGAATTCTAGGCACTCCCAGTTGTCAAAGATGTTCTTTTATTTCCCGCCATCCTCAATCCACACATAGCTACAACAGAATTTGCAGATGTTTTTACTCACACCCAAGGTGAAGATATGAACTTGTTTCCAAATCCATTGAAGGAGTACCTAAAGGAAGCCTTCAATGAGAGTCAACTCAAAGCAATTAATGTTGTTCTTAAAAGAAATGATTCACAAAATAATAGTGGACTATCCATTATTCATCCCCCCCCCAGTTGATTTTAATACTTTCAGACATTTTATTTTTTGAATGCTTTTTCAATTGCAATAGACAGTCAATGACTTGATGAGGTTGTTTCTGAGTAAGTGACTCAATATGCAGGAACTGGGAAAACAAGAACTATTCTGGCCATTGTGAGTGTATTGCTTTCCATGAGTAAAATATCAAACAAATCTAGTGGTGGCATTACAAGGGACAATGTCTATACACAACAGGTAGCTACTTCAAGTCTGTCTAGACTCTAGAGGGAAATTGAAAATGAATCATTCTGCTGCAACACCAACACAATGGAAAGATGTTGATCATGCTAGGGAATTGATGAAATACAATAACAAGTCTGCATATAAGCCTTTTGAAGCAAAAACATCAAGGGTGCTTGTTTGTGCTCAGTCTATTGCAGCAGTTGATGAGTTGGTCTCAAGGATATGCAAACATGGTCTCCATGATATCACTGGTCAAAACTATAAGCCTTGCATAGTTGGAGTAGGAAATGAAAAAACAATTCATCCCGATTTGTTTCCCGTCTTCATTGATACATTAGTTGAACATCATTTGGGGGTTAAAAAACAGAATGAAGTTGATTGTAGGGATGAGAGTGCACATAATGTGACTACAAAACTAATATATGATCTTGAGAAGCTGGTGGAGAGCATTCGGTTTCATGAAGCCTAACGCTCTAATCGTCAAGATGAAGGGACCAACAAAATTTCCAGTGAAGATGATGCATGATTGAAATTTTTGTACAGCAAGAATAGGGAAATTTTTATAGAACTTGCTATTGCTGAAGCTGAAGAGAAGAAATCTTTTGAGGATAACAGGGCTCTAAAGAAGGATTTACGAAGGGATATAATAAGGGAAGCAGAGATAGTTGTGACTACATTGAGTGGTTGTGGAGGTGATATCTACTCTGCTTGCATTGAATTGGTTTCTCAAAATAAAAATGTCAAGTCAGTTGGTGATGCCCTATTTGATGTAGTGGTGATAGATGAAGCTGCTCAGGTTATGTTTTGCATAGCATCTATACATGTATATTTTTTAGTTTGTTGGTAATCTGAGTTTCCTTTACCAATTATGGCGGCAATGCTACAAATTTAGAGTACAAACTACAAATAGAAATTAATGAAGTTCATTACAGACACTACCATTTAGTTTTTCTAGCTGTAACACATCTCTTGAATGGATTTAATGTTCAGGTTTTAGTACTAGCAGCTGTAACACATCTCTTGAATGGATTTAATGTTCAGGTTTTAGAACTAGCAACTCTTATCCCTATGCAACTTCTGAAACAGACAAGCAACAAATTCGCATTACCCTTTTTTAATATCTTATGTGGCTGCAAGAAGTTTATGGATGTATTGTTGTGTCTCTCTCAAACATTTCATGTGGATGTTACATATATATTAGATATGTTTATGACTGGTAATATTTGCTATTTCGTTGATTTATCACATCTTCTTCATCTATTGCATTTGCTGCTTAGACTCCATATCCAAGGAACAACCCTGGCAATACTTATATCCCTTTTAGACAAAAAGGTGACAAATATAAATCTATATGCTTCTAGACCTACACTGCAAGACAATTCATAACTAGATAAGATAATTTTATTAATGTCCAACAAATGACCACAAAAGTAGGTCAATGGGACTGTTAGGTACCAAGATGTTAATACAAAATGGGAGCACTAAGGAGGCTCCTATAAGATGAAATGCAGAAAGAAAAGTAATACCAAAACCTAGATATCGAACTCCAAAGATGGAGAGCCAACATTACAGTCTGGTATGGCAATATCAAATGCATGTATCTCCATTTAATTAATGGTGACATGCTTGACTTAACAAAAAATTTCCACCGTTCATCCATCTAAAACATTTCATTAATTTGAAAAATGGTAGAAAAACTTTGGTGATATTTTACAAAATATCTTGTTCACAACAATATAACCAGTGTCAACAACAAGAAACTGATAAGAAAGACTTCTAATATTTTTGTATAAAAAAATTGAACAACATCATTTCTCCCAAAGCCAAAAACAACTAGTGTGAAAACTCGGCCCCTGATTTCTAGTCTTGCTTTCTCTTTTTGACTGACCTCATTAGCATTCATGTTACTTTGAGTCTCGCTACCAGTTTTGCAAATGACCAAAGGGAAATAACTGTTCATCTTTCCTTCAACAACTTTCTGAGTAGCTTGCATTATTGCTTTCCCAATATTTGGGTCAAGACCATAATCCATACCTGCAATGGTAGAAGTTAAGCATTAAGGAAAAGATAATGGTGAGTTCTATCAACCAAATGAAATATTTCTATTGGGCTATTTCATTGAACTTCAGATAATTACAGATCTTGTTAATGGATAAGTAAAACAAGATAATGCAGCCACAAAACATGCAACTTTGAATTGATTAGAAGTAAAAGCAGGTCAATGGAAATTGTTTTGCTATTACTATGGTTGGAAGTAGATGCTAGTTCTGGAAGACTACAATGTTAGACTATATGGGAATTTGGAATCAAATATGAACCTTCCATTTTAGCACCAATTATGAGCTCAAACCTGGGTCATTAAATTTTTACTTTTTGTTCGGAAGGATCTCTTAAATTGCTTATTCTACAGGACACTTCTGCAAAAGATTCGCTCCAATACTCCCAACTTACCACCATAATAGAAAAAAATGATACTTATACAGGATGGTAATCATTGTTTTCTCAAGCAATGCAAATCAGTTTTCATCATTATTTGCTATATATACTAATTACCTGAAATGTAAATTTCTTTTAAGGTTGGTGACCCAAAGCAGCTTCCTTCAATTGTATTATCTTAGCTCGCTAGCAAGTTTTCCTATGAATGCAGTATGTTCAAACATCTACAACATAAAGATTATCCTGTAAAAATGCTTAGTATGCAGGTAAACAATGATCTGTGATAAGGTGTTATCAAATATATTCATCTTTCAACAGTTAATATACGTGCTAGAGATGATACTATAAAATTATATCCTCTAGCGGCATCTGTTAGCTTGTAAACAGTTCCACATAGGCGATTTTGGTATTTTATTTAAAATATTATGTTATTTAAAATTTTAACCTATGGAATAAAATAAAGAGCCAGTCAAAAAACTTGTGGGCAGTTTTATCATTTCAATAGGTAAGTAGTGTATTATCAAATTTTTGTTATTAATTATGATTAGGATAGAGCTCATAATGATTGCAACAAGAGAAGGTCCATTCTACAGCCCAGTGTGAGGGATACATGTAAAATCGTGCCTAATGTTGATGTGACACCTCGCATAAGCTCGTTTAATATGACATTTAAAAAAAAATAGCAGTACATTATGGATGAGATATGTAACATCCATGCTTATAAAAAAATCAATAATGTAAAAAAAAGGAAAATGAAAAAAAATAATGAGGCATTGACCATGATTGACCATGACTATCCTCATATAAAACTTCTATGGCTCTATATCATTTGCATTTCTTCAGTCCCACTATCCACCTAAAGCAAGTACAATCCTTTATCTGCATATGGTGGTAAAACTTGTCAAATTTATATTCCGGCCTCTTTACTACTTGCAATAGCTGGAATCTCAAGTCAAATGGAAATGAGACAATTTTTTTAGTATTCCATTTGATTTGTCAGCTTGTCAGTATATAGTCCACTCTTCTTACGATTTCATACAAATGCACACATAACTAGTTTGACGGGAATTTCATCAAATTTCTAGACTCCCCTCGTTTAGTTTGTGTTTATCTTTATCTTTTGGGGTCTCTCATTTTTAACTTCATATAGCTTGAGGCTATGAAAAAATGCTTTCCACTGGGATGCCAAAAGTACTTTCTCTGATGTCTTTAATTCATGAAATTGAGCACCTAATGTAACCTGTTAAACATTTCCATTCCTCTTCTTTTGTTGAATTCTAAGTTTTTCACCTGTGTCCCTTAAAATTTCCAATTTAATTCTCTTCAGCCATTGATATTTCTTAGAGTTACTTGAAAACATACTTGAATACTTGTGCAAAAACCATGGAACATCAGCCATTTTGTACACTGAGATAACTGAATGAGGATAAACTGATGCAGGTTCAATGAAGTTTCTTTAAGTAACCTGGGAGGTACACTTAAAAGAGCATTATAAAGGGTGGGATTTAGTCAAGCATAATGGAACTAAACTTTAAAAGAAGATACTGACAGAATAATGTGAAAAATGGAGTCAGATTAAGAGCTGATCTAAATTTATCTATTTATCTGCCAACAGTGTGTTCGACATTGAACAGGTCGATGATAACTAAGTAGAATGCCAAGGTTCCATTCTCACTCTGGTTTTCCATACCCAAATGGCATGAATTTTGAAGGGATGAGGCCAGGTGCCAATAAAGGAAGTCTAGTCTATGTGGCATGTCGCCTTGGGATGTGTTTCTGGAAACATTTTCCCAAATGTTCTCCAAAAAATAACCTAGTTGGCATTTATTGATTTTGCTCAAGATTACAGAAAACTTGTAGCAGATTCTGTGTGAAGCCAAGGAGAGTTATAAATTTTGTTATTTTAATTAGCTGAGAACGTGGAACTGCATTTAGTAACGTTATCTTTCATTTTTCCATTCAATGCAAAGAAATACTACACTTCAAAACAATCCTTGACAAAGTAGGTTTGACCTAAGGCAAGGCCAGAATAATTGCCAACCATTGGTCACAAGGTCGAATCCTGGGCAGTAATATTTCAGACACAATATAAGCCCTAACAACATGGGAAGATGTACCAAAAATACACACACACCAACTAATAAATCTCAAGGGAATTTTTTTTTCGAAGATAAATCTTGGGGGAATTTTTTTTGAAGGTTTCCTTTGATCGTGAGCATATATCAACTAATAACACTTAAAGGAATTTTTCTGGAGACTTCCTTTTGGCAGTGAATAACTCATGAGTGAGAAAATAATTAGAAGGTAATGAATAAAGGAAGAAGAGATGTAACTTACCTGAGCCACCCGACACAAAAAGGTATGAACAATAAAGCTCCTGGTGTTTTTTTCCTTGTTCTGGCTGAGCCACTTGTCCAATGTCTGTACTAGCAGTTTAGTGCCCTGATGTGCCCTGGAGCTCATGTAGTAACTCTTATCCCTCATGGGAAGATAGACTGTAATGGTGTGCATGCCACGACCCATTTACCACTCTGCAAACTCTCTCAGATGTCTCTGCTCGGAGACTACCCACCCTATCAACATAACTGCAACTGGCACAGAGCTTTTCCAATATTCTGTTGTTTGTTTTGCACTGTGCATTACATAATTTTTCTCCGAACCAGGGTTGGGGTTTGAGTTGAATGTGTGTATTCTTCGATTGCATGCTCCAATGGTGAACGGGAACTCAAATTCGTCCCAATCTAGAGCGGGAACTCAAATTCGTCCCAATCTAGAGGATAGTTCTATTGGAATAGTAGTAGCAATTTTTGATAATTGTTTTGGAAGGAAACACCAAAAAGGAAGAAGAGGACGAAAACCACCTTATTGTTATTATTTTTATTCTTTTCTCATCAACGCATTTGCACCCAAGCCAAACGAAGAAGCCATTGATTTCGATAAGATTCTATCATAACTGGAGCTTTTTGATGGAGATGTTTCAATGGCATCGCATCCACCCCCACTAGCCTGTAAACACTGCAACCAAAGCTAATGCCTTCCCATTACAAACTCAACTAGGTGTAAGCTCAAGTTAATCAACCTAATTTTGGTCCCTATGCAAATCAACAATAACACTCCACACAAATAATGATGGGAGGTTGCAATCAAGCCAACAAATTGAACTTATAGGAATTCAAATATGGCTATGAATAGTGTCACTAGTCATGGTCATGAAATAATTGTGTGGAAGTATAGGTAGAACCAAGCTTCATCCTCTTGAGACTACAACATCATCCTCTTGAGACTACAACATGCACAAATTGACAATGGGTTCAATGCCAAAGTGACAAAGTGAATTAGGATTAAAATGGTAAACCAAATGCAAATGCAACCTAGCCATTAAATTGAGATCTAAGGTAGAGATTGTTAACATATAGTGCATGCAAGGATTATTAATATTGAAATATGGATGTTAAGGTAAGTGTTAGACAAATGGCATAAGATCCTCAATGCATTTCGGTTTATTAATCCTAATGAAATCTTTGGACAGGCAAAAAATCACACCACCCGACTTGTATACCAATGCCAAAGTTTTTGTTACAATGTTGCATGGTGGTGGGGTTTAATACCATAGGATGTAACTATTATAAAATTATAATATTTGCAACACCTCCCCAACATTATCACTATATATCATGATATGCTTGCGCTTTGTTGTAATGCATATGCATTAATGTATGGTCTGCATATTTTGTAATGTGCATGCCAGAGTATACCTATTTAATTTAGGTTTAGGGCACTTTGCACAAACGTGCACCAAGTTTATTACTATGATGTTTCTCTTTGTTTTGAAGGTACCAATTGAAACCAAAAGCAAAGTTAGAGAAAAAATCAAAACATCACTGCAACATAACTAGATGTGTACATCGGTGATTTGTACATAACACATGTAATTAGAGACACACAAAACCATTGGAACTTAGTAAAAACACAACCATAATCCATGCAAAGCAATATAATACTAAAATAAACATGAACACATCATGCCATAAATAAATCATTTAGACAAGAATCCCACAAATAAATCATGCTATATCTATATTTCGAAACCTGGACCACAAAAACTTCAGCAACAAAAGGTATGCCTCACCAGACATGCTGCCAATAAAGGATGTGTGGGGTGGCTTTGATATAAACAATCAAGATCCACTACTAGTGAGTGCCATGATCCTTTATATGATTCCACATGTTAGTACCAAAATCGGCCATGCAATATTTTTTACTGCTATCATTGCACTAGCACTTAAACAATAGAAGATTCAAAGCTAGTAGAAGATTGGGATGCTTGATGATTGTAAAGTTGGTGATTGTGCTACTAATGATGGTTAGATGCTGAAATGTAAGCTTTGTGGAGATGAATCTTTTGATTCATAGGCACTTGGATGCCATTGGACCGTCAATCATAAAAAAAGGAAGCCTAGTGGTTAAGAGTTTCCCTCGGTTTAAACTTGGACACATACTTGCGGAGTTCACTTACATCATTGAGAGGCTGCTGGACCCTTCACTCGATCTTGGCACAAATATCTCACAATTGGGATTTACGTGCACACAACCACAGTGATTTTCTAGATCAAGTGATCATGTTTACCTCTTTGACGATGACAATGATGTTGCTAATGTTTGTGTGGGGTCATGAGAAACTTTGAGCATGGAAAATTCCTATTAGATGCAAACATGTGACATGGAAAACTAAGACAGCACCTGGCAGGTTGCTTTCCAAAGGCATTAAAGACATGCAAATGAAGAATGTGGGTCCGATCTACCAAAAGTGCGTCGGCTTTCTACAAATCGTTGTCATGGAAACTACAGGCAATAGTTTTCTACAAATCCTTCTAACTATGTCCACACATAATTCTAATGCTAGCATCACATTGAGTCTACAACCTAATCTTCTAGGCAATCATGCAAGCATTCACTAAGATCATTTTCCATTTAATCAAGCATATACGAATATGCATTTATTTGCAAAAAATAGCTTACTAGGGTGATGATGATCGTGACAATAATGAAGACAAATATTATTCATCATCATCATTAGAACTATGACAATGACAATGATGAAAGTGGGATAGATACCAGGGGTTCCACACATTTGTTGTGAATATCGTGTCCCCTTTGCTAACACTCACTGAGCCATACTACTTGATGTTGCCCCTTCGACTCCTCAATTTGTCTATTACAAGTGACTTCCAATAAAAATAACAATAGATAATGGAACTAAATTTTATGTTGAGGCCAATTAAGGAGAGGAACATGTATAAACCATGTGGCATACAATGGAAAAAGATTGAAATTATCACGGGCTTAAAATTGTAATAGAAGAGACACCACCAAACAAAATCACAATGAACTTGAAATTAGTGAATCCTCATAGGGTAGAGTAGATGATACGGGTACATCGTAGAAGTAAGCGGAGTCAAAGATGACAATGTTGACTCATAGACAATAGACATCATACATGCCAACAAGGATAACTTAGAAGTGACGTGGATACACACTTTGTCCCACAAGCGATTGACCCACACTATATCATGGCATGGGTCTAAAGAAGCGTCCCTAGTGTGTTAATTCTTAAAATGGTGACCATATCTCACTTGTGGATAAAATATTCCCTATGCAAGCCATGTGTGGTGATCTAGTAGGGATGATGACAAGGATGATGATAACAATGATGAGGATGACAAGGATTACGAGGATGAGGACGAGGATGGTGAGGAGGTGGATGAGGATGAGGAGGATGAGGATGGACACATCAATAAATATCAAATACTCACACAACCAAAGATCTTGTGTAAGTAAAAAGAATTCCCATACATATCTTTTCAACATGGGGAAACAATCTACACACTGACCGAAGCCAAAAGTGAGCTCTGAAAGGTTAAATGGTATTTGAGAAATTCCAAAAACATAATTGGATGTTGGATCCATGTGATCAATTATGTAAATAATTTTTGGTGTTACCACAACAGAGAATAAGTGACACCCTAGACTACTAGGACTAACAACTCAACCTAGGTATTTGCCATTTTGCATTCTTCTAAGCTAATGGCTTACAATGTTTGTTTAATTGTGAACTCCACACATATATGATAATCACTATATTTGGTTCCATTGAGTTGAATCTCGATTTGAGTGTATTGCATGTTTGGCTCCACTTGGGATCAGGCAGGATGAAAGGCACCTTAGAAGAAGAAAATGATTGAGGCAATCCCCACCTATATTAAAAAGGATGCAAGCAATGTTCAAAGGCATCATCATGGATCGATAGATCAAGGTGTGATTATTCCAAATTGAGGAGTGAACAAGAAGTTGTGAGGTGCAAAGTAAGGCCTATGTGATGGACTTGAGCCCTGCACAGAGTTAGGGATCGTTTATGGGTAATTATGGGTAAATGAAGGGTAATTAGGGGTTAATTACTTATCATTTAGGGGTAATTTGTGGTCAATTATGGGTAATTAAGGGTAATTAGTGGTAATTAGGGGTTAATAAGAAGTCAATTATGGGGTAACTAGGGGTTAATTCGTGGTAAATAAGGGTCAATTATGGGTTAACTAATGGTAATTAATGGTAATTATGGTTCAATTATGGGTAAGTAGGGGCCATTTAAACATAATTAGGGCTTAGTTAAACCAGTGGTTGCCAATGATGTTGGGAATTTAGTTAGGTTCATGGCAACATGTGCCCATTTCAAATCCCCATGTTTGAGGAACATTAGTTTTGTTCAAATTTGGAAAAGCTTCATACTTAGTACTTTTCTTCTTTCAATATTATTTTTACATTAAGAAAAGCCATGTGCCCTTACATAGCATGGTAAAAATTGGAATCCAATATCACATTGCTATGCTAAATCCATGTGCCTTTACATAACATTGTAAAAATTGAAATATCGTATGAAATTCCTATGTTGAAGCCATGTGCTTTTACATAGCATAATAAAAATTGGAATCCGTTACAACATTCATATGCAATTAGTTTTAATAAAATAAATTGGAAAAACAAAAATCAATGTTTAACATGGAATTTATAATCGACCTTTATTTGTTCTAATTAATTAACACGACTTAAAAAATAGACTAAAATAGTTGTATCTTAAACTCAAACCTTGCCATAGATTTGCACCTACTTTTTAATTTTGTTCTCAATGCTTAATTGATCTAAAATGTGTATTTACCCTAATTGTATATTATTTTTCCAATGCTCAGTGGATCTAACATATATTTGCACCTTAATTGTATGCTCTCTTTCCATATTTTGGAAAATACAAAGATTGTGAAGTTAAAGGTGACAATAACATTGACAACATGAAGAGAACACAACTTATAAGAGAGACTTTCACCTTAAATAAAGTTGTAGGACATTTTGATGTAGTAGCAAACTTTCAAAAATATTTTACTAGTATAGAATGCAAGAAGAAGTAGTTGGGTTCATTAAGGGATGTTGGAAAAATAGTATATTCGGGTCCATCACGTGTATGGATATTCTATAGACAGTTAGTTGACAATCAACAATGGACTAGGAGAGTGTATTAAGTGTTCAACTAAGTGGTTATATTGTATGGAGAGTAGTATTTGGTATCATGTATGGAGTAAGGTCATATGTTATTAAAAGGTGTATCTCATCTAACAAGTTTTATAAGTTTAATATGCTTATTCGAAATCCTATTTGGTGTGATTAGAAAACTTGTTTGGATGTACAAGATAATGTTTTTCACATGATTTTCCTTTCAATACAATTTGGATGGACATTAGGCCCTTTCATAGTGAAATGGTTGAATCTCCTTCAAACAATTTCGAATTCCATAGTTTTCTTTATGTTGAGGGTATTTCCCTAGTAATTGATTTACCTAGGCCTACCTTTCAAGGAACAATGGTTTAGAATAGGGTTTACAATTGATACATGTATACAAGGCTTTTTTTGTTGGAAAGATCTTGTAGATGTGAACACCAAAACATGGAATGCTTTGTCTAATCCTTCACATGAGTTTGGTTTGTTACAAACTAATTATTTCAAGAATTTGTCACATGAATCAAGTATTTGTCATTTTGCTATTCAAGAATTTCAAAAGTTTATCTCACCTAACAAGTTTTATAATCTTTATAGCACATTCCAAAGCTTGTTTGGTTTGATTGACGAACTTGTTTAGATGTACAAGCTAATGTTTTTTAAATCATTTTCCTTTTGATACAAGTTGGATGGACATTAATCCCATGATAAAGCATAATAAATAACTCTTTTATTATTGTTAAGAAAAGAACATCAACATGGTTTCTCATGAAATATGACATTGTGTGACTATAGTGCCCATAGTGCCCATAGTGACTATAGTGACCATAGTGACCATAATGACCATAGTGACCATTATAGTCATTTAGGTGACATTAGGGTCACTCAAACACCAATACAATTATTTAGGTGCCATTAGGATTAATCGCGATCTAGAAGTAATATCATATGCATAATCATTGTGGACATTGACGTCGTCATCATTGTCATCAACATCATATGGTACATCATCATCATCATCGTCGTCATTGTCATCATCATCAACATCAAGTACATTATCAATAGCATCATCGTCCTAATTGCCATTAGGGTCACCCATATGCCATTACGGTTCATCGTCACTCATGGCCATTAGTATTCATGTCATGTTGTTAGGGTCACTCATATGCCATTAGGGTTACTAAAATGTTGTTGGGGACACTTGAATGTCATTAGAGTCATTTAGGTGACATTACAGTCACTCGGATGCCATTACGGTCATTTAGGTGGCATTAGGATCAATTGGGATCCAAAAGTGCTATCACATGCATTATTATCATGGACATTGACATTGTATTTGTCATCATCGTCAACATAATACAATACATCAACATCATCATAATCATTATAACCATAATCATCGTTATAATAGTCATGATTGTTATAATCATCATCATCGTTACAATGCATCATCATCATTATAATCATCATCATCGACATTAGTATCATCGTAGTCATCATCATTGCCATCATAATACATCATGATCATCACAGTCAATCTCAAGATCATCATCATCATGATTATCATTGTGAGAATGATAAAGGAATGAAACCACCGAATTAATTACATGAGTTTTGTAAAATATATTTGGGATCTAAGTGGGAATGTAAGAATTTATTGTGATTGATATCATCTTATAATTATCAAATCATTATCAACACCATCAACATTGTCATAATGCATCATCGTCATGCCGTTAAGGTCATTGAGATGCCATTAGGGTCAATCAAATGTTTTTAGGGACACTCGAATTCCATCGGAGTCATTTAGGTGACATCAAGGTCACTAAGATGCAATTATGGTCATTTAGGTTCCATTTTGATCATCAACATCCATAAGTTCTATCACATTCATCATCAACATCATCCTCATTGTCATCGTCGTCACTGTCGTTATCATAATTTCCATCATCATAGAGATCGACATTATCACCATAGTCATCGTCATTGTTATTATCAATGTAGTGATCATAATTGTCATTATTATCATCTTGTAATCAAATCATCATCAATTACATCATCATTGTCATCATGCATCATCAACATCATCCTCATATTGTTAGGGTGACTCAAGTTCAATTAGGGTCACTCAAATGTTGTTAGGGACAATTAGATGCCATTAGGGTCATTTAGGTTCTATTAGGGTCACTCAAATTCCATTAGGGTCATTTAGGTGCTATTAGGGTCACTCATATGGCATTAGGGTCATTAGGTTCCATTAGGATTAGTCAAGATCAAATAGTGCTATAATCACCTGCATCATTATTATTGAAATTGGCATCATCGTCATCATCAACATCCTAGTCAACATCTTACAGATCATCAATGCTATATTTATCATTTTCAAGATGCAACATCATAAACATCATGCAGTTAGAGTCACTCAAATGTCATAGGGACACTCATATGCCATGAGGGTCATTTAGGATTAATTAAGGTCTCTTAGTTTCCAAAAGGACCACTTAGTTCCATTAGGGTCACTAAGGGTCAAATATTGCAATAACATGCATCATCCTCATCATTGAATCATCATCATCATCACCGCTGTACTTATCATCGTCATTATCATCATAGACATCAACATCAATGTCTAACAAAACCTTCCCAACTCTAACTCTCAACTCCAATAACCAATAGCCTCTATCCCATCAATTAAGTAACTCATATGTTGAACTAGGCTCAATTCTAGGAGGAAAACTCGGTTCTATTTTGGGAGCAAATATAGGCGCAATACTAGGAGCAAAAACATGGTGGTACTTTGGGAGCAAAACTAGATTCTATATTAGACGTTATTGTAGATGCAAAACTTGGTGCTAAACCTAATGCAAATTAGGAAGCTAAATTAGGCGCTAAACATGGTGCTAATCCTGGCTTGAATCTTGGTGCAACTTAGGGAGCCAAACTAGGTGCAATTCTTGGTTTAAATATTGGTGCAAAAGAGGAAGCTAAACTTGGCACTATGGAGGACGTTATTTATGGCACTAAAGGAAGCAAAACTAGGAGCTATTGAGGGCGCTATGCCTGGCGTTATTCCAGGCGCTAAAGTGGACGTTAAAGTGGATGCAATTAGTGTCTAGTTTAGCGCCTAATTTCAAGAAAGGACGCAAAAAACGCCAAGAAAAGCGCCATCTCGTGAAATAGCGCCAAATTTTCCTAGAAAATGAAGAAAAATGCACTAAAAGTGTTAGTGGACGCCAAAAAGGGAGCTAAAAGAGACGCTAATTCCAGTATTTGTTGTAGTGAATGCTATCCAAGCCACACACTGAGGAGAATTTGCATGACCTTAGGCCTATTCGAATTCACTTGACAAATTCTTCATTGTATTCAATTTTCACAGTGCCATCTTACAGCCGATGTATGATTATACTGCAAATTTCTCCATTTCTGTGTTTATGAGTGATTATTGATTCATCCGTTCTTCTTCTTCTTTGCTATTCTTGAGTGAGTTTTGTAAGGTTTACTCTAGTTGTGTGATTCTTCTTGTTGAATTGTCACATGGTATTAGAGCTAGAGTCAGCTATTCGAATTGGAAAAGTAGCAGCTGTAACCATTGCAGCAGTTGCAATAATTCATTGAGCAGTTGTCTTTCATTGAGTACCAGAAGCCTATGGATTTCCACAACAATTCCTAGTGCAATTGTCTTGAATTCAATGGATAAATCCAGTGAGGTCTAGCCAGGTGTGAAGGATCCAGTCACATGTGCTCATTATCCTAAGGCAGGGTTCTCTTGATTTGCAACAAATCTCCATCATCAAATTCATTTGTTTTACAGGTTTATTCCATCATTCAAATTCATCATCAATTCGACTTCAACAACTACCTATGGATCTAAAACTGAATTCATTCAATTATGTCGAATGGAAGGCCGAGATGGACATCTTCATGAAGTCCAAGAGCCTCTCTATATTATTGAATAGAACTTTAGTTCAAGCCACTAGTACAGTAGAGAAATCCAAGTACTTGGATAAAATTGACGAAGTAGTAGGACTGCTACTCCCTAGCATTTCCAAAGACCTCCATTTTCATCTCATAGATCTAGCCACTCCAAAAGAAGTTTGGGACAAGCTTGAATCTCTCTTTGGACAAAAAGATGACTGAAAGGTCACAAGTTGGAAAATGAGTTAATCTCACTGATCCCTTCTAGATTCGACTCCATCAATGAGTTTCTTACCAAGTTCAAAAATATGATTTCTCAATTGAAGAGATATGCAATAGAGAAGGAAGAGAAGTAGCTCATCCTTGACATACTATCAAAATTGGGCCCTGACTACTTAGTATTTGTCTCTACCTTTCAGTCAGCGAAGCTATCCATCCCAAAATGGAATTTTCCCACTCTCAATGACTTCATCACCTCTCTCACACAAGAGGAGGAGAAGTTAATTCAAATGGGAATGATAAAACCCAAGATGGATTTAGAACTTGCAGTTGCTCAGGTGAAGAGAGCGAATGGAAAGGGAAAGCAAAAAAAAATTGACAGAAATTTGAATGAGCAGAAGCAAAAGGAGTCTTCCTATCAGTCAGAAAGGGCTTCGAATTCCAAGAAGACCAAGAATTCTCAAAAGGCGAAATCCAAATGTACCTATTGCAATAGAGGATTTCATCCTGAGAGTTCTTGTATGAAGAATACTATAGACTTGATGGCTCAGTTACTTGAAAAGAATAACCTCCCAGTACCTGCAAGTGCTAGGAAGAAATAAGCTGAACCTTCTAGATCCGAGGACAAGGAGAGATGCCATGCTCTCATGGAAGGTGCATCAAGAGAGTCCTCCTTCATCATAGATTCAGGAGCATCAAGACAGATGTCTTCCTCCAAAGATCTCTTCACTGGTTTTGAATGCATTGTTGGCCCTTCCATCATATTGGGGAATGATTATGAGGTCTCCTCTGAGGGGATTGGAAGGATCAAACTTGATCATGGATACTTCTCATATGTACTCTATGTTCCTACACTTATTGCTAATCTACTTTCAGTCTACCAAATGACCCATATTGGAGAGACCAAGAGGGTGATCTTCTCTCCAAATGAGGTCTAAATACATGACATGTTTTCAGGAAATATCATTGCAAAAGATGTTGCAAACCACACTTCGAAACTCTATGATTTCTCTCACTTTCTTCCTCTCTCCAAGCAGTCTGCTCTTCGCACTCATACAAATGAAGAGAGTAGGCTATGGCATGAAATATTTGGGCATCTCAACTACAAGTACCTGCAAGATATGCATACTCAAGAGATGGTTGAAGGAATACCCAAAGTCAAGTTTTCCAAAGGCAACTGTAAGGGTTGCTTGATGGGAAAACATCCTGAAAAGAAGTTTGATAAAGGAAAGGCAAGGAGAGCCTCTCAACCTCTAGATCTGATTCATAGTGATGTTGCAGGGCCATTTCCAGATCTATCTTTGAACAAGGCAAGGTATATTCTTACTTTTATTGATGATTATTCAATATTTACATGGGCATACTTTCTCATATTAAAATCATAAGTATTTGGATACTTTAAGTTTTTCAAGTCTTCTGGAGAAAATTTTTCAGATAGAAAGATCAAGGCCATTCGCACTAACAATGGGGGGGGAGTATGTCAAGGGTTATTTTCAATCTTTTTGTGATGATGAAGGCATAGATATGCAACATATTGTTCCCTATGCACCACAATAGAATGGTGTTGCAGAAAGGAAGAACAGAACATTGAAGGAGATGGCTACTTGCATGCTAAAGTTGAAAGGGTTGCAACCTAGTCTTTGGGAAGAATCCATCAACTGTGCTGCTTACCTTAAGAACATAGTCCCTCATAAAGGACTGAAAAATAGGACTCCTTTCGAAGAATGGATGGGATACAAAACTGATGTATCCCATATTAGAGTGTTTGGATCTAGAGCATGGGAAAGGATTCCAATTGAGAAAAGGAGATCCCTAGATCCATAAAGCAGAGAGTGTATACTGGTGGGCTATGCATTGAGTGCAAAGGCCTACAAGCTTCTTGATCCTTCTACTATGTCAACATTCATTGAGAGGAGTGTACAATTTGAGAAATGGACTCTTCATGATTCTCATCCTGTTGAGCAAGAGAGCTTGCCTACCACACCACCACTGCGTGATGAGAAAGAGAGCGAAGCTTCATCCCATGAGAGTTCAGATTTTGAATCTAAAAGTGAATACCAAGAATAGAAAATTCTAGATCCAGATCCACAAGAACCTGAAGATCTAGCACCTGACAGTGAAGATGAGCGAATGGGAGATCTAGTTCCAGAAGAACCTGATTATCCTCCTCTTCCGAGATGGGAAGCCAATACTCTTAGATATGCCGGAGATCTTATTGGTGATCCACTTGATCAAAGGAGAACCACATCTGATTTTCAGAATGGAAGGTTTCATCCTTCTCACATTGATCATTCACACATTGATCCATTTATTGCCAATCGATCATTATTCGGTAAAGAAGGTCACTTGCATCCTTCTGGGGTGAGTGATGCCATGCTACATTAGCATCCTTCAGTCTATTTTGTGGGAGGGCTTTCTTCCCACTAGGTTTTCCCTCTTTCCTCACTTATTTAATTAGATTGTTGTACGGTGTGACCTTTGGTCTCAGTCACTAGGGCGAATACCATTAGTTCATTCTGTTGTTTCCTCATAGTTTGGCTTGCGAGGGGGTGTTGGAATATTCTTACCATCATTTTTTTATATTTGCATGAATGCATGCATTATACATGCATCCAATCATCAGTGTGGTCTCCCTAGCACCTGGAGCCTATTTTCAGCCCCCTAGAGCCTGTCTACAGCCCTTAGTATCCCTCCTACGTACCTGATGTGCCTTGTTTTCTCACCTGGATGACATATGCATCCTACTTCACCTACTTGGAGTTTAACAGTCAATTAGAGCATTGATTGACCAGTTCTTGCATTGATTGCTCAGTTTAACTTCTTGTAGCTCCCAGTTGTCTTTATCGGAGTGCCACTTGACCTATTGACAGCCTCATGCGCCCTCCTTTGAGTCTCCATCCCCTGATTTGTGCTCACATGGTTCAATTAGACTCAGTTCGACTCATTTGACTGACTTTTGACTATTTGTGACTACTACCACTGATTGGATGATGTCTCCAATGCTATCCAAGCCACACACTGAGGAGAATTCGAATGACCATAGGCCTATTCAAATTCACTTGACAACTTCTTAATTGTATTCAGTTTTCACAGTGCCAGCTTACAACTGATGTATGATTATACTTCAGATTTCTCCATTTCTGTGTTTATGAGTGATTATTGATTCATCTGTTCTTCTTCTTCTCTGCTATTCTTGAGTGAGTTTTGTGAGGTTTACTCTAGCTGTGTGATTCTTCCTGTTGAATTGTCACATGGAGAAGTCACCCAAAAACATTCCCCCAACAAAATCAGTCCCACTCACATTTGTTACAAAGCCTATGGAAATGAAATCCTTGCAATCTGAACACTTATGCAACAACTTAACTTTTCTCATAATAAAAGAAGATTTATTCTCAGTTGTTATGGTATGTTCTACACTTGTCCAAGTAGAATTTGGTATATCATTCACCTCATTCTCATGAAGAGAAGGTCCAATGTGGTTAACGATCTCAGATGCAAGCCATTGAATATAACCACCAACTGCCTCTGACAATGTATCTACACCTTCTGATGGATAGGGAAATTGAAGACCTGCATTTAAAGTCTTGGTAACGTTTACAATGATACATCCATCATGAATGTTGATATTATACAATATTTTTCTTTCTGGAAAATAGATTCCTTCAACAATTTTCAATCCATTCAAAAGGAGGTCCACACATTGTTGAGAACCAAAATCCATTTTAGAAGTGATTTTTGAAATATAAAATAACATGACACATTGTTGAGAACCAAAATCCATTTCAGAAGCGATTTATGAAATATAAAATAACAGGAGCACATTAAAAATAATATTTATTTTAAACAAAGAATAATTTTTTCCACTAGTATATATTATCAAATAAGTCAATGCTCTACATTTTAATAGAATTATTGTATGCTATCATTCTCCATAAGACGATAAATTAGAAAAATTTACTCACTATGAAGAAAACGTTTAGAGTTCTAGTAACAACAATCTCATGTAGGTTTACGATGCTATTGTTTTTTGAGAAGGAATCAATTTCAGAAGGAGCGGAAGATCCTTCCTAAGTGGATACAATGTAATTGTTGCTTAGAATAAATCCATGACATAAGGAGGTGTCGCTGAATCCGCAAAAGGTAATATTTTGTTTTCATTGGAAGGCGCTCAAAGCGATGATGGATGAATGAGTGAATGATTGTTTGAGGAAGGAGCAGTTGTTCCTTTTTAAAAGGATCCCTTGGACCATAGAGTTTGGAAATATTTATCGAGATAATATATTATTAGTAAGAGTTAAATATTATACATGAATTTTCTTTACGTATTTGAATTACAAATTATATTAGGTGGTATCAATAAAGGATACATGTACTTAGCCGTCTAACACGCATATATATGAATGGAGTGCACGATATTTGAGGCTCTTTCTTCTAACCATCTACTTTCCCCAACCCCAAATTGGAAACCCTTGAGAAAGGATCAGTCGCTCTTTTTGAGATAAGAATCGTTTCTAAAAGGGTCCATACATATAAGGATCAACCGTTGCTTTTCCATCCTGTCCCCTTGCTCCTCGCAGGGGTTGATGCTCTTTAAATGATTTACATCTTCACATAAATCATATACGTTATTCATAATTACCAAAACTCCACAATCGACCTACTTTTTGTTTAACATAAACAGGGTAATTAAGTTTGTATTCAAAAGGCTATGCATATCCATTCATTACAAAAAGGAGAGCTTGGGAGAAGACACAGCTTTCCCAGTCTGGATCTTTAATAGTTTCTGATTTTCTACCTAGTATTTGTAATTACAAGAGAGGGATAAACCCTTACAAATTGGAAATTTAACAAGATGCAGAAAAACATTCAAACTTTCCAAAATGGAGGTAACAACTCATTGAAGTAGGGAGCTCTTCTAAAAAAATTATGATGCTGAAGAGAGGTTTCCTCAACAATTCTCATGTGCATAGAGGGGGATTCCTGGCAGTGGCTGCACTATGACATCCTGTCCATCTTCAAAATTTCATATTTTATAATATCCACTTTCCCCATCAGTTCAATCAAATTACATTCCAAATCATCAATTCTCGAGTCCTGACAGGTTAACTGTTGAGAGATATATCTCATGTTGTCGGATGAATCTCTGTGCGATTTGATACCCAAGCAGAATGGCTCATAAACCTTTCGTAGGTGTTGTTTGAAGTCTTCGACATTGGACTTTAGGAACTCCATTCTGTATGCAAGGTCCGCCAGTGAATTGAGATCATAGGTCTCAGAAGGGGCCGAACCGTCCTATTGCCCTAACAAAAAACCGAAAAAGCTGAAGGACTGGACTCCGAGCTGAGAGGATGGGATAAAATGTCTTACCGAACAGTGAAGGAGAGGTTTTCAAAGCCATGAAGAAACCCAGAAGGCAAAAGGTTCTCCAAGAGGTCTAAATTGCTTGGAGGGTTCAAAATGCTTCCAACATTAAGGCCACTTAAAAAGGGAACAAGAGCCTCATCAAATGTAGGAGCGTGGATACCGTCGACGAAGGGATGTGCACCGCTAACATTTTCAACAATAGACCCATTAAATGTAGGAGTGTGGGTACTTTTGCTGAAGGGACACTCTTTCTCCCCAGTTTCTATTTTCAACACCCCAAAATAACACATATTGAGGAAAGAGCAGTCACCTCTTCCTCTAAGAAAATTTCCACTTGCAGGAAAACTGTTTAAAGAAAAGTTCCTATCAAATTTGTGATTAAGGTACTATCCACTTTCCTCACCCCGTAAAAAGAACCCTTGGAGGAAGGAGTAGACGCTCTTTCTCCCCAACATATACTTTCATTAGCCCAAAATAGAACAACATGAGGAAAGAGCGGCCTCTCTTTCTCTGAGAAAATTTCCACTTTCCATCAAACTGTTTCATGCAAATTTCCTACGAAATTTATGTTTAATGTGCCGATATCTACTTTCCCCACCCATAAAAAAGAATGCCCGAAGAAAGGAACCAATTCTCTTTCTCCTCACCAGATTCTTTCAAAACCGCAAAATAGAACAACTTGAAGAAAGAGTGACCGCTCTGTTATCACTCCAGGAAACTCTTCTAGGTTGTAGCTCGAAGATGCCTGGTAACTTAACTATTTTCTCAATGATGGGTAGATAATTGGATCAAGATGGAATGACTAACTCACTGAATTTCTTACTCAAAACAATCTAGGCATATCAAGGGTTACAAGGCTTTCAAAAGCTATAATCAGATAGGTAATTTTATCAAGATGAATGAAGAAGATAACTCTATCAACCAGAACAAATATATTTGACAATATGTATGATGGGTTGATAAAACTAGTAATGAGTACTTATGATCGTTGCTTACAAATCAGTAGGTAAGATGACAGTCACCAATGGATTATGTAAACACAGCTAAGAATATAATTCAACTCATAAGCATAGAATAGGTATGAAAAAGAGAAGTTTGATTAACAACAGTGAAAGAAGCTTGTATCTCAATATATAAAAGAAAGTGTCTCCTCACAAAATACAGTAAAGTAGAGTATCCAAAATCGAACCCTTTGTTCATCAATAACCTATGACTTTATAGCCTTTACATGAGAAATCTAGATCCTGAAAAGTTGGATCAGATTTACTTAAAATAGTCAGTAAAAAACTGACACAAGAGAATAGGAAAAGATCCTAAAAACTAGGTCACCTCCCTATCTTTGATGATCTTCATATTCTTCAAAACTTTGATAGGTGTAGAAAGCCTTCCAAGGCTGTTGAATATCCATAGGAAATAAGATAAGTCGAATTTGCCACTTTTGGCAAAAAGACAGTTTTTTGCCTAGAAAATAGGTAACAAATTCAATTGTCCACCTTGTTAGGTACCCCCAAAACTAAAATAGAACCTTAAAACTGACATCCTCAATTATTATTCATCATTTGAAACCATCCTTGAGGCATTTAATTGAGGAAAACTTAGACATGTACAAAAATAATGCTTTATGCCCTGTCCCTACGCTTTTGGTGGCTTGGGACCAAAATTATCAGTGATTAAGCCACCGAAAACCTTGTTTTCGACTGCTACATCTTCATTTGCTACTAAGAAGATCCGATAGGTTTCTCTTTATCTATTTCTTTCCTGTCCATTAAATGTTAACCCACAAAACAATAGAAAAGAAGGAACATATATTTGAATCTCTGAAACAAAAAATGAAATTTGATATAGAGACGTCGATGGGATCATTAGTTGTTGTTGCTGCATCAAACTTCTGAAAGAAGCTACATAATTAGAGTGTACAGGTGGTGATGAAATCTTAGGAGCTGGAATAACTGGTATTGTGGAACTCTTTGATACTCAATGTGATTACCCATGTTTTGGATGAAGGCAATATGTTCTGAAAACCATGTAACACACAAATATTCCCACATTCACACTTGCCCATCGTGGTCCTCAATAAGCTGTACGCACCTCTTTCACTGTCAATTGTTGAGCGCATGGGTATAACTTTGCAGCTTGAGAACAACCCGAACATGCAAGATTTGCTTGTCCTCTGATGCATGGTTCTTCAAAATTTTAATACGCAAGCACTTGATGTGTAATTATAGGCATCAACATTGGCGCCTTAGACCTTAAATTGACACCTCTATATTTGCAAACTGAAAACCGGGTTGATCATCTCTTTAGAGCACCCGCGCAACAAACTCTAATCTTGGCACCTGTAATCACTTGACACTTTAACTCATCAATCAATCTCCTGGCATTCTGTTTTGCATTTGAGGGTTTTAGCTCAGCTGTATTTCTTGAAATGAAAGCAAGTTCTTTTATACATGTCAACAGCTAGATGAATTGGCGTTGATCTCGATCCTTACTCATAGTGGCACCATTGCATTTTGGTCACTAACATCTGGCTCCAGGTGGGATGGAGACCTCCCTGCGAGGTTTCTGATAACCTAGTAGTTCCAGTCGCCTTTACCATTGGGCTTATGGAGTCATTTGGTCTGTGCAACTGACCTTCAGAAAGCCTGTAGCTTGCTCTGCTATAATCCACAATTTGTATTGTGTCGAGTCCATTGGGATATGGAGTCATTTAATGCCGTTACTAGATCTCTACAATCTTTATTCAGACTCTGAATGCCAATTTACTGTTGCAAGCTAACAAACTAAAAAGAATCTCCAAACATGCTTGATGGCGAGCTTATTCTATACCTATTCCTACTCTAACCACTGTACTGATGCTTAATCAAGTAAACTCATGCTTCCAATGAAGCCATGTCAGAAACAGATTTGCTGACAAAATTCTTGATCTTAACCCCAAAAATAATGGAGGCCATATCATGCAGAAATATAATTTGAAAAGACGACAGAACTGTCCTTTGTTTGACAAAAATATTTTGACTTTTATGCTGCTCATGGATTCCAAATAGTTTGCAATAGGGTCAACAAAATCATAAAGGAATACCTCTTCAAACAACTGTTCTAATTGAAGACTGAAATGTTGCTGTTGATTGCCTTCAATGATCTCAATGTTGAATATGGACTGCTCAACCTCTGTCGGAGAAACATGCATGATGAACTGCTGATCTAGATTTTTCTGTTCATTATCTTCCTCTTCATGTCTACTGCAATTTCCCTTTATCTGCAAATCAGAAAACTGAGGGCTGCCCTTAGAATCCACTGGAGATTCAAATCTGTCACATGCTAATGTAAAGACCTGGTCATCATCTTTCTGGTTTTCAAAGGGTACGATCTGATCTTCATGACAGCCTAAAACAATAGATGCATTTGGTACATTGTCAAAAGCATCTATAGTATGGTTATCATAATGTGGATTACCAATCCCTTGATCATAATGAGAGGTATCTTCTGTTGTAGCAAAATATTCATGAATGTTTGAATCTTTATTCAATAAATTGAATTCATGACAGCATTCGGGATATAGAATATCAATTGGAAACTTGTCTTTACAAAACACATGAAAAGCAGCATGAAAATCTGCCAAAGAGATGATACTGGCAATAGGAAGGAACTGATACCAATCACGATCAATCCCCTCTAATGAATACCAAAACAGTTTAATACGAACATCTTCATGTACAATTTGCAACCAATGAATGCAATCATGAAAGCCAAGCAAATGTTCAATTGGCACTTCCCATTCTTCTCCTCGAAATCTAGGAATACTACGATCCCATTCATCTCTACTAGGCACTGGACTAGGGAAACCAACAATCTTTGAAAAATCGCAGAAAGCATACCTCTTTGCTAAGATTTTGTTCATGTCATACCAATGGAGTCGCCAACAGATTTCTGAGCAATGGAGTCGCCACTGAATCCGTCCTTCATGGAGTCGCCAGATAGATGATTACGACCAAGAAAATGTCCAGGCTTTGTCTATCATCAAAGCTGGATCTATATCGTGTCCCAAGGAAGTTGAGCTTCAATCTCCTCTCCCCGGCAACGGTGCCAAAATGTTATCACTCCAGGTATCTCTTCTAGGTTGTAGCTCGAATATGCCTAGTAACTTAACTATTTTCTCAATGATGGGTGGATAATTGGATCAAGATGGAATGACTAACTCACTGAATTTCTTACTCAAAACAATCTAGGCATATCAAGGGTTACAAGGCTTTCAAAATCTATAATCAGATAGGTAATTTTATCAAGATGAATGAAGAAGCTAACTCTATCAACCAGAACAGATATATTTGACAATATATATGATGGGTTAATAAAACTAGTAATGAGTACTTATGATCCTTGCTTACAAATCAGTAGGTAAGATGACAGTCACTAATGGATTATGTAAACACAGCTAAGAATATAATTCAACTCATAAGCATAGAATAGGTATGAAAAAGAGAAGTCTGATTAACAACAGTGAAAGAAGCTTGTATCTCAATATATAAAAGAAAGTGTCTCCTCACAAAATACAGTAAAGTAGAGTATCCAAAATCGAACCCTTTTTTCATCAATAACCTGTGACTTTATAGCCTTTACATGAGAAATCTAGATCTTGAAAAGTTGGATCAGATTTACTTAAAATAGTCAGTAAAAAACTGACACAAGAGAATAGGAAAAGATCCTAAAAACTAGGTCACCTCCCTATCTTTGATGATCTTCATATTCTTCAGAACTTTGACAGGTGTAGAAAGCCTTCCAAGGCTATTGAATATCCATAGGAAATAAGATAAGTCGAATTTGCCACTTTTGGCAAAAAGACAGTTTTTTGCCCAGAAAATAGGTAACAAATTCAACTTTCCACCTTGTTAGGTACCCCCAAAACTAAAATAGAACCTTAAAACTGATATCCTCAATTATTATTCATCATTTGAAACCATCCTTGAGGCATTTAATTGAGGAAAACTTAGACCTATGCAAAAATAATGCTTTATGCCCTGTCCTTATGCTTTTGGTGGCTTGGGACCAAAATTATCAATGATTAAGCCACCGAAAACTCTGTTTTCGGCTGCTACATCTTCATTTGCTACTAAGAAGATCCGATAGGTTTCTCTTTATCTATTTCTTTCATGTCCATTAAATGTTAACCCACAGAACAATGGAAAAGAAGGAACATATATTTGAATCTCTGAAACAAAAAATGAAATTTGATATAGAGACATCGATGGGATCATTAGTTGCTGTTGCTGCATCAACCTTCTGAAAGAAGCTACATAATTAGAGTGTACAGGCGGTGATGAAATATTAGGAGCTGGAATAACTGGTATTGTAAAACTCTTTGATACTCAATGTGATTACCCATGTTTTGGATGAAGACAATCTGTTCTAAAAACCATGTAACACACAAATATTCCCACATTCACACTTGCCCATCGTGGTCCTCAATAAGTTGTATGCACCTCTTTCAATGTCAATTGTTGAGCGCATGGGTATAACTTTGCAGCTTGAGAACAACCCGAACATGCAAGATTTGTTTGTCCTCTGATGCATGGTTCTTAAAAATTTTAATACGCTAGCACTTGATGTGTAATGATAGGCATCAACATCGGCGCCTTAGACCTTAACTTGACACCTCTATATTTGCAAACTGAAAATTGGGTTGATCATCTCTTTAGAGCATCTGCGCAACAAACTCTAATCTTGGCACCTGTAATCACTTGACACTTTAACTCATCAATCGATCTCCTGGCATTCTGTTTTGCATTTGAGGGTTTTAGCTTAGCTGTATTTGCTGAAATGGAAGCAAGTTCCTTTATACATGTCAACATCCAGATGAATTGGCATTGATATCGATCCTTGCTCATAGTGGCACCATTGCATTTTGGTCGTTAACACGCTCTTTCTCCAAGAATATTTCCACTTGCCAGCAAAGTGTGCGAAGCAATGTTCCTATGAAATTTGTGTTTAGAGTGTCAATATATACATTCCCCACTCCTAAAAAAATACATGGAGGAAGTAGCAAACACTCTTTCTGCTCAACATCTACTTCCAACACCTCAAAATAGAACAACTTGAGGAAAGAGTGGCCACTCTTTCTCTGAGAAAATTTCCACTTTTAAGCAAACTGTTTAAGGGATAAATCCTACGAAATTTGTGCTTAGGGTTTCGATATATTCTTTCACTGCCCATTAAAAAGAGTGCCCGGAGAAAGGAGCAGATTCTCTTTATCCTCAATGTATACTTCCAACTCCCCAAAATAGAGCAACTTGAGGAAAGAGCGGCCGCTCTTTCTCTGAAAACATTTCCACCTGCCATAAACATGTTTGAAGCAAAGTTCATATGCAAATTGTGTTTAAAGTGTCGATGTCTAGGTTTCCCACTTTTAAAAAAGAACCCCTAAGGGAAGGAGCATACGCTCTTTCTCCTCAACATCTACTTCCAACACTCGAACATAAAACAATTTGATGAAATAGCATTCTCTCTTTCTCTGAGAAAATTGTTGGAAAAATGAATTACGAGATAATGTATTTAAAATCCCATCCTGACTCGGTCAGAGTCCGTAGAAGCGCAGAGATGTAGACAATCTGTCAGCAGGCTTCGTGCACACTTCCATGTATTTACTCAACCGTGTTTGTATTCTGCAAGTCAAAATTCTTAGGTAGAAATTAATTACAGTCTTTAATGTTGTTACAACATAATTTTCCACCTTGTGAGCATCAACATTGATTGGCCTTCATGATCCACTTTACTGACTCAGACCCAGTATTTTCCCTTCAAGAACCAAGTTTCCCTATTTTTCTTCCTGTACGCTTGTTGTTCCATTATAGCCAACGTACACACAAGCTGCACTTAATTAGCCCGAATACATCGAGTTACATGGTAAAAACAATAGAAAAGTTACTTTTTACTCCCAAAAAGCGGTCTTAGGGTGACCTTTGGCCCTCCATATACCCCAAAATGACTTGATTCGACCTTTCACTTACCTTTGGAAGGCTATATATTGAGCTCTTATGGTGTATGGAAGGGAGGAGAAAGAGAAAGCAAGATAAATCTAGTGGATTTTTGCTGTGACTTGAGTCTACACTCATTGATCCTTGTTGTTGTGAACTCCTTATGTTCACCTACCAAACTCCTTTCATAGTTTGAGTTTTCCATTGCATGGGGGATTGAAGTGGTGGAGGCACAAGTGGAGAGACCCAGTTCTCGGTTCAGATTGGTTTCCAGCAATAGGTCGTATCATGTACTTCTTGTTATTAATTAATGGAAATACTCATTTTCTTGTCCAATTGATGTTGTGAATGTTGTTTAAATTACATTGGGTTACATTTGCTTATGATATCATGGATCATGTTATTGATTATGCTAATATCTTTCACATATTATATGCACTTGCTTGTATTTGTTGTTGAGACTAATTTGCAGGTTCAAGTGTAGAGATTGAATGCTCAACGGGGATTTACTTCGAACACTCGGTTGAAGGTTGGTTTTTATTTTACATATCTTATCATTTTCATTATAATAACATTGCATTGGGAATTGAGTTATTTTCTGGTAGTCAGTTGTCTGTTGTGGTCTACCCCGAGCCATATCAAGTTTTCTCCGTAACAAAAATGGCGACTCCGCTGGGGAAGAACCTCCATTTTGGGGATTTTTAGGCATTTGTCTTTATTTTGAGTTGTTGTGTGTCGAGCTTCTGTGTCATTGATTGGTCGTTGGGATTTACATAAGAAAACTAGCTTTTTCTGGGCTGTTTGACTCTTTTTGGGTTCATTTTCCTTTCCCTGTATGCGGGTCAACCTAGTTTTGACCGCGTCTACTCACCCCTATGTGAACTATATCCCACATCTACCCACTGCTATTCTTTGAATAGTCGCGTACAAGTCCGGGAATGCTTGATTTTCGGCCTTGGGTTTTTGCTGGGTTGGTTCTGAGTGTTCCTGAGTCTTAGTTGGCATGTTTCCTGATTGTTCCATGCTTTGTTTGTGACCAGAAACTCCTCTTTCTTTTTGTTTTTGAGCTTTTTTATTTTTCACAATTTCTTGTTTTATAGCTCATTATCTTGGCTGAATCTTACTGTTTGGGTTTTGCTGGGTTGTTTATTTGATATGCTCTGCATTTCTTTACTGAATAGTTAGATTTTGCTTGCATTTTTTCATTTCCTTATATTGAAAAAATACAAAAACATTGTTTTGCATTTTCCTTGCATTTATAAGAGAAAATACAAAAATATTTGCTTTATGTTTTGCATTTTGCATCAGAGTGCTTGGGATTTCATCTACGAATTGCTTGTGCATTGAAACTTTAAAGAGATTGCATTTTATTTCGAACCGTTGGATTGATTGTCATATTAGTGGCATGTTTTTTATTGAATAGATGAGTCTAGTGTTTTTCAGTTGTGCATACCATTGAGTCCTATACATCATCAGTTTCACAACCATATCCTTTGAGTAATTACAGCCATTAAATCAATGCTTAATCTTAAAATTGATTAGAAACAATTTTTATTTTTATAGGGTGCACCAAGTAGCTTAGGTTTAGAGTCTTGGAATAGATCATTGTGAGTTAACAATCCAAGACTATTGAACCAACATTATGTGTCTGACCAGGGAGTGGTGAAACCCATGGTATACATCAGTGTTCTCAGGAAGCTCTACTAAAACCAGAGTTAAGCACAAGGTCACTGGAGGTTTGTTGCAGAGATATCCCTCCAATACCAGCTGAACGTGGGAGATACTTCGAGGATTTGTTCGTGTATGGGGGCTCTTGAGGGATCTGTACCTCTTGAGTTTCGGGCGTAGCTACCCTGCCCATACAATGGATCCCACCTGCGACTGTCCGCTTGAGCATTGGTTATATCATGGTGACCTTAGTTTGTTTACCTAGGTATCACATAGGGCATTCGTTGCGGTTATTCTACGATTGTCCTGAGTTAGATAAGGGTTGGACAACACAGTTGCCTGTTGTATATGGATTTGACCCTTTGCACATAGTGAAGTCTGGGAACCCTTATAACTGATTCTGGTACCTCCAGTTATAGTTTGGGAGTCTCAAGCCTCTCCTAGATGAGACATACCAGCTGTAGTGTCGGGAGGTCCCTTGAGCCAGTCCTGTTTGTGTGCATTTGGTTGTAGTTTCTTTAGGTGTGTGCTCTTTGATCATTCGTTGGCCATTAGGAGGCGTTTTGAATCTTTGGATTTATCGTGGAGCAAGATCCACCACTCTGTCGGTCTCATCGTTTGAGTGGTCTACCGGCCGGCGAGGTAGAACGTCCTTTTTATAAGAGACGTCGGAGGATCCCCGTTTATCCATTTGATATTTCTTATGAGCTTCAAGATGCTCACATTATGAATCCGTCGAGTGAGGTTGATGGACAGACCGCTCCTTCCACTCCTCGGTAGGTTGGGGAGGAAGGGTCACCCCCACACACTACTTTTTCAGGTTTTGGCCCAGGCCTACCCCTAGATTCAAACCCATTTTATGGTACACACACACATGGTTTCCGATATGGGATGCCAGATCTTAATGACACCACAAACCCTTCGACCACTAATCCTTTTTCACTTGGTATGCCCAGTCTTAATTCGAATGTTACATCCACTTCGTCGGGTAGTCAAGCTAACACTAGCCTTGGAGCTGCGGGCACTGCTCCCACCGGGGGTGGCACAACCTATTCTGCTCCCTCTGGGGGTGACACAACCTCTTCTGCTCCCTCCGGGGGTGGCGCGACCTTTTCGGCTCCATTTCAATTTACATCCGGTCATATCCCTTCAGCTTCTACAACTGTTGGAGGAGGACCACGTCCCAGGACTACCCCTCATTTTAGTGGGAACACTTCACATAACACGGCTCACATCACAACACCTAACACGCATGCTTCTACTCATATACCCATGACTACGACCACGTTTGCTAACCGACATGTCCCTCCTAACACTGGGGGTGGACACATTCCTAATACTGGGGGTGGGCACATTCCCTACCCCGGGGATGGGCACATTCCCAACACTAGGGGTGGACACATTCCCAACACTGGAGGTAGGCACATTCCTAGCACTGGGGGTGGACACATTCCCAACACTGGGGGTGGACACATTCCCAACACTGGAGGCGGGCACATTCCCAACACTGGGGGTGGAAACATACCCTACACTTATGGTCATTACTTGACTGCTCCTGTTACAACTAGCACCTATATGCCCCATAATTATGGTGGTAACCCTTCTTATAATGCAATTGGTTCTGGCCCTTACTATAACCCTCTTCACTATGGTGCTTATAACACATATATACCTTTGTAACCTTACAAAGGTCAGGGTGGAGGCGGTTATCAGCCCTATGGTCATGGTCATGGTTCATATCATCCCTACGGTCCGCAAGGTGAGCCTCTTTTGGGAGCCTTTAATCCAGCTTCACAACCACAACTCCCGTTTCTTGCTCCGTTGAATCTACCAGATCTTTCGAAGCTCACGAATGATCCGGTGTGTCACGATCCTTCTTGGCCTCCAGTCCCCAACAAGCTCCCTTCTGACATTCCGAAGTCCGAAGGGAATAATGGTGAGGATCCGGGTGATCATGTTACGACTTTTCACCTTTGGTGCTCCTCGAATTCGTTAAATCACGACTCTATTCATCTGAGACTATTTCAATGCACCCTCACGGGGGTAGCCGCGAAGTGGTATGTCGAGTTGCCTGGGGGAACTTACAGGAGTTTTAATGAGATAGCTTTGGTTTTCTTGGATCACTTTCAGTTTTCGGTTCATTACAATACTAGCACCGAACTTTTATCTACCTTCCGCCAGAACAAGGCCACACACATATCTGATCACATTCAAGAGTGGCGTCGACGGAAGAGGCTAGTGAAAGCCAACATTTCTCCAGATTTTCTGTTGGAGTGGTTCCTCAAGTTGTTGCTTCCCTACATATCTAAGGACGTTTTGGTGTACGACATCACAACTGAGGAGCAAGCTATATTCAAAGCCCAGCAGCTAGATTTACTCTATGCTCAATCTGGTATCATGTACGATATCATTCCTGACACATTGCGCTCACGTCATGAGCCCAAGCCCATTCCTGGACCACATGCTGATGGCATTGTTGGATCCATGAGTACTCGACCCGTAGACTTGGTTACAAATCAAATGCAAAATTTGTCTATTAGCCATTCTACCCCCGGACAGGATCACGCCTCGTCCACTCCTACCTAATCGTCCAATGTCCATTCTTTACAGACGATGAACCCATCAGGTAACCAACAACCTAGTGGAAAGAAGAAGGGGAGAAACAATCATAAGGGTGGGAATAATGGGAATAATGGCAGTAATCAAAACACTCCTAGAAAAGAGAACGCCAACCCTCCTCGGGATAGCGGGAATGTTGGTGGGGACCATAAGCCGAGACGTAAGGTGAAATTCCCTTGCAAACTTTGTGGGGAGGATCACCTGACTCACTTGTGTCCTCGAATTGAAGAAGCATCGAAGCATCTTGCATAGAGCCCAGTTGTGTTGAAAGATCGCCTTCCGCATCATCAAAATATGGCTTCGAATGCTCTCGTCACTGGCTATGGGACTAATAAAACTACGACGTCTTCTTCTCATGCCGGTGGCTACGGATGCATGAACATGGTCCAATCTTAGGTTAGTGTTGTGTCACCTACCCAAAATTTTGAGACTATTTATTTTATTGCAAAAACATTATATTAAATTATAATTACAAAGTTTTGTAACTATGACCAAATTTGGTCAAGGATGATTGTAATGACTGATTATTGTTATTTAATAAATTAAAACAGGAGACAAACACCCAAGGGAATTGTTAAATGAGTGTTCACTGACCCACTAGGAGGAATGGAAGCTGTTAGAAGGCATGGGACAGATGTCAGCATTTTCACTCCACCATTAACTGTTGGTTATGGGACAACTACCCCTAAATTTGTGGCATTATCCCCCAGGTGGGTGGAAGAGAGCTGATGGCTCATTAATGACCAGGTTAACCACTAAAAGGCCTAGGCAACCTAGATAAGGCAATTCGAATTGAGCAGGAAGCTCTACATTATTTTATGCACAAATAATTCCTCAAGTGTATTAGGTGATCACTGAGAGATTCAAATAGGGAGGCTAAGTGGAAGTGCATTGTGTGGCTGCTGAAATATTCTGAGGAAATAACCAGAGGTGCTGGTGCAGGTCTCTTTGACTGCTAAGTCTATATGACTGGATGAACTACTTTGCTGCTGCAAGTGGATTGACCTAAAGCTTGTACAGATTCTTCTTCCTAGTGGTTCAGTGAACAGGCTCGGGGGTCCTAAGGCAAGTAATTTGGCTGTCTTCAGGAATAGGTTGGGTGGAACAGGCCCCTTGGTTTGTTTGTTTCTCCTACAGTCAATCAGGTTCTACTGTTTTGTCTTATTGTTTACAGTTAAATGATTTTCTGCATTATATATTTAGTATTTATAGTTATACAGAAGGATCTGTTTCAATTTCTAACCTAGAGGTGCTTTTGTATAATGATGATTAAGTAAATAAGTTGAATGATTAAAATCCTTTTTGTATTTTTCACATACTGTTTTCTGTATAGTACTCTAGTACAGAGAAGTAGAATTAAAATAGATGAATGATGGGCAGAATGCCAATTGAATGAGTAGATGAACTCTGTAGTATTTCTTTTAAATTCTGAAGTATCAATTATGTATGTTTAAACTCATAATATAGAACAACACATCGCAAAACAAATAGTTAGACTTTCTGGTACTCAGTTACAAAAGAAAGACAATTCATCTCTGTACAAAACTAGGTTTTAATTATCACTATCCATTGTTGAAAGCTAATACTATGCACTCTATTTTCAACAATAGGATGTTATAAATCCAATTGTTTCAAGCATTATTATTCTAGAAATTTAACAGCTCCAAATATTCTTCTATACAGAGTTGTTACTTACAAACGATAAATAGACACTTATTATTCTCATCACTAAATATCACTATTTTATTGCAGTACTCTTTTCTCATATTCTGTCTTAGTATCAACTACAATCATTAAATTTAAAAACATTCATTATAGATAGAATCCTAACTCTGTATTATTGTTATTTTTTTAACTTTCTTTTGCAAAACTTTAAACATAGAATCGAAAACCCTTAATAGGAAAACAAATCATTATAGGTTCATAACTGGTTCGATGGTAAAAACCTCATATTCATAATGGTGATACAAATACCATGAGTTTCCAAATAGATTACGATTTCATGCTCGAAAATCATGCAATACATACACGAACTTTAAATGAAAACGAAACATAGAAATACATAAACGTTAGATTTTAGTTCCAAGTTGACGAAACAAAACATGGAGTTGGCTCTCGGCCACTAACTGCACGTTAGCATAGTCTTTTGTTAACACAATAAAAGGCCAAAAACTACCAATCGAAACCTACAGGGTAGGGTTTCGACTGTTTGGAACAAGGTCAAACTCTGTGGCATATAGTCATTATAAACACATAATAGTTCAAATTTCACACTATCATATTCCAAGCTTAAACTAAAACAACACGAGCACAGGGTTTATCTTTCAAGAAATATTTAACCTACGGCTCTCGGCCTGAACCAACATTGATCTTCTAACCAAATTATCAACTCCATAATTATAGAAAATGCACAGAAACTATTTGAAGTTTTCTTAAAAATGTTCTTCCATAAAAAAATTGATTAAGGGTTCGTCCCTTTGACATTTTAGAACAAGTTTACATTTCTTTAAAAATCGCAGCGAAACGCCGTAGAGCAGGGTATCAAACTAGTTGAGGGTTCCAATCTTGGAACACCTGCCTGGGCTCTCAAAATATTAAACATTGGTCGAAAAACTTGCCAAGGATTTAAACACCAACTCTCGTCCATCATCAAACACCAAGCATTGGCCACGACAGGCCAAGAGGACCTACGAAGTAAGGAACCATCGAGGCTTACCGGTGAATGAGCAACCCTTCTTCCGCAAGCTTTCAAACTCAGCAACCCTTCGACGAAGATCACCTGTCACAAGAAAACTTAAGAGGTTAAAATAAGAAATTTTTGAGATATTTATAATCACTTTAGAATGCAACAACACCTTGGTATCGAAACATTACCTGCTTATTGTAATTCCGAGGTAAGAGACACCTCCTACAAAAAAAACCGACGAAGCCATCTTACCAGTACATCGAAGAGAGTTCCAGTTTTGTAAACAACGGCATATCTTCCAGATAAAAAAACCCTGAAGAACTACTCTCTCAACATACCCAGAAAAGCCGACCACAGACTTAACCCTTCAACATTTTTAACTACTGAAAACTTCCATAGAAGGCTCGGTTCATAAAACCCTTGCAGATATCAGATTAACACCCAATAGGTCGCGGGTTTCGAGTCTTGGAACCTCTAAAATCGAAACCCTAGAGTTTCTCGGCCTATCGGCCTCTCCACAGAACCTCTCCCAACACAATGAATGACAAAGGAAAGGATAACCGTGTAAACATAGTGGAGTTTAGGGTTTCTTGTTCAAAGCCCAAGATCATGAAAGATCGACGATGGAGGAGATGCCAGCCAGGTACGTTGAAATTCGGGTAACCACTGCATTGAATGCCTTATTGTTTGTAACATACACCACGATGCCAGCTCATTAGACCAAGAGACAAAGCATTATACAGCTTGATGTTGTGATACAATTTGTGAACTTGTTCATGTGATTTTTAGCCACGAAGGAATCCACCTAGGCAGGTGACTTAAATGCCCAAGCCAGTTACGATAGTCTGCCAGCAAGGTAGCATCGAAACATTCATTAACCTGTCATATCACTTGTCAAAGCCAAGGTTTAGGGTTACGACGTTTTGTTTCTATAGTACATTCCAAATGTATTGACCCTTTGGAGTTAGAGCTAATAAGTTTATATAGTTAACAAGTGACTTCATGCATTGTAGATCGCCTCTATAAAAGGTAGTTCAAATACTTAGGGTTATAACTTATGGTTTATCTCATATCCATAGTGTTAGTCTTTCAAATGCTCGGTCTACATATATGTTATATCATTTCATTTGATTAGGGTCGCATTTCTTATAGGGTTTTGATACTTAGTGTATAGTTTAGGATACATTAATTTTTGTACATTGTAATATTTGTTATATTAATTTATCTTTTCACAAGTTGCCTATTATATTATGTTGCACAAATATTACATTAGAAGAACACAATCCTATAAGTGTAGTAAATTCACATTAGAACTATGATGATAATATCATAAAAGACAATGCTACATGAGCATAATTATTTGTGCATTTTATAAATGGAAAATCATAGGAGCTACTATAGTTATTTTGATGACTTCAAGTGAATCCATGTGTACATTGAAATCTAGCACTCATAGTGTAAGTTTAATACATAGGACATCACCGCTCCTTGCATTATGGCAAATGACGACAGGAATCTAATAGCTGTTAAGATCGTAACTAGCACGTAAACGAGAAATAGGACAAAGATCCATACCTTCAATAACTTTCATGCAAGGAAGTACTTAGAGTTTTTCACAATACATTGACGATGAATTGAAAAACATATTTACTCTTAACACTTGAATTGTCGTATTATTCTTACTTGCGTTTCTGCACAATGAGACATGTTCAAATGCTTTAGCTAAACGTAGCTAAGTAAACCTCAGGGTACCTCGTAGGACCCCTTCGTCATCTTTCAAAAGCAAACTGTCAGTACTTTACCAAGAAAATAGATCATAATACAAACCTATTTACAACATGTAATTTACATTTAAACACAAGCAGATCTGAAGATGTATTTTGTATTACGATCATAATTTGTCTTTTGTTAAAAAATTAGTACCCATTTTATTTCCACATTAGCAAATAAAACTATCGTCGTAATTTGTTTTAAGAGCTACGATTTGTTGTTATCATTAATTATTTAGTTAAAAGAATTAATTATTATTTTATTTTCCGCATCAACAAATTCAGTAATTATTGCTACTTTAAAATTTTTTAAATTTTTGGGATGTTACATGTGGTATCAGAGCTCATGTTCGAACTATCGGCCTGAAAAGCTCCAAAAAAACACGCAACAAAAAATTTATGACAGCAAAAATCTTTACTAATTAAATTATTTGGTATACAAAAAATTGTTTCTAATTACAGGTATGGAAGGATCAGCTGAACACATGGAGGACAAATTTCGATCAAACAGTCATAGCACTGGACAACATTATGAAGAAGAAGTCCATGGTGGATTTAATGACAATTCATCAGAATTGTTACGTGCCTTTCAGGAGTTGAAAGCAGAAATAAGATCTGTTAAACAAGATAATGAAAGAATTTTGAAGGCACAAGAAGAACTGAACCAAGTATTGTTCGATCAGTGCCCAACTGATGAACATGATAGAGGTTTTGAAAATACCTCCAAGATTGAAGACTTACCTCATCGGGACAAGAATAAGAAAGTGAAAATTGATGATATGAACAACAGTTCAACATCATTAGGAGCTGCCAAAGAGATACGTAAAAAGAAACGTACTTATTCAAGTGATAGCAGCAAAGGGGATTACAAACCAAAAAGAAAAAGCCATAAACAATATGAGCAAATTTCTGGAGAATTCAAGAAGATCAAACCCCAACTTTCAATGGTGAAACTGAGAAAGGAGAGACAACCGAAGCATGGTTGTCCGACATGAAGAAATACTTCCAGATTTATGATTATTCAGAATCATTAAAAGCAAAGATGGAAATATACAACCTGATTGGGAAGGCAAACATTTGGTAGCAGGACATCAAAAGAGTGAAGGGCATCAAAGACAAGGATGTGAATTGGAGCACTTTTAAATGGTACTTCAAAAAGAAGTTCCTATCTGAACAATATTACGAGGAAAAGTCCAAGGAATTTTATGATTTAAGATTGGGCACAATGAACATGAAAGAGCTGAACAACAAATTTCTAAATTTACTAAGGTATGTGCCATACCTTGTGGAGGAGAAGCCGAATATTCAGAGGTATCTGAGTTGTCTACCTTTCAACATCAAGGACAGAATAGAGTATGACAATCCAAAGACCTTACAAGAAGCCATGAGGAAAGCAACTTTCTGCTATGATACTAACCGAAAAAGCGAAGGGGTATCTATCTGGAAAAATCATAAACCCAACAATTTTGAGCCGAAGAAGAAAAATTTCAGATTCAGTGGAAATTCTGGTTTTCAAAATAAAAACTTTCCAAATCGAAATTTCCAAGGAAACAATCCCAGAAATAATCAACAGCAGAATTTTACAGCTCCTAGAAATACACCGAATGTTACCAGAACTAATGACCAGAGGACACCTATAAAGTGTTTTGAGTGTCAAGGTCCTCATTATGCTTCAGAATGCCCCAAAAGGAAGCAGACAACCAATAATATTCACTCCATACACTAGTAAAAAATGAGAGATAAGTGACTAGGCGACTAAAAAAGTTAGTCACCGCTGTTTTTTCAAGGGATAAACGACTAAAATTGAGCAATTTTAAAGAAACAAAAAAAAAACGACTAACATAAACGACTAATTTAGTCACTAGATAAAATAAATGACTAGATAACAAGTGACTAAAATAAAAATGACTAACATAAATGACTATTTTAGTCATGGGAATATAAATATGACTAGCTAACAACGATTAATGTGAATTAGTTGTTTATGTTAGTCATTTTTAGTTGTGTCACACTGAGAATGGAAAATTACAATTGTGATAATGAATTTGTACAATATTTTACTAAATTATAACAATGCAAATGGATGGAAAAGTCATCAATGGGGAAACAAACCAAAAAGAAAAGAGGAAAGGTATATATAACCGCTAAGTACAAAAAATAGAAATGAGGAGAAAGGTCTCCATCTATGAGCCAAAAACATGAAAACTGCATGTGGAAAAAAGTAGACCCCGCACCACTCCTCAAAATGAATAAACCTCTCTGAGGCCACAAGACCACTTCTGGATAAAGCGTTTGCATGTGTGTTGAACTCCCTGAAGATATGCATGATAGAGACATCAGGAAAGGCTTTGAGCAAAATATTAACATGAGCCATCCAAGATGAGAGCTCCATCACCTTTAAAGAACACAGACCTTTCACCCAATCAACTACAATGTTAGAGACACCAACAATATGGTGTAAAGAAAGATGTTGAGAATTGGAAAAAAAGAGGACAGGCCAGAGCGCTAATAGCTCTCCTCTCATATTGGTCATGATCAATCACAATTTAACCATAAATTAAAGTGACGATCTAGCTCCAAATTAAATAATGAGAGACCCAACACCACACAACAAAACCATGTTCCTGAGAAGCCCCTTTGAAAAAGGCCTTGCATCCAGATAAAGCAGGAGGAGGAGGCCAAATCCCAAAATCATTTAACATGGGCATGTTGAAGCCTCAACACATTGCTATAATTGTAGCTTGTAAGTTTTAGTCTCAATTTCCATAGTTTCTTCAATGGGATGGTGGATGGCCTCCCATTGAACCTTGATTTGATCCCATTTTCCCATTAATGGATAAGACACTAGTATTCAGTCCACTCATCCATTTTTATTTTTAAACTTATCATACTGTTTTGCTAAAACTATCTCTTCATTTCACTTTGAATTCCATTGCCTAATTTCTACTAAGTCTTATTCTAGGGAATCCCCCCTTGAGCCGGAGGAGAGTTGGCCTAAAGTGTGAAGAGGGTTTGTAAGGTGACATTGGCAATCTCTCTAACTTCCTCCAAGGTCTCACTTGATCTTTATGACTTTATCTAAAGAAGTGAGGGTTTGTACCAATCTTTTTCTTCCTGAGGATCCTAGCAATATTTTCAGAGGTTCCTTGAATATAAGGGATCATTAATTTATTCTAAAGATCATTAATATACATCTTTTCTGGTTTCTTTTTAGCCATGTTGAAGGCCTTCTTTATTTACCAACATTTGTAGCCCCTATTTCTAAAACTTTTATAAGTTAAATGATTGATTTCTTGCTCAATATGTTTGTCAACAGATATTCTTAAGGCCCTAGGAAATAAGGTATTGATCACGCCTATTTTCTAGGATGGGTGATGACGTGACTCTGCATGGAGGTATAACTCAGAATGGGTTTCTTTTAAGAATACTTGGCGAGGTAGGGTGCCATCATCTCATTTGGAGATACGAACATCTAAGAATGGAATGGAACTATTTTATTCTAATTCCATCGTGAATTGAATGTTTTTATATTGTTTGTTCAAATGTTTCATGAATTTGTTCAAGTTCTCCATACCATGAACCCATTAAGTTGACATTTGTATAATCTACAAATCTTACCCAGAAATCTAGTTTGAGTGGTGAGGACCTAATGTCTGTTTGTTCAAAATACTCCATGAAGAGATTTTCCACTATAGGGGAGAGAAGGGATCCCATTGCGACTCCACACATTTGTTCGTATAAGGATCCCTGGAGGTCTCGGTGGGGAAATTTTCCATGGTTTCCAGCTTATCGTTTAAGGTCGCATGCTTACTCTGCATTTTGAAGACTTTGTGGGGAGATTGTTTTTCTATCAGGGATGCCTCAATCGTTTTAACCTATGCATATTGATGCGTTTTTAGGTTATCGGTGAAGGATACTACTAGCGCTGGATTGGTCGAGCTCTGCTGTGTGGAGGGATCAAGGGTTTCTACGTGACGATTAAATTTTCCTTCAGTTCGTTGGGCCAGTTATTGAATGAATCACTTGGTCCAAATGCTGTGCATTCATCAAGTTTTCTACAGACAATTGCGAGTTTGATACCCTGGTGGAAATGATGCCTCCAACCCAGTAGAAACAATGGGTCGTTTGATTTATACAAAATAGCATTTTAGACAGTTTTCAAATGGGAAGACCAGATCAATCAGCATGGCTTTGATATATTACTGCTTTAGGAACAAAGTAGTTGGTGCGAAGCAATTTGGATAATAAAAAATGAGATTTATCGACTCATATGGATCAATCATGTTCAGACCCCGGAGGAACAATGGGCCATTTTATATAGAGCTGCGCGTTGAATCTCCACGGGAAATAAGATACAGGGTCTCTCAATTTACCCAACAATTCTCAGTTTCATGAGCGGAATTATTACTGAGATCTGTCGCCAAGGTGGATTTCAATCGCCGGAAGTCAGATCTGAATTTTATCAACAATTTAGGTTTTAGATTGGTAGATATTAGGGGTTTTATGAGAACATTTATTGCATATATGAACTTTCATGAGTATATCTAAGGTTTATTGGACATATTAATTGCAGATATGATCCTAAAATCACATATTTCTTTGTTTGTTATGACTAGGCTTGAGATTCTTGTTGCTCTAACAAGTGAACTTAGAACCCTAAACTCGTATTTTCTACTTCTACACATCACCATTGTATCCTTTAAATGGATCAGTGGTTTATTCTCTCCATAAAACATTGAAGGTCCCTAAATCAATTTGCAAAATTATAACTGGACCTTGCTTCTTTCGGAGTCTAAGTGCACTTGAACAACGAAAGCTCTGTAGCAAAAATAGAGAATTCGAACAACAACATTCCACACTACTTGTAGAATCAGGACAAAATTGTTGGCATATTCATCATCATCATTGTCATCATCTTCATCATAATCATCCTTGTCATACATCACTGTCATCATCATCATATTAAATAAATTCAAATATCTAAAACATCATTGCCATCATTATCTTCAATCCAAAATTACAATTTCAGTCCCTACAATCCAAAATTACAATTTCAGTCCCTACATTCTAGTGATGAAAAATAAAAAAAATAAAAAATGTTTATCCTTCTAAAAATTACATATAAAAAACACAATAAACACAAATATTAAAAAAAAACAAAATAAAAAAACATTAAATAAGGAAATATAAAAAATAAAACAAAATCATAAAAAAAGAACAGAATCAAAATGCAAAAACAACAAAGAACAAAACCTTTACCCCAATATGCAGTACAGAATGCCTTGATCTCTGCCTTACCGACTGCTCTTCCAGCCTTTCTAAGTTCTACTACATAGCTGATAATTCCTTGATCTCTACATCCCCGACTGCTCCTCCTACTTCCCTAACTAACAGTTATGTGGCATATCTAAGAATACTCCTTGTAACTGGATAGCTGGGACGAATGGTGACTGAGAACATCTCGTGCCCTGGCACCGACACGCTGACACAACAAATAGAACCCACAATGAAAAAGCATTGAGAACCCACGGTGATAGAGCATTGAAGTGCAGAAGAGGACCAATTTATTCAAATCTGGATCAAGGCTATTCGAGTAATCTTTGTTGAGAATGCATGCCATGTGTTTGAAGTAATGTCTAAATTTTTTTTAGTCCTGCCTAAGTAGTTTCTAGAGTTAATGAAGATTGCAACTTTTCCTGAAGTAATTTCTCTTTGCACAATCCAAAAAAGGATTTCTAAAAAGAAACCATCTCATTTTTGGATGCTTTAATCTGATTGATTTACTTTCATTGGATAATATCGATTATAAACAGATACACAATTATTTAGTGAAGTAATCTCATTCCTTTTATGTTTTGTTTGTACAGACATGCTCGTACAACATATTCCTTGTGCAAAGGATGCTGCTGCTAAGAAGATAGAGCATATATACACAGGTCCCCAAGACACACCGCTTGTCCAAGCTATGAAAGACTGTGACCCTGAAGGCCCCCTTATGGTAAATGTGACTAAATTATATCCAAAATCTAATTGTAGTGTTTTTGATTCATTTGGTAGAGTCTATAGTGGCACAATCCAAACAGGCCAAATTGTACGGGTACTTGGAGAAGGATATTCTCCTGATGATGAGGAAGACATGGCAGTTAAAGAAGTGACTAAGCTGTGGGTCTACCAAGCTCGATATCGAATTCCTATAAGCAAAGCACCTGTTGGATCTTGGGTTCTAATAGAGGGTGTAGATGCTTCAATTATGAAAACAACAACATTGTGTCCTGACTCCTGAGTATCTTGATGAAGATGTATTTATTTTCCGCCCTTTACGCTTTAACACGCTATCATTCGTCAAAACAACAACTGAGCCTTTGAACCCAAGTGAATTGCCAAAGATGGTAGAAGGTCTTCGTAAAATTAGTAAGAGTTATCCATTGGCCATTACAAAGGTTGAGGAGTCAGGGGAACATACCATTCTGGGGATTGGGGAGATCTATTTGGACTCTATTACCAAGGACCTTAGAGAGCTATATTCAGAAGTAGAAGTGAAGGTTTGTCCTTTTGTCATTAATTTGTCCCCGCAAAGTCTTTTGTTTTGCTAATTCCAATGGTAAACTCAGATAGCAAACAATTGTCTACATTTGTTGAGAAACTAATATGCTTATGTAGCTTTCTTTCGAAGATGCGTAATCTTGAGTTGGTTGTTCTCATTGCAGGTGGCAGATCCAGTAGTTTCCTTTTGTGAAACAGTGGTGGAGTCATCTTCGATGAAATGTTTTGCCGAAACTCCAAATAAGAAAAATAAAATTACTATGGTAAGTGGTCTAATTAAAATTGGAACTAGTTGTTATTGATTTAGTCTATAAAGCCGTACTTAACATTTAAATGTTTGTTATAGCTTGCAGAACCACTTGAGAAGGGTTTGGCAGAGGATATAGAGAACGGTGTGGTGACATAGATTGGCCACGTAAGAAGTTGGGTGATTTTTTTTAGACTAGATATGATTGGGATTTACTTGCACCTCGATCAATATGGGCATTTGCACCAGATAAGCAGGTAATTAGCAATTGTTGTCTGCCATTGTATATGGAGATACTGCTGAGTATGTTCTAGTGACTAGTCCTTGTATCATGTAGTAAATTATAGCCATTATTGTGTGCTTGCAGGGTCCAAACATAAAACTGGTAATAGACTGACTATGTTATTGTAAATTATGGAGCAGTTAAATACAGAGCGGGCTATTCGCCATGCTATACAGGAAAGGATTCCAATAGTTGTTGTTATTAACGAGGTATATGTGTTTGCTGTTTTTCCTATTAACTGCCACATAATGCTGCATGTTTTAAACATTCTTGCAACTCAAACCTTGTTCATTTTGCAGGTGGACAGGTTGATAATAGAGTTAAAATTGCCACCAACAGATGCCTATCACAAATTGAAGCATACATTAGAAGAAATCAATAACTTGATTACTGCATTTTCAACTGGAGCTGGGGGGTCCCAATTGGTTGATCCAGCTATTGGGAATGTTTGTTTTGCAAGTGCATCTGCAGGATGGTCTTTTACTTTGCAATCATTTGCCAAGATTTATGTGAAACTCCATGGAATTCCATTCGATGCAGTTCGTTTTGCATCCCGCCTTTGGGGGGACCTATATTTTCATCCAGATAGTAGAACTTTTAAAAAGAGGCCTCCCCCAACTGGAGGTGAGAGGACATTTGTGCAATTTGTTCTTGAACCTTTGTATAAAATTTACAACCAAGTGATTGGTGAGCACAAAAAGAGTGTGGAGACTACCATAGCAGAGTTGGGGGTGACACTTAGCAATGCTGCATATAAACGCAATGTGAGGTTGTTACTGAGGTTATCTTGCAGCTCTATCTTTGGATCTGCAACTGGCTTCACAGACATGTTGGTGCAACATATTCCTTTTGCAAAGGATGCTATTGGTAAGAAGATAGAGCATATATACACAAGTCCCCAAGACACACCACTTGTCCAAGCTATGAAAGACTGTGACCCTGAAGGCCCCCTTATGGTAAATGAGACTAAATTATATCCAAAATCTGATTGTAGTGTTTTTGATTCATTTGGTAGAGTCTATAGTGGCACAATCCAAACAGGTCAAACTGTACAGGAACTTGGAGAAGGATATTCTCCTGATGCTGAGGAAGACATGGCAGTTAAAGAAGTGACTAAGCTGTGGGTCTACCAAGCTCGATATCGAATTCCTATAAGCAAAGCACCTGTTGGATCTTGGGTTCTAATAGAGGGTGCAGATGCCTCAATTATGAAAACAACAACACTGTGTCCTGACACCTGAGTATCTTGATGAAGATGTATTTATTTTCCTCCCTTTACGCTTTGACACGCTATCAGTCGTCCAAACAACAACTGATCCTTTGAACCCAAGTAAATTGCCAAAGATGGTAGAAGGTCTTCGTAAAATTAGTAACAGTTATCCATTGGCCATTACAAAGGTTGAGGAGTCAGGGGAACATACCATTCTGGGGACTGGGGAGATCTATTTGGACTCTATTATCAAGGACTTTAGAGAGCTATATTCAGAAGTAGAAGTGAAGGTTTGTCCTTTTGTCATTAATTTGTCGCTGCAAAGTCTTTTTTTTTTTGCTAATTCCAATGGTAAACTCAGATAGCAAACAATTGTCTACATTTGTTGAGAAACTACTATGCTTATGTAGCTTTCTTTCGAAGATGCGTAGTCATGAGTTGGCTGTTCTCTTTGTAGGTGGCAGATCCATTAGTTTCCTTTTGTGAAACAGTGGTGGAGTCATCTTCAATGAAATGTTTTGCCGAAACTCCAAATAAGAAAAATAAAATTACTATGGTAAGTGGTCTAATTAAAATTGGAACTAGTTGTTATTGATTTAGCCTATAAAGCTGTACTTAACATTTAAATGTTTGTTATAGCTTGCATGACCACTTGAGAAGGTTTTGGCAGAGGATATAGAGAACGATGTGGTGAGCATAGATTGGCCACGTAAGAAGTTGGGTGATTTTTTTCATACTAGATATGATTGGGATTTACTTGCAGCTCGATCAATATGGGCATTTACACCAGATAAGCAGGTAATTAGTAATTGTTGTCTGCCACTGTATATGGAGATACTGTTGAGTATGTTCTAGTGACTAGTCCTTGTATCATGCAGTAAATTATAGCCATTATTGTGTGCTTGCAGGGTCCAAACATAAAACTGGTAACAGACTGACTATGTTATTGTAAATTATGGAGCAGGTAAATACAGAGCGGGCTATTCACCATGCTATACAAGAAAGGCTTCCAATAGTTGTTGTTATTAACGAGGTATATGTGTTTGCTGTTTTTCCTATTAACTGCCACATAATGATGCATGTTTTAAACATTCTTGCAACTCAAACCTTGTTCATTTTGCAGGTGGATAGGCTGATAACAGAGTTAATTGCCACCAACAGATGCCTATCACAAATTGAAGCATACATTAGAAGAAATCAATAACTTGATTACTGCATTTTCAACTGGAGCTGGGGGGTCCCAATTGGTTGATCCAGCTATTGGGAATGTTTGTTTTGCAAGTGCATCTGCAGGATGGTCTTTTACTTTGTAATCATTTGCCAAGATTTATGTGAAACTCCATGGAATTCCATTCGATGCAGTTCATTTTGCATCCCGCCTTTGGGGGGACCTGTATTTTCATCCAGATAGTAGAACTTTTAAAAAGAGGCCTCCCCCAACTGGAGGTGAGAGGTCATTTGTGCAATTTGTTCTTGAACCTTTGTATAAAATTTACAGCCAAATGATTGGTGAACATAGAAAGAGTGTGGAGACTACCCTAGCAGAGTTGGGGGTGACACTTAGCAATGTTGCATATAAACACAATGTGAGGTCGTTACTGAGGTTATCTTGTAGCTCTATCTTTGGATCTGCAACTGGCTTCACAGACATGCTGGTGCAACATATTCCTTCTGTAAAGGATGCTGCTGCTAAGAAGATAGAGCAAATATACACCGGTCCCCAAGACACACCGCTTGTCCAAGCTATGAAAGACTGTGACCCTGAAGACCCCCCTATGGTAAATGTGACTAAATTATATCCAAAATCTGATTGTAGTGTTTTTGATTCATTTGGTAGAGTCTATAGTGGCACAATCCAAACAGGCCAAACTGTACAGGTACTTGGAGAAGGATATTCTGCTGATGATGAGGAAGACATGGCAGTTAAAGAAGTGACTAAGCTGTGGGTCTACCAAGCTCGATATCGAATTCCTATAAGCAAAGCACCTGTTGGATCTTGGGTTCTAACAGAGGGTGTAGATGCTTCAATTATGAAAACAACAACACTGTTTCCTGACTCCTGAGTATCTTGATGAAGATGTATTTATTTTTCGCCCTTTACGCTTTAACACGCTATCAGTCATCAAAACAACAACTGAGCCTTTGAACCCAAGTGAATTGCCAAAGATGGTAGAAGGTCTTCGTAAAATTAGTAAGAGTTATCCATTGGCCATTACAAAGGTTGAGGAGTCAGGGGAACATACCATTCTGGGGACCGGGGAGATCTATTTGGACTCTATTATCAAGGACCTTAGAGAGCTATATTCAGAAGTAGAAGTGAAGGTTTGTCCTTTTGTCATTAATTTGTCCTTGCAAAGTCTTTTTTTTGCTAATTCCAATGGTAAACTCAGATAGCAAACAATTGTCTACATTTGTTGAGAAACTACTATGCTTATGTAGCTTTCTTTCGAAGATGTGTAATCTTGAGTTGGTTGTTCTCATTGCAGGTGGCAGATCCAGTAGTTTCCTTTTGTGAAACAGTCGTGGAGTCATCTTCGATGAAATGTTTTGCCTAAACTCCAAATAAGAAAAATAAAATTACTATGGTAAGTGGTCTAATTAAAATTGGAACTAGCTGTTATTGATTTAGTCTATAAAGCTGTACTTAACATTTAAATGTTTGTTATAGGTTGCAGAACCACTTGAGAAGGGTTTGGAAAAGGATATAGAGAATGGTGTGGTGAGCATAGATCAGCTATGTAAGAAGTTGGGTGATTTTTTTCAGACTAGATATGATTGGGATTTACTTGCAGCTCGATCAATATGGGCATTTAGACCAGATAAGCAGGTAATTAGCAATGCTGTCTGCCACTGTATATGGAGATACTGTTGAGTATGTTCCAGTGACTAGTCCTTGTATTATAGCCATTATTGTGTGGTTGCAGGGTCCAAGCATACTTCTAAATGACACTCTTCCCAGTGAAGTTGACAAAAACTTGCTGAATTCTGTAAAAGAATCAATTGTGCAAGGGTAAGCATATTATGTTATATCACTGGATTCACTTTTCATTTTTAGGAAATATGGGTGTGACTAGTGTTATTAGAACTGGACTGGTCATGGAACCAGTCAACCCTATAAACCTGAACCGGACTGGAACTGGAAAAAACCTGGACCAGAAAACTGATCGACAAATATGCAAAGTTTCTCATGTATATAGCAAATAAAGGTGCATATAACCAAAATAGCATGCAATTAATCTCTGAACCAAAATACATCAACAAAGAGGCTCTAAATGGCCTCTAGAGTCCAAAAATAAGCATAGTACTAATGAATAACTATGGTCTAGGGCCTAGGCTCCATAATGATATAATCTGATCATACTGTAGAATCATTGAACACCTCATCATCTTCATCCTCAACATGACTAGACTCTACAATGGGATTCTGGCTTGATTCCCTTGGCCCTGAAGATAGTGGTACTCGTCCATTGTTCAGATCCTCTTTAAATAGCTTTAGTAGGGCTCTAGGGTTAGGTATTGTGCTTGTAGTTTAAGTAGTTTTTTTTTGTAATTGGCTTTTGGTGGTCCCTAGTTGCACTGTACGAAACTAGCCGGTTTGGTGCTTTAAGGCTGCTTCCTTACGGAACTGGCCTTTTGCCATCTGAAACGCTGAACCGGACTGGTACAACCCCGAAACTGGTTGGATTGGCTGGTTTTGCCGGTTCCAGTCGGGTTCTGATAACACTAGATGTGACATGCTTGTAAATCCTCTTTCTCTAATGTGTTAATAATCATCTCATGTATGGCATATTTCAATGGGGTGCTCGAGAGGGACCTCTTTGTGATGAACCTATTCGTAATGTGAAGTTCAAAATTTTGGATGCAACAATAGCACCAGAGCCCTTGCACTGTGGTGGTGGTCAGATAATACCTACTGCTAGACGAGTTGCTTATTCAACTTTTCTAATGGCGAACCCACATTTAATGGAGCCGGTATATTATGTAGAGGTGGGTTTAGTGCAGGAATATGTGGCTTGGTTATTGTTGGACAAGTTGTACTCATGTGTTGCTCTTGGTTAATAGTGTTTTGTATTTTGGTTCTAACTTGATCTTATGTTCTGTAAATTATTGCAGATCCAAACTCCTGCTGACTGTATTTCTGCAATATATACAGTACTGTCTCGTAGAAGAGGGCATGTCACAGCTGATATAGCAAAGCCTGGGACTCCAGCTTATATTGTTAAGGTTAGACATGCAGGGTTAAAATGATTGCTTTCCTTTGTGTTTGATATCGATCAAGAATAGGAAGCAGTGTGGTGGTCGAGAGCTGCGTGAAAATATATTTATTAATGATATGATGGATGCTGTTACTGGTTGGATTCATTTTTTATTTTTCTAGTCCTTGGCTAGTTGTGAACCATGCATTCAGACTCCAGAGTATGTTGGTTTTTGGTTCTCCAACAACTAATTATGTTTTTGCTTTGCCTTTTAATGTGTAGGCTTTTTTACCAGTCATCGAATCCTTTGGTTTTGAGACAGACCTTAGGTACCATACATAGGGGCAAGCATTTTGCATGTCTGTATTTGACCATTGGTCTATAGTGCCAGGAGACCCACTGGACAAGTTTGTTGTGTTGCTGATTGTTGGTATCCTTGGCATACTTCATTATTTATTTCAATTTATGGTTTTATAATGATATTTTTCTTCTGTTGGCAGGTTGTTTATGATGTTACTGATCAGGATGTAAATCATGCTTTGTTTCAAGAATATGTACAGCCTTTATAAATGTCAAAATGAACATCAGTGTGCATACCTTTATATTGACTCATTATACTTCAATCACTTCTACCTCAAGTAGGGGGACATGGTATTAGTACAAAGCTACCTAACCAGGCAAGAAGCCAAGGCTCATTAATCCTTTCTAGATCTATTACAGCAAAAAAGGCACAGGAAGATGCCTTTAAGCACCTAATCGTGCTTTAATTTGGTGTACTTCATATGTTATATGGCCTTTCATACGCTTTGTCCGTATGAGTATTATTAATATATATATAGTTTACGAACCCCGCAGCTCCTTTGCGTCCTGTTCCTGGAATATATGGGTTTATACTCCTACATTCGGGCTTTCATACAGCAGCAGATCATGCCCTTTAAATAGGATATTTTACACTTTTTGGAAGCTCCGCTATTGATGTTTTTTTTCACAGGAAAATTCAACTTACTATTAATATGCGAAATAGTAAATATGTCCAATTGTCAATCCAAAGACACGTTATACAATACGATCAATACAACCCCAGAACAAACCGGTTTTAAACAGCAGAATGCATCAACTAGCAATATCAGTAATAATGTCCATGAAGTGCACCATGTCCCATAGTCATCCCAAACTGAAAAGTACCAAATGTCTATACCGTGACCACATATCACAACAGCATTAAATATATAGTTCCAAAAATAATTAGGACCCAAGGAAAATGAAACATATATGCTGAGCATCAAAAAGTAGCTCCAGCCGGATCTGATACCCCAGAGGATCCCAGGATGCAACAGATCAGCAGCTACCAAAAAACATCCACAGCTGCAATAGTATGCCGCAAATATAATAAAAGATAATAGATAGTCCAACAAGAAGTTGAACACAGGATATATCAAGGATCTGCACATATACACTAAGAGTCATATAAAAATATATATCGCCTACATCAGAATAAAAACATATAAGTACGAACAAAAAAGTAAAACATCATCATGTCCAATGAAGCTGTTGAGACCCATGAGAAAATAGTATATCATCCCGCCATTCTTGCCACATGATGATCCCAGCCTGAGAATGGAGAGCCCGCTTAGAGAGCATGTCCGCCTCCAGATTCACCTCCCTATATATATGTTCAAAATGGATGTGCTCAAATGCAAGTATGAGCTTCCTCGCCGCTTCCAGCCAATGTGAGAGACACAGAACATTGAGAGGAGAGGTGCCCTTTGCCCAGGAGATAATAGCTGAAGAGTCACCAAATGTAACAAGAGAAGAGATCTCTCGCTGACGAGCCCAATACAATAATAACCAAAGAGCACAAATCTCACTTCTCGTATTCGTTCCGTTCCCCAAATTTAACCACAAGTGCACAGAGATAGAGCAGGAAATATGTAGAGTTGCGCCCGAGCCACCCGTGCCATTCCGGCATACAGCAGCCCCGTCAAAAAATCCACAAGGAAATACCAAGATAGGGGGAGTCAATCGATTTTTCAGATGCCGAGTACTCTTACCCACAACAGGACTAACAGTGTTAGTATATTCCTTGTAAGCAGCTATGATTTTATAGCATAAACCAGTTCGGAATGGTTTCACATCTTCAAATATACAAATGTTGCGGGCTCTCCAAACCTCCCAGATCATAAAGTATGGTAGTTCTATACACTCTGTGGTGTGATGAGACCAAGCTTCCAAACAATCACATATCGAATGAAAATCCCAGCAGAATTGTACACCGGCATTTTTAGCAATCAATTCCCACAGGTCTCGTATGAAACAGCAAGACATAAAAAGATGATCAACGGTCTCCTCCAGTGTGCAGCATAGGGGGCACCAACCCGGACCAATGTAGCCATGTCTACATAGATTGTCCCAAGTGAGTACCCGGTTCGATAACGCAAGCCAGATGAAACACTTAATCTTGAGAGGCATATTCATCTTCCAGATAGCCTTCTTCCACCACAATCCACAGAGAGAGACCCAGCAAACATCGCCTCATATGCCAATTTCGCAGTGACCTTTCCACAAGACACATCCCACGACCAAATCAGCCTGTCAGCCTCGTCTGATAAATGGAGGTTTGATTGATAAAAGGATCTGATATATTCATTCCATTCAATGCCCATAGATCCAGTTAATCCCAGCTGTGAAGCTGTGATCCACAGTGTTCGACCATCCCTAAATTGTTCAAATGCATGTGACAGGGTGCAATAACCTTTTTGTGTGAGATGCATCCTCAAATCCATCGAGAGGGTATGTCTCGTAGGCCCCCCCACGATTGGATCAAGACCCAATTTGATGTCACGGCCATTTCCAGGTTTCCAGGCAATCCATTGAGATATGATCTTGAATGATCCCATCATTCCATTCCAAAAGTTTGACACCCCCACAGTTGAGGGTCGGTCCAGGCGAAACCAGTTTGCAACAGATATATTTTTCAAATACTTAGCCCTAATAATCCTGCCCCAAACAGACTTATCAAATAAAGCACGCCAAAGACTTTTTGCATGCAGGGCCTGTACAAAAAGGTCTAAATCCTTAATATTCCAACCCCCCAATTTCCAAGGGCGAGCCAAAACAGACCATTTAATAAGGTGAAATTTTGAAATGTCACCACCACCCGACCATAAAAAATTATACAGCTTTCTGCGAATCAGACATAGTATGGATCTAGGGATTTTGCAAAGAGTGAATCAATACACCCCCAAATTTTGCAGAACTGCTTTTGCCAGCGTAAGTCTGCCACCCAAAGATAAAAATCGGTAACTCCAGTGATTGATACGTCCTTCAAATCTTCGAATGAGCCAAGACCAGTCATTCACCAGGTAATTCGTAGGCTTCAAAAAGAAGCCAAGGTATTTGGTTCCGGCCTCCATCTCCAAAAATTTTAAGGGAAGAACAGAGCCAATAGCAACTTCAGCATCCATCTCAAGAGAGTATTTTAAAAACTGAGATTTTATGTAACTAATTGTCATACCAGTTACCGAGCAGAATAAATCCAGTATCCTCTTATATTGTACCCACTCGTCGAGGGTACCCTTACCAAACAACATAGCATCATCCACGAACAAGGAGTGTGTAACAGCTATATCTCTAGTAATCTTAATGCCCTCAATCAGTCCATCCTGCTCCGCTATTGATGTTACCCTCACGTTACCCTACAGGACCTTACCGCATATTAATTCGGTGTACTTTATATTTTTGACTTCAGCCCTTGATATAGCCTTTTAAATTTAGCCCTGAACCATATAATAGTGTTTACGGCTGGATATTAGCCCCCGACACGAGTTGCAGGCCGCATCCAAGCAAAGAGCAGAGAGCTTGCTCGATTTCTTACTCATTCTTACGGGCCAAGGTTAAGGAAGTAAGTGAGTAAGTAAAAACAAATAAAGTGCCTTGTGATAATATCGCTATTAAATAAGAGAGATGAATATAATAACCACCAGTAAGTAATGCATTGTCGCCCATCCATGAAGAAATAAAAGCAAAATGAAATAATAATAGTAGCATTGTTGAAGGACCCATTTTTCATGATTCGTAGAGGGCGTTAGCTATTGTAAGATTGACTTATTCCTACTCTGTTTACTACCAGATAAGTAGTGCATTTTATGTTTTCAATTCAATTAAATTAAAGGTTAAATCTCAAGTTTAATAGATTTACTAGTGTGAAGTTGGGTTTTCGTTATCGGTTCGATCGTTGTTACCGCATGAAAGTTAATGCGTTTATCTGGGTGTGAACCCGAGTGTCAATGCCACTTAAGCTACGGTTTGTCCCGCTCTTCAAACCGAGTGGGCTAGGTCATTCCTTATACATAGTGTATGTTTGCAATGTGCGCTGACAGGATAGCCAACATGTTTGCAATGAGCGCGGGCAGCAGAAGGCAAAACCCAGGGACAAAAAGGAAAAATCTGGAAAACTCTCAAAACAGGAACAAAGGGGGCATCAAATTCCATGCATTGTATACGTATAGTATATAGTGCTCGGTGAACAATCTGAAGCAAGTCTCACTAAAGCATCAAGCATAAGTTGTTCTATCCTCCGAGCAAGGATTATACTAACTATGATTATTTAAAAAAGGAGGATTTAACTAAGTTTTGGGACTTATATTAGATTTTTTAGAGCTGTAATTTATTCATTGTTTACTTAATAGGGAGATCATAATGTTCTGGTTATGTTTTTTAACTGTGCTAATAAGTTATCTTGATTACAGCTTTGAGATACTATAAAATATGTCTTATCAAAGGACTAGGACCAGGGGCAAGATCATTCAAGAGGCCTCTTATTCTGATGATGAAAAGATAGTAACCTAAAATCATGGGGACACGAATAGTAGTACTCAGTCTAAACCTATCTAGCAATGGGGAGAAATCTATGGAATCTTTAAGAATGAAAAAGATTTAAACACCCCAGAAGATGTAGATGATTTTGGTGTGTATCAGAATATAAGGAGCTCAGAGCTACACAGAGTTTATGTGAGACTTTCCCTTTTCCCATGTGCAGATGTCATTTCATGGATCCTACCCAGGGTAGATGTTAGAGGTTGAATAATATAAAAGGTCACTAGTTAGACGATAGCTTCCTACCAGCCCAAGCACTTGGACATATATTACAATTTTAATATAGGATAAGTTATTTTATACGAGGATTGGTTGTCCCAGATCCAACTGGATCTACACTCATGCATCAGGAGGTTTTGGAAAGGGGAGAGAAGTTTCAAAGAAAAAGCAGAAGGTGAGTCTTACCCTACAAAAAATATAAGACCACCTTACATAATGGCTGCAATGTTATTGTAAATACTATATGGAGAAGTGGATGGCTCTACATTCTATGAATCTGGGGTGCCTATGATGTTCATGGTTGTAATGCAGGGATTAACTTTCAACTAGCGAGCTATACTCTTTTAAAATTTGAATCACGCTAAAATATGTGCCAGGAACCCACAAGTAGGCCATCCTCCACAGTTCTACATTTCTTCCTCCTTGCTTGACACCATCTATGTCACAAATTAATTTCCTAGGATGAGACGGGATTGGCACCCTTCACAACCACCTATACATATATATTGCAAACTGCTTTGGGAGCACAAGTATATAAGTTCCTACCAGAAAATTTGTGAGGAGGTTAATAAGGCCACTCTATTTTTTGATCCATCAGAGGCCTGCCAACTGCATATCTGATGCAGCTTATGATGTAATGGATGAATCCCCCGTCTGTTCCTCAACACTTGACTGAGTAATAATCTTAAATATTTCTTCTTCTGTAGGCTTAGTATAAACTTCCATCTATTTAGATTATCCCTGCTTCATGTTTAATACTTTTGCCCAACTTTCCTTATTAGGATGATGCAAGTATGGCCCCAAGCCTTATGCAATTTTTAACTTGGATATTATATGTTTGGGGTCGTATAACCATGTTTCATCCTATGGTAAGTAAAGAGATAATAAATACTATCCATCAACTCCAGAGCTGCTCTGGTCTTTACAACAAAAGGTCCCACTATTTGAGGAAGTTTAAAGGTCACCTTCCTGTTATGCATGTTTCAATTTAATTTATTAGAGTTTAATCTTTGTCTTACATATTCCATGGCAAAGATTATAATAGTTATACATTTGGGAAACCTGAAAGGTTTAAAACTTGATCCATAAATCCTTATCACAGTGTAATATTCGAAAATATACTAGTCTCCTACAGCTGTTTAAGAACTCATCTGCAACATTCTCTTTATTTCCTGGGAAATTCTTGGGGGTACATCCCAATGAAATATAATATGGACTGTATACATTAATTTATTAACAAAATTTGCAAAACCCTCATTTTGACATGCTTTCTCATAGTTGGAGTCCATTTTATAACAAGTCTAGAAGTTCCATCTTATTCCTGTCTCACTAACTGTAGATGTTAAAAGTATCTATACTTCGTAAACAAGAGAAGGTACACAAGATATGATTGGTAACTTAAATATCTAGTAGAACTTCAATTTACCGGTTGCAGGTAAATACTATCAGGTAAATATTGTGCATAATTTAAGATAGTACTGGGAGAATTTGAGACTGGCAAGATAGCATTCATAAAGCCTAGAAAAGTAGTATATAAAGTCTGATCATCATAATAACCTAGGATAAGACACATCATGGAAACAACTTATCCAGACAACTCAGGGAGAATATAAAATTTGTAGGGAGGGGGAAAATCAGGGACTGAGGTTCCTTTGTCCAAATATCTTTGTAAAATAACATTATTATTTTTTAAATAATTAAAAGGCCTGGTTAGAATGGATCAACATATATTCCTTTAAAACTTGATAGTTAGGGTTTATTTTGAGGGTGAGAATATGGGAAATGGTTTTTAGTTTCAGGTCAAACAGGAGGACATAATGGTCAAAGGAAAAAATAGGGTGGGTATCTGGACTGTAGTTCTGTGCACAGAGGAAAAAAAACTCTGAAAGATGATAGGTTTTAAGGACAATGTACTTAGCTAGGTCAATTTTAAAGTAGGAATCCTATGGTTTGCATTTCGAAACCTACCAAACGCAGCTTGGTGAAGCTTGTAAGGGGTGAAGTTCTTGTACAACCATAGATATCTTCCAAGCTTTTATCTTTTTTTTTTTTTCTCTTAACAGAGCAAGGGGGTCAATAAAATAGACGGGTTTTATGGTGCCAGACCAGGACCATGTAGGTTCATAGGTCAATGAGGGGCCAGCATCAGGTGTGCCGGGGGACCCTCCTGGCACAGCAACATAAAGTATATTGTATGGCTTGGTAGGGGTAAAGGGGAATGGATGGATAGTGGGAGGGTTATACTACTCCCTCAATTTGAGTATGCTCTACTATAATCTTTTTTGTTGCTCCTTCAGTCTCCCCTCCATAGATAAATTTACCCGCTCTAGTGTACTTTTCAATAATGTGAAACAATGGTTGAATGAGATTGATCGCTATGCGAGTGAGAATGTCAACAAGTTGCTTGTTGGAAACAAATGTGATTTGACCGCTAATAAAGCTGTTGATTATGATACAGCCAAGGTAATGTTAAATGCTGAGTAGCTTTGGCATCATGTGCACTGCTATGTGTTTCACTGTATGCATCATTGTCATTGACTTGATGAGGATTTAAATATGAGTGTGCCTTGAAGTTGTTGGTGCTTTGTTTTTTGTTAATTGCAACACTATGGCAGTTTGTGGTCTTAAGTTTGTTGACTTGGCTTGTAGATTCTTTTTTTTATTAATCTCAAGGGTTAGTTTTTTTTGTCACTTTCTAGTCTACATTTTTCTTGACATGCTTTTTGTATTTTGTTCTTCAAGGCATTTGCTGATGAGATTGGCATTCCATTTTTGGAGACAAGTGTGAAGAATGCAACAAATGTGGAGCAGACTTTCATGACCATGGCTGCTGAGATAAAGAACGGGTGCACTTTTTTGTTATGATGTTTTCCAACCTTTAACAAGCGCCTATATTATACAATTGTGATGTTAGATGTTTGTTTGACTTCCTAATTTTAATTGTGTGTAATGGTGTAAACCTATGTCAGCAAATCCTAATGAATCTGATTGAGATTCTCCTTTTTCTATGATTATGTCGTTTTATGATAAAGTTAAGTGGTGATACATAATTCAAATTACATGTCGCGACTATTGGCAATCTTGTTGGTTTGAGACACGTTCCTATTGTCTATTTTATTGGGCATAGCTGATATAACATTGGGAAAATACTAGTTTTTTCAGGTCGTGAGAGTGTTGTAACTATATACCTTGTCCATTCATTGCTTTGAAATCAACACTGTAGATGAAATCGGAAATTTTTATGGCCAAGTGAATTGTATATAGAAGTTTTTATTTTGCAAGCATATAAATACTCATGCCTATCATGTATTTATTTGAAAATTTTGTTGCATATGTATCGAAACTTCATCTATATTTTATTATTGTTTGATTGTTTACTTGTGTGGGCATTAACGTATGACTTGTCTATGTTCTAGTGACACATATATTTTAACATCAAATTTGATAAACCTCATTGATTGCATTTGAAAAGGGGCATTAAAGAACTACATCCCATACTCTACTTGTTATTCCTAAACAATTTCTTGTATGTCTTGTCTCCATAGAGCAACAATGCCAATGATTATGCCATTTTCAGTTCCTAAACCTAGACATTTTAATTTCTGGGTTGCATGCATTCACATCACTAACCCTTCTTCATAACAATTTTGGTCAGGCTCCAGGCTTCCAGGCTATAAAATCTTGCAAGCATCTTGAGCATATCTATCAATATGCTCAAGATATTCATGCCCAAGTGAATTGTATCCAGAAGTTTGCTTGTTTCAAGCATATAAAATTATAAATACTCATGCCCATCATTTATTTATTTGAAATTTTTGTTGCATATGGATTGAACCTTCAACCATATTCTATTATTGTTTGCCTCTTTACTTGTGGTGGCATTACCATATGACTTGTCCCTGTTCGAGTGACTCAGATATTTTAACATAAAAAATTTAAATATCAAATTTGATTAACCTCTCATTTATTGCATTTGATCCACGACATCAAAGAACTATATCCCACACTTTATTTGTTGTTTATAAACAATTTCTTAGAGTCAACAATGCCAATGATAATTCCATTTTCAGTTAAGATTTTTCCTGGACCTAGACATTTGTAATTTTTGGGTTGCATGCATTTGTATCACTAACCCATCTTCGTAACAATTTTGTTGAGGCTCCAGGCTTTAAAATCTTGCCAGCATCTTAAGCATATTTATCAAGCAAAGCCTTGTTTTCACGAAATTGTTGAAGCACAGAGAGACTGATATGTTTCTCTTTTTACATGGAATTCTTTCCTAAGATGTAGCATAGCCTTGAAAGAGGGTTTTCGACAAAACGACTTCCCCTATACTCCAGAATAAAGCGTCCTAGATAGAGTCCTCATTGTGACATCTTTTTTTCAAGGAGATTATATTTTCTATTTTCTATGAAATACTATTGACTTAACTCCATTTATTTTGTATTGCAGGATGGCAAGTCAGCCTGCCATGAATAGTAGCAGACCTGCTACTGTACAAATGAAAGGGTAGCTTGTTGTTCAAAAAAGTGGCTGTTGCTCATAAGACAATTCCTAGAATAATTTTTACTGCAACTGGTTTTGAAGAAGTGAAGTTGAAGATAATTGTATGTATTTTGGATCTCAGACAAGCAAACGTCTCTAGCTGTCGAGAGATCAACAATTGATAGACAATTAAAACAAATTTATTGCAAGTTGGATCTTGTATTCTTTTCTGTCTGTGAAGGGCAGCAACTTGCTTTTGTTCCTAATAATTTGTACAACCATGGATTATTGTACTCATGCGTAGTTTGAAAGATCATTCTTCTTTGAATTTTCATCATTGTCACAGTTGAACTGCTATATCTTAGAATTCTTTTAGTACTTGAAGCATTATTCTTGAATATGTTTGACATTCATTTTGTTCTCATGCAAAATTTGTTTGAATATCATCATTGTCAAACAATAACAACTTCTTAAAGGGTGCTAGCTCAATGGTAGAGCACCTGCCTAATTATAGGCAGGAGATTGGTGGTTCGATTCCTCCGTACCCTATCATAAATTAGTGACTAAGAAAATGACTAAATTCGCATATATACGACTATTAGTAGCTAATTTCCAGTATCTTATAGCGCGACTAATGTTTAGTCGTATTTAGCTTAGTCATTAATATGTTATCATCTAGTAGTTTATTTAGTCGTATATTTGGTCATTAATTGTGACAATCAATGACTAAATCAGTGACTAAATCAGTGAGTATCAATGACTAAATCAATGACTAAATCAGTGACTAAATCAGTGAGTATCAATGACTTAATCAGTGATTATCAATGACTAATAAGTCAACCAATTAATGATTAGTGAAATATGACTAGAGACAAGATAGTGGAAATCGGATACTATTAGTCACCGACTTAAAAATAGTCGTTTATAGTCGAATTTTAGTCATTAATTTCTCATTTTGTACTAGTGATACAAGCTGAACCTACTGTGGGAGACTTGGCAAGAGACATGCCCATAATTAATGCAGCTATAGACAACAGGCAAGCTGAGCATCAAGTCTCTATGGTAGAGATTGAAGATATGCTACAAAACCATTCAGTTTCTATTTTGAATGATCCAGGCGCTAGCCTGAGTTATATATCCCCTGATATTGTAGAAATTTTTAATTTGAAAACATAAAAATTTAATAAATCCTGGTTAGTTAGACTAGCAATAGGGACAAAAAGAAAAGTGTTTGATTTTGTTGAAAGTTGTGTTTTATCTATGAATCAGTTAAAGACACAAAACAAGTTAAATGTTTTACCTTTAGGATCCTATGACATCTTAATTGGAATGGACTGGTTAGAAGCCCATCATGTTATTTTGAATTGTTATGAGAAATGTTTTACCTGTCTAAATGATGAAGGAGAAACAGTAGAAGTAAAGGGTATTCCTAGAAAGATATCACTTAGATAGATTTCAGCTATGCAAGTAAAAAGAGCAGTTAGAAAATGATGGAAGATGTTCGCAGTAAATGTAGTGCATGAGGAGTTGATTAAAAAAGAGGACAAACTAAAACTAGAAGATATACCTATCCTAAAAGAATTCCAGGATGTTTTTCCAGAAGAGATTCCAGGGTTACCCCCGAAGAGAGATCTATATTTTACTATTGAACTGATACCGGGTGCGGGTACCGAACTCTAAAGCTCCATATATGATGAATATACTGGAATTAAATGAGTTGAAATCACAGTTGAAGGAATAGATTGATAAAAACTATATAAGACCCAGTGTGTCTCCTTGGGGAACACTTGTTATATTTGTTAAGAAGAAGGATGGCACTTTAAGACTTTGCATAGATTATCGCCAATTGAATAAGATGACAATCAAGAATCGATATCCGTTGCCCCGCATCGACGATCTATTTGATCAGCTGTATGGAGCAACAATATTTTCAAAGATTGATTTAAGGTCAGGATATCATCAAGTTCGTGTGAAGGGTGAGGATATTTTTAAAACAACCTTTAGAACTCGATATGGACATTATGAGTTCGTAGTCATGCCATTTGGATTGACTAATGCCTCGACAGTATTTATGTGCTTAATGAACAATATTCTGCACAAATATTTGGATAAGTTCTCCATTGTGTTCATAGATGACATTCTAGTATATTCTCAAAGTAAGGAAGAACATGACGAACATCTGCGTATTATTTTACAAGTTCTGAGAGATCATCAGTTATATGCTAAGTTTAGTAAGTGTGACTTTCACAAGGATAAGATTCAGTATTTAGGTCACATAATCTCTAAGGAAGGAATTTCAGTTGATCCCGATAAGATAAAATCCATTAATGAATGGCCGGTTCCTAAAGATGTGACGGACGTTCGATCATTTATGGGGATTACAGGATATTATAGAAAATTCATAGAAGGTTTTTAAAAGATTGCAAACCCCATAACCTCCTTACATAAGAAGGGGAAGAAGTTTGTATGGGATCAAAAGTGTGCAGATAGTTTTAAGAAGTTGAAGGAATTACTAACTATAGCTCCTATTCTGAGAATTGCAGATCCTAATAAAGATTTTATAGTATGCACCGACGCATGTAATGACAGACTCAGTGGAGTCCTAACCCAAGAGGGACATGCTGTTGCATATGAGTCTAGAAAGTTGAAAATACATGAGAAAAATTACTCTACATATGATCTGGAATTATTAGCAGTAATACATGCCTTAAAAATGTGGCACCACCATCTTATTGGTAGAAAATTTACTTTAATGACAGATAACATGGGGCTGAAGTATTTACTAGATCAAACGAATTAGAATGCTAGATAGGCTAGATGGCTAACCTTTTTAAGTGAATATGATTTTGAAATTCAGCATATAAAGGGTAAATAAAGCAAAGTTGCTGATGCTTTAAGTCGTACTGCAAAGTTAAATTTTATTTCAGCCATCAGTACATACACAACAGATTTAGAAAATCAGATTTTCGAAGGGATTAAGTCGAATGGAGAGTACATAAATTTACATGAAAAGACAGCAGAAAATAATTCTGAAAATTCTATGGTAGACTACAAGTTAAAAGAAAAATGATTGTTGTTATACAAGAACAGATTATATGTGCCCAATGTACCAAAGCTAAAAATTCTGATTTTAGATGAGATGCAAAAAAGTCATTATTCTGGCTATCCAGGTTATCAGAAAACCATCACTATGTTACGGAAAGAGTATTATTGTCCCAGAATGAAGGATGAAGTAGCTGAATATATAGCTAAATGTTTTGACTGCTAGAAAGTAAAAGTTGAACATCAGCATCCGGCTGGATTGTTACAGCCATTACCTATACCTAGCTGGAAATGAGAGTTCATAAGCATAGATTTTGTTACCGGACTACCCAAGAATCAGAAACAAAATGATTCCATCATGGTGGTAGTGGATAAACTCAGCAAGGAAGCACATTTTATACCAGTAAGAACTACTCATAAGGCTCCAGACATTGCAGAAATTTTCATGAAACAGATTTTTCGATTACATGGAATACCAAAAGTGATAGTTTCAGACCGTGATTCTAAGTTTACTGGAAACTTCTGGAGATCCTTGTTTAAAGGGTTGAATACAACCTTAAACTTCAACACAACATTTCATCCACAAACAGATGGACAGACAGAAAGAGTGAATCAGATATTGGAAGACATGCTAAGGATGTATGTTAAGGACCAGCCTGGTAAGTGGGAGGACTATTTACATTTAGCAGAATTTGCATACAACAACTATTATCATGCATCAGCCAGGCTTAGCCCTTTTGAAATTCTTTATGGTAGGAAATGTAATACACCAGTTTCTTGGAATGATCCAGTTAATAGAGTTATTTTAGGACCTGAATTGTTGAAGGAAATAGAACTAACTGTGCAACAGGTACAAAGAAATCTTAAAGTTGCCCAAGATAGGAAAAAAAAGTCAAGCAGATTTTAAAAGGACTCATAAAGAGTTCCAGGTTGGTGAGCATGTTTTCATTAAGGTAAGACCAAAGAAGAGTTCATTAAAATTGGGAAGCTGTGCCAATCTGGTACCCAGGTATTGTGGTCCTTTCGAAGTTTTGTTAAGGGTTGGACCTATGGCATATCAACTAGCTTTTCCACCCAATCTAAAAATACATAATGTTTTTCATATCTCAGTTTTAAAGAAATATGTACATGATGCTACTCATGTTATAAATTGGAATGATGTACAGGTGGAACAAGACGGCGATTTTCAGGTGGAACCGGATTGTATCCTCGAAAGGGGGGAAACTCTACTCCGAAATCGCACCATTGGGCAGGTAAAGGTGCAATGGAAGCACCTTAACCCAGAAGAGGCAACCTGGGAGTTGACGAGTAGTATGCGGGCAGCATACCCAGCTCTGTTTCAGGAACACTCAGAGAGTGAATAAACAACATCGAGGACGATGTTGAGACTTAAGGGGGGGTGTATGTCACCTACCCAAAATTTTGAGACTATTTATTTTATTGCAAAAACATTATATTAAATTATAATTACAAAGTTTTATAATTATGACCAAATTTGGTCAAGGATGATTGTAATGACTGATTATTATTATTTAATAAATTAAAACATGAGACAAACACCCAAGGGAACTATTAAATGGGTGTTCACTGACCCACTAGGAGGAATGGAAGCTGTTAGAAGGCATGGGATAGATGTCAACATTTGCACTCCACCACTAGCTATTGGTTATGAGACAACTACCCCTAAATTTGTGGCATTATACCCCAGGTGGGTGGAAGAGAGCTGATGGCTCATTAATGACCAGGTTAACCACTAAAAGGCCTAGGCAGCCTAGATAAGGCAATTCGAATTGAGCATACAGCTCTACATTATTTTCTTTAGAAATAATTCCTCAAGTGTATTAGGTGATCGCTGAGAGATTCGAATAAGGAGGCTAAGTGGAAGTGCATTGTGAGGCTGTTGAAATATTATGAGGAAATAGCCAGATGTGCTGGTGCAGGTCTCTTTGACTGCTAAGTCTATATGACTGTATGAACTACTTTGATGTTGCAAGTGGATTGACCTAAAGATTCTACAGATTCTTCTTCCTAGTGGTTCAATGAATAGGCTCGGGGGTCCTAAGGCAAGTAATTTGGCTGTCTTCAGGAATAGGTTGGGTGGAACAAGCTCCTTGGGTTGTTTGTTTCTCCTACAGTTAATCAGGTTCTACTGTTCTGTCTTATTGTTTACAGTTAAATGATTTTCTGCATTATAGATTTAGTATTTACAGTTATACAAAAGGAAATGTTTCAATTTCTAACCTAGAGGTGATTTTGTATAATGATGATTAAGTAAATAAGTTGAATGATTAAAATCCTTTCTGTATTTTTTCCATATTGTTTTTTGTATAATACTCTAGTACAGAGAGGTAGAATTAAAATAGATGAATGATGGGCAGAATGCCAATTGAATGAGTAGATGAACTCTGTAGTATTTCTTTTAAATTCTAAAGTATCAATTATGTATGTTTAAACTCAGAATACAGAACAACACATCATAAAACAAATAGTTAGCATTTCTGGTACTCAGTTACAAAATAAAGACAGTTCATCTCTGTACAAAACTAGGTTTTAATTATCACTATCCATTGTTGAAAGCTAATACTATGCACTCTATTTTCAACAGTAGGATGTTATAAATCCAATTGTTTCAGGCATTATTATTCTAGAAATTTAATAGCTGCAAATATTCTTCTATACAGAGTTGTTACTTACAAACGATAAATTGACACTTATTATTCTCATCACTAAATATCACTATTTTATTGCAGTACTCTTTTCTCATATTCTGTCTTAGTATCAACTACAATCATTAAATTTAAACATATTCATTATAGATAGAATCCTAACTCTGTACTATTGTTATTTTTTTACCTTTCTTTTGCAAAACTTTAAACATAGAATCGAAAACCCTTAATAGGAAAACAAATTTTATCATTACAGGTTCATAACTGGTTCGATGGTAAAAACCTCATATTCATAATGGTAATACAAATACCATGAGTTTCCAAATAGATTATATTTTCATGCTTGAAAATCATGGAATACATACACGAATTTTAAATGAAAACGAAACATAGAAACACATAAACATTAGATTTTAGTTCCAAGTTGACGAAACAAAACACGGAGTTGGCTCTCGGCCACTAACCGCACGTTAGCATAGTCTTTTGTTAACACAGTAAAAGGCCAAAAACTACCAATCGAAACCTACAAGGTAGGGTTTCGACTGTTTGGAACAAGGTCAAACTCTGTGGCATATAGTCATTATAAACATATAACAGTTCAAATTTCACACTATCATATTCCAAACTTAAACATAAAACACCACGAGTACAGGGTTTATCTTTCAAGAAATATTTAACTTACGGCTCTCGGCCTGAACCAACATTGATCTTCTAACCAAATTATCAACTCCATAATTATAGAAAATGCACAGAAACTATTTGAAGTTTTCTTAAAATTGTTCTTCCATAAAAAAATTGATTAAGGGTTCGTCCCTTTGACATTTTAAAACAAGTTTACATTTCTTTAAAAATCGTAGCGAAACACCGCAGAGTAGGGTATCAAACTAGTCGAGGGTTCCAATCTTGGAACACCTGCCTGGGCTCTCAAAATCTTAAACATTGGTCGAAAACCTTGCCAAGGATTTAATCACCAACTCTCATCCATCATCAAACACCAAGCATCGGCCACAACAGGACAAGAGGACCTATGAAGTAAGGAACCACCAAGGCTTACTGGTGAACGAGCAACCCTTTTTCCTCAAGCTTTCAAACTTAGCAACCCTTCGACGAAGATCACCTGTCACAAGAAAACTTAAGAGGTTAAAATAAGAAATTTCTTAGATATTTATAATCACTTTAGAATGCAACAACACCTTGGTATTGAAACATTACCTGCTTATTGTAATTCCGAGGTAAGAGACACCTCCTGCAAACAAAACCGATGAAGCCATCTTTCCAGTACATCGAAGAGAGTTCCAGTTCTGTAAACAATGGTATATCTTCTAGATAAAAAAAACCCAAAGAACTACTCTCTCAACATACCCAGAAAAGCCGACCACAGACTTAACCCTTCGACATTTTTAACTACTGAAAACTTCTATAGAAGGCTTGGTTCATAAAACCCTTGCAGATATCAGATTAACACTCAACAAGTCGCGGTTTCGAGTCTTGGAATTTCTAAAATTGAAACTCTAGAGTTTCTCGGCCTGTCGGCCTCTCCACAGAACCTCTCCCAACACAATGAATGACAAAGGAAAGGATAACTGTGTAAACATAGTGGAGTTTAGGGTTTCTTGTTCAAAGCCCAAGATCATGAAAGATCGATGATGGAGGAGATGCAAACCAAGTACGTTGAAATTCGGGAAACCACTGCATTGAATGCCTTATTGTTTGCAACATCCACCACGATGCCAGCTCATAAGACCAAGAGACAAAGCATTATACAGCTTGACGTTGTGATACAATTTGTGAACTCGTTCACATGAGTTTTAGCCACGAAGGCATCCACCTAGATTTCCACTCAACGTAGAAGGCAGGTGACTTAAATGCCCAAGCCAATTACGATAGTCTGCCAGCAAGGCAGCATCGAAACATTCATTAACCTGTCATATCACCTGTCAAAGCCAAGGTTTAGGGTTACGACATTTTGTTTCTATAGTACATTCCAAATGTATTGACCCTTGGGAGTTAGAGATAATAAGTTTACATAGTTAACAATTGACTTCATGCATTGTAGATCACCTCTATAAAAGGTAGTTCGAATACTTAGGGTTATAACTTATGGTTTATCTCATATCCATAGTGTTAGTCTTTCAAATGCTTGGTCTACATATATGTTATATCATTTCATTTGATTAGGGTTGCATTTCTTATAGGGGTTTGATACTTATTGTATAGTTTAGGATACATTAATTTTTGTACATTGTAATATTTGTTATAATAATTTATCTTTTCACAAGTTGCCTATTATATTACGTTGCACAAATATTACATTAGAAGAACACAATCCCATAAGTGTAGTAAATTCACATTAGAACTATGATGATAATATCATAAAAGATGATGCTACATGAGCATAATTCTTTATGCATTTTATAAATGGAAAATCATAGGAGCTACTATAGTTATTTTGATGACTTCAAGTGAATCCATGTGTACATGGAAATCTAGCACTCATAGTGTAAGTTTAATACACATGACATCACCACTCCTTGCATTATGGAAAATGACGACAGGATTCTAATAGCACTGTTAAGCTTGTAACTAGCACGTAAACGAGAAATAGGACAAAGATCCATACTTTCAATAACTTTCATGCAAGGAAGTACTTAGAGTTTTTCACAATACATTGACGATGAATTGAAAAACATATTTACTCTTAACACTTGAATTGTTGTAATATTCTTACTTGCGTTTCTGCACAATGAGAATGGGGAATGAGCCTCCTCCTCCTCCTGATACTTATTTGCATATCAAGAAGCCCACTACTATGATGCGGATACTGAAAGGTGTTCTTAAGCGCTTGGCGCACAAGCCCAATGCCCGAGCTGCCCAGAACTACTCCATTGTAGAAGATTTGGGCCAAACTCCGTGTTCCATGTCGGCTCTTGAGGTTTTACAGGCATGTCCTTCGCAGAGGAACACCCTTCTATTTGATTTGGGATTCCAGGATGAGGGTATCCCTAGTGTCAATAATTCGACACTACTGATATCCAGCCTCTCTTTCCTTATCATGTGGCTTTTCAAGTCCATGTGAGGTGCTTACAAAAATTCGTTAAATGTACGGTGGTTGACGAAGGTGCTTCCACATCAGTGGTGTCGTTGGATTGTTGGAAAGCTCTTGGCTCTCCTTCCTTGTCAAAATCTATGACCATGCTTACAGTGTTCGATGGTCGTTCTTTAGGCCGCATGGTATTCTCCCTTCCCTTGAGGTCCACTTGGGTGGGAAATCCATTCCTATTGAATTCGAGGTGGTTGATGCACCCATCGACTACAACATTCTTCTAGGTAGGAATTGGATCTACGCAATGAAAGCGATTGTGTCCTCTGTATTTAGAGTTATTTGTTTTCCTTATGAAGGAAAAATTGTGACGGTCGATCAGCTAGACTTCCCTAGTTCCAACTCCGTAGCATCACCGGGAAATGTTGTTTCCTAGATCAAAGATTCTCAGCCGGCAAATGGGAATATTGGTGTAGGATTGTATCCATATTTGATGGGATATTTCGACCTCCCTGCACCAATCTCCTTCATAGGAACCATCTCCAATGATGCTCTTTCCTCGTTAAATCATGTACCTTTCCGGACCTCATATTTTAGTGATCCATGGGATCCAGCTTCCACGAGTTCCCCATCTGGAGATGTTTCACACATTGGAATGGATATGACCTTGTCTGCAGCTGAGCTTGCTTCTCAAGATATTCAACAAGCCACTGCAGAGCCAGACCTCTCTTCTTCACGGACGGGGGAAGAAGATCCTGTTATGATGCCAGCATGTGCAGTTGACCCATCTTGTTCACATGATTGCCTCGATGGTATTTTACCTTCAGATGAAGTTTTTATTGGGGCCATGAGTGGGGATGAAAAGCCGTGGGGGGATCTTTATCATAAAGGTCATTCCCCTCCTCCCCTTGATCTTATTGAACAAGATGAGTCTAGAATACAACCTGCCATACATTTTGATCTAGGCATAGTTTTGTCTAGCCCCGGTTTGACATTAAAGTCTGATCTCCCTAGTGATGAGTCTTCAGACTCTCCTATATATCCGCAAATCAGTGATCCTGCTGAGTTCGATTCTACTTCTAGAATTTCCAACTCTTGTGATGATGAATTTGCCATTGTAGATTCCTTCACGTCCTTCAGCTTTGCTCTTCATTCCGAAGTTGATCATTTTGATCCCTCGGGTGTTGGTACTATGGCACCTTCAGTGGTTAGCTCTACCTGCATTATGTTTGAGGTTAATAATAGTGAAGTTGAAAATGTTTTTACCACAGTGACTTGTATCATATCTTTCTTGACATATGTTTTAGATATGATTTTGGTACTAATGTTTCTTGGAGACGGGATTCTTAGCTGGACTTATACTTGTTTACTGGTCCTTTTCGACATTTGGTTCGGTCATGGAAAGCATATTCAGAACCTTGGATATAGGTTTAGGCCTCCCCATTGTTATGATGCATTTGAACCTTTTTCAATTCGAATTCCCAGACACCCCCGAGTGTCCTTATATTGCTCATGTTCCTTGCATTATGCATAGATTTGTTCCACACGCTTGGAACTAGTCTCGCATGTCCCTGACACTCGTCTGCTCCCATTACGAGCATTCTTCCATCTCTCCTTTGAGCTCGTTAAAAACAATAAGGAGGTCATGAGTTTACTTTTTCGGGCTTGTTAAACCTTTACAGAAAAGATTTTTATAAAGTCTTTTTTAAGCCCTTGTTAGACTTTTTCAAATCAAACAAGATTTCCGAGTATACTTGTCATTTCAGACTCGTTAAAGGATTTGAAGCGACATTCACTTAGGTATAATTTTACCCCTTTTCTGGACCTTTGTGTATTAATTACGAAAAAGGTATACTCTAGTCATACATGACTAGAAGAGTTCTTCTCTCATTGTTTTACACTTTTTTCGGGTGAGGAGACTAACTTTACAAAAAATGACTCCCCTTTTATGTCGAGTTGTGATTGCATTGCATTATCTTTCTTGCTGCTTGAGCCTTGTGCCGGCTCTCTCTTACTCACTTATTAGCCATGTGCCTAAGCACTTTCCCTTTCGATCCAAGCAGAGCTTTCGTTTCCCTTTCGCAATTTGATGACCCTTTACCCTGAGGGAACACCCCCCCCGAATGTCCACATCCTGCACATGCTTCCTTGCATTGATCATAGGTATGTTCCCCTGCTTGGGACTAGTTTGCTCGCTATTTGACACTCATTCCCTCACATGTTGTACTACAAGCAATTTTATTATTTTTCAAGCTTTCCAAATATGAAAAAGACCAAAAAAATCAAATATTCCAAAAAAGACGGACGGGAAAATATTTACTTTCTTTTGTTGGCAGTTGTTGTGTCGCCTTTGAACAGAGCATTCATTCCACTCCATCCATTATGACTCAGGACTATAGTAGGACCTTAGGAGCTGTACTCATTTCCCATATTTTACTCCACCAATTGGTTAAGCTTCCATTCATTATGGAGCCCTTTGTTGATGCTTCCTGCATCGCACAATGTTATTATTCGAGTCTATGCTGCCTAAGTCTATCCATATGCTTATGCTCTTGTTCAAAGGAAGTCCTGAAACCAGAGTCGGCCACTCCTCAGTTCTCTTGACTATTGCATGTCGTCCATCCTTTTTGAGTTAGTCCATTCATCCGAGTTCTTCCAAATCTTTTAGCGTAGTTGTTACCTCGTGTTGGTTGATGGGGGATGCCTTAATTCCTTCCTTCTAGCAAGTTTCGTTTCGTCGACTTCAACTCATTTATTCCGGAATTGAGACTTAGAGTCGGTTGAGTATCTTGAGGCTTGCAGTCATTAGTGGTAGGTTCTCTCCCCATCGACAGTTTTGGGAATACATCAATGTCTCTTGATTGATGGATTCATCTTAGTGTTCGACCTCAACACATCTATTCACACTTTGATGATTGTACTATGTGCCTTGATGCCCATTTTCATTATTGGTGGGTTATCTCGCGTCTATTAATGGTATACACCATTGACCAGTAATCAGACGATGTCACATCATGTTCGACCTCAACACCTTTATTCACTTGATGGGACTTTCACCGCAGATGATTTGTGTAGAAGATCCCAGACGTTAGTAGCATTCAATATGTTGCTCTTGATCGTGACTGTACTTATGAGATCATATTTCTCATACATCAGCAGTTTGTACCTCCAGTATTGCAACAATTGTTTCCTTTTCAACAGGAGACCATATCTTACTGTATGGATCATGGCTATGACCACCTATGACATGTATTCACTATATACTGCTTATCATGGCCATTGTATCAGATTGTTGTATTGTACCGACATGTATTCAGAGATATTATCATGATGAGTGGGATACTCTCTCCATTTGTATCTCCATCACTCCACTTCTGAGATTTATAATGTATTTTGGCCATTGTAGTACCTTCTTTGACCTCACACATTAGGGGGCATATGTTACAACGTAATTTTCTACCTTGTGAGGATCAGCATTGATTGGCCTTCAAGATCCATTTTACTAACTCTGACTCAGTATTTTCCCTTCAGGAACCAAGTTTCCCTATTTTTCTTACTGTATGCTTGTTGTTCCATTATAGCCAGTGTACATGCAGGATGCACTTAATTACCCCACGTACATCGAGTTACATGGTAAAAACAATAGAAAAATTACTTTTTACTCCCAAAAAGTGGTCTTAGGGTGACCTTTGGCCCTCCATTTACCCCGAAACGACTTGATCCGACCTTTCAATTACCTTTGGAAGGCTCTATATTGAGCTCTTATGGTGTATGGAAGGGAGGAGAAAGAGAAAGCAAGATAACTCGAGTGGATTTTTGCCGTGACTTGAGTCTACACTCATTGATCCTTCGTGTTGTGAACTCCTTATGTTCACCTACCAAACTCCTTTCATAGTTTGAGTTTTCCATTGCATGGGGGATTGAAGTGGTGGAGGGACAAGTGGAGAGACCTAGTTCTTGGTTAAGATTGGTTGCCAACAAGAGGTCGTATCATGTACTTCTTGTTATTAATTAATGGAAATATTAATTTTCTCGTCCAATTGATGTTGTGAATGTTGTTTAAATTACATAGGGTTACATTTGCTTATGATATCATGGATCATGTTATTGATTATGCTAATATATTTCACAGATTATATGCACTTTCTTGTATTTATAGTTGATACTAATTTGCAGGTTCAAGTGTAGAGATTGAAAGCTCAACGGGGATCTACTTCGAACACCCGATTGAAGGTTGGTTTTTATTCTCCATACCTTAGCATTTTCATTATAATAGCATTGCATTGGGAATTGAGTTATTTTTTGGTAGTCAGCTGTCTGTTGTGGTCTACCCCGAGCCATAGGAAGTTTTCTCCGTAACAAATGTAACTCAATAGCTTCCAAGTGAAGAGAAGTCAAGTCTGTGTATATGTAGAATAAGAATATATGAAAAAAACAGAGAGGGAGAAGAAGAGAGAAGGGAAAAGAGAAAAGAGTTGAAAAATAGAGTTAGAGAGAAAGGAGATGAAGAAAATGTCTATGATGTGTTTGTGAGCTCAAGCTCATAGTCGTGAAATGTATCAAGATACCAAGCTCTGTAAAAGGTGAAATATCGAAGTAAATTCCATCTTTGTGTAATGCAACGAAGTTGCCCTGTTTTAACGTAGCAATATATAAGTCTATAGTTTTGTGTATTCATTCTCGGGAATGTTGAATATTGCATGCCACACATCTTCTCCAGATTTACTTGTGTGAATGTTGTTTAAATTTACGGTTTGCAAAAGAAATCAAGATTTCCCAAATATTTCACAGTGGTAAAAGTTATGTTTTAACGTGGAATAACGTCGACGTAAGTTTCATTTAATGTTTTGGTTATTTGATATAGTGGGATTGTCTTAACACTATTGCGTCGAAGTTCATATTAAGTTACTAAGCCATGAAAAGTGATTTTTATGTCTTAGCAAGAAACATTTTAATATAAATCTTGTTTAAGAGTGGGCTTGTTGAAGTTGAATCTTGATGAAGTCAAGACTCCGCGAAGTAAAGTGCTCCATGAAGTTAAGAAGTCTGCAAAGTAAAAAGTGCTCTGCGAAGTTAAGAAGTCTGTGAAGTAAAAAGTGCTCCTTGAAGTTAAGAAGTATGTGAAGTAAAAAGTGCTCCGCGAAGTTAAGAAGTCCGCAAAGTAAAAAAAGTGCTCGTCGAAGTGAAGTTTACCTCCCGCGAAGTGAAGTCCTTGGTGAAGTAAAAAAATTGGGGTTTCCCATTGTATGTTCGTCGAAGTCCCAAAGAAAAAAGGAAAATATATATTTACTGCGTGGTTCTTTTTTTGTCTTCATGGTGTTTCCCTTTGATCTGGTATCAGAGCTCGGTTTATGGAGAGTAGAAACTCTATTTACAAAAAAAAAGGGGGAAAGTAATTAAAATGAAGGATGGCTTCCACTTCCAGTGCACAAATGTCAAATTTGAAAACTCCAGTCTTTTTAGGTAAAAATTATGAATATTGGTCTCTAACTATAAAAGCTTTGTTCAGAGGTCAAGATGTATGAGAAATAGTCCAAAATAGCTATGCAGAACCAACAAATATGACAACATATAACAATCTCACACAAGTTGAGAAGGGTGTCTTGAGGGAACATAGGAAGAAAGATGGAAAGGCATTGTTCTACATACATCAAGCAGCACATGAAACCATACTCCCAAGAGTAGCAGCAACAAAGACAACTAAGGAAGCATGGGATACACTGGAAACTTCCTATCAAGGTTTGAACAAAAATGTAAGGACTATGAAACTGGAACTCCTTAGAAGAGACTTTGAATATCTGTCAATGAAAGATACAGAGTCAGTAGAATCATTTATACTCGATTTATTGGTCCGATTAATCAAATAATGTCTCATGGAGAAAATCTAGCTGACCAAAGAGTTGTTGAAAAAATTCTTAGAAGTCTTCCTCAAAAATTTGAATCTTTAGTTGTGACCCTGGAGGAAAGCAAAGATCTGCCCCAATTTACTGTTGATGAGTTGCAAGCCTCACTGCTCAATCATGAACATAGAATCAACATATCAAATACATCATTAGAAGGTGCATTTGTAGCACAATTATGCATAATTCGTGGAAGAGGAAGGGGAATATCAAACTCTAGAGGAAGAAGTTATTTCAAAGGAGGACATAGCAACAACCCTGCATATGTTGTTGGTAGAGGTCAAAATAAGATCCCCAGTCAACCAAGTGGACAAAGGTATGATACATAAAAAATTCAATGTCATTACTGTAAAAGGTCTGGACACTTTTCATATGAAAATATACAAGAAGAAGCAGCATGACCAAGGAAAGCAAGGTCAAACACAGTCAAGAAACACAAGCACTTCGACCAGCACAATGTTCTTAGCATGTGCATATCCAATTGAATGCAATGTTGTCCAAGAAATTCCAAGTGACATATGGTATTTAGACTCAGGCTGTAGCAATCATATGACTGGTAATTTAAATCTATTATCTAGTCCAGATAAATCAGTTCAAACTAATGTTGCACTTGGAAATAATATTCAAGTCACTGTTTTGGGTAAGGGTATTATTGATATTCTAACCAAACAGGGGGAGAAAAAAACTATGCCTGATATTTATTATGTTCAAGGTTTGAAGCATAATTTGATGAGAATTGGACAACTATTAGAAAAGGTTACAAATTTTATATGACAGACAAGCATTGTCTGATTAAGGACATATATCCAAGCAATCGCTTAATATCCAAAGTGAAGATGACACGCAATCTATTGTTTCCTTTGAGGATAAGAACGAAAAATAAAAGGAAAAACAACTCAAGTTGTTCATGGAAGTCAGAATGGAAACTCAGGACCTGCATTCAAGGCAGAAAGTAAAGAAGCCGCCAATTAGTGTGACAAGAAAGAAAAGGACAATGACAAAGAAATACAAGCAGCGTTTCAATTAGAAATACATGATGAATCCTGATTGTGGCACTTCATATTTGGACATTTGAATTTTGGTGGGCTGAAGCTACTGTACATGAAGAATATGGTGAAATGATTTCCATTGATTGAAAAGACAGAGAGAATTTGCAAAGGCTTTATTTTTGGCAAACAACACAGAGAGAATTTTCCAGTTGGAAAGTCCTATAGATCTCACACACCACTTGAAATTGTGCCCTCTGATATTTGTGGACCAATGAAAATACCGTCCATAGGAGGATGCACTTAATTTCTCACGTTTATTGATGATTTCACAAGAAAAACTTGGCCCATATTTTCTAAAACATAAATCTGATGCGTTTGGATGCTTTCAGTAGTTCAAGGCACTTTTGGAGAAGCAAAGTGGTTACAACATCAAGATCTTAAGGACATATAGAGATGATGAGTATGTTTCAAATGATTTCTTAAAATTTTGTAAAAATCATGCATACACAGGAAATTCACTGCACGGTATACACCGCAGCAAAATGGTGTCACAAAGAGGAAGAACATAACCATTATGGAGATGGCGCACAGTATGTTGCAAGCCATGCATTTGTCAAATGAACACTGGGATGAGGCAGTGGAAACTGATGTATACATCATGAATCCATTTCCAACGAAGAGTGTGAAGAACAAAGTTCCCCAAGAATCCTGGACAGGTATGAAACATAGTGTTTCACATTTAAAAGTTTTTGGTTGTGTCGCTTACGCACATGTTCCAGATAGGGTAATTTTTAGGGGCGAAATTTCGCCATTTGGCTATTTTTTGGGCTTTTTTTCAAAAAACAATTCGTTATTTGGTCATTTTTAGTCTCTAATATCACCTATATTTACAGCAAATGTGTTTTTTTATCGTAATATTCGTCAAAATTTTCACTTTTTACTAGGAAGTTGTAAGTTTCATATTTAATATTTGCCTTCCTATCTATATACATAATTTTTTCAATCCAAAATAATCTCCTCTGATACTATACTTAAGTATAATATTAGAATCCTTAAAAAATACCTTGGTTCCAGATGTCCCAAATATTTAATAGTGGTAAAATTTATGTTTTAACGCAGAATAAATTCGATGTATTACTAATCCATGAAAAGTGATTTTTATGTCTTAGCAAGAAACATTTTAATATAAATCTTATTTAAGAGTGGACTCGTCGAAGTTGAATATCGATGAAGTCAAGAGTCTGCGAAGTAAAGTGCTCTATGAAGTTAAGAAGTCCACGAAGTAAAAATTTATCCATGAAGTTAAGAAGTCCACGAAGTAAAAAGTGCTCCGTGAAGTTAAGAAGTCCACAAAGTAAAAAAAGTGCTCCATGAAATTAAGAGGTCCGCGATGTAAAGTGCTTGTCGAAGTGAAGTTTACCTACCGTGAAGTGAAGTTCTTGGCGAAGTAAAAAAATTGGGGTTTCCTGTTGTATGCCCGTCGAAGTCCCAAAGTAAAAAGGAAGATATATATTTACTACGTGGTTCTTTTTTGTCTTCACAGTGTTTCCCTTGAAAAATTGTTGCTCGCTAGCAAACTCTTTGAAGCAAAATTACTATGAATTTTGTTATTAAAATAATGATATATACATTCCCCACCCCAAAATAGAACCCTTTGAGGAAGGAGCGAACGCTCTTTCTCCTCAGTATCTATTTGCAACACCCCAAAATAGCACATATTGAGGAAAGAGTGGTCGCCTCTTGCTCTGAGAAAATTTCCACTTGCAGGTTTAAAGCAAAGTCCCTATCAAAATTTTGATTAAGGTACTATCTAATTTCCTCACCCCGTAAAAAGAACACCTGGAGGAAGGAGAGGACGCTCTTTCTCCCCAACATATACTTTCATTAGCCCAAAATGAACAATAGGAGGAAAGAGCGACCCCTCTTTCTCTGAGAAAATTTCCACTTTCCAACAAATTGTTTCAAGCAAAGTTCTTATGAAATTTATGTTTAATGTGCCAATATCTATTTTCCCCAATCATAAAAAATAACACCTGGATAAAGGAACGAACACTCTTTCTCCTCGCCAGATTCTTTTAAAACCCCAAAATAGAACAACTTGAAGAAAGAGCAGTCGCTCTTTCTCTGAGAATATTTCCACTTGCCAACAAACTGTGCGAAGCAATGTTCCTATGAAATTTGTGTTTAGAGTGCCGATAATTACTTTCCTCACTCCTAAAAAAATAGCTGGAGGAAGGAGCAGATGTTCTTTCTCCTCAACATCTACTTCCAACACCCCAAAATAGAACAACTTGAGGAAAGAGTGGTTGCTCTTTATCTAAGAAAATTTCCACTTTCAAGCAAACTGTTTAAGAGAAAAATCCTATGAAATTTTTGCTTAGGGTGAAAATATCTTCTTTCTCTACGCCTTAAAAAGAGCGCCTGGATAAAGGAGCGGATGCTCTTTCTCCTCAACATATACTTTCAACTCCCAAAAATAGAGCAACTTGAGGAAAGAGCGGCCACTCTTTCTCTGAAAACATTTCCACCTACCAGAAAACTATTTGAAGCAAAGTTTGTATGCAAATTGTATTTAAAGTGCCGATGTCTATTTTTCCCACTTTTAAAAAAGAACCGCCGAGGGAGGGATCAAATGCTCTTTCTCCTCAGCATATACTTCCATCACCCCAACATAGAAAAATTTAATAAAAGAGCATTCTCTCTTTCTCTGAGAAAATTTCCGCTCGCTAGAAAACTCTTTGAAGCAAAATTACTATGAATTTTGTTGTTAAAATGCTGATATATACATTCCCCAACCCAAAACAGAACCCTTGTAGGAAGGATCAGGCGCTCTTTTTCCTCAGTATATATTTTCAACACCCTAAAATAGCACATATTGAGGAAAGAGCGGTCGCCTCTTGCTCTAAGAAAATTTTCACTTTCCAGCAAATTGTTTAAAGCTAAGTTCCTATCAAATTTGTGATTAAGGTACTATCTACGTTCCTCACCCCTTAAAAAGTACCTCTGGAGGAAGGAGAGGGTGCTCTTTCTCCCTAGCATATACTTTCATTAGTCCAAAATAGAACAACATGAGGAAAGAGCAGCCTCTCCTTCTCTGAGAAAATTTCCACTTTCCATCAAACTGTTTCAAGCAAAGTTCCTACTTAATTTATGTTTAATGTGCCGATGTCTACTTACCCCACCCCTAAAAAAGAACGCCTGGAGAAAGGAACGAACGTTCTTTCTCCTCACCAGATTCTTTCAAAACCCAAAAATAGAACAACTTGAATAAAAAGCGACTGCTCTTTCTCTGAGAATATTTCCACTTACTAGCAAACTGTGCGAAGCAATGTTCCTATGAAATTTGTGTTTAGAGTTCCGATATCTACTTTCCCCACTCCTAAAAAAAATCCTCGGAGGAAGGAGCAAACACTCTTTCTCCTCAACATGTACTTCCAACACCCCAAAATTGAACAAACTGAGGAAAGAGCAACCTCTCTTTCTCTGACAACATTTCCACTTGCCAACAAGCCCTTTGAAGCAAAATTTCTATAAATTTTGTAGTTAAAATGTCAATATCTAGTTTCCTAGGGTGACACGTGGAATGCTCAGAAGGTGACACATGGCATATTTGTTTTTTAAAATTAGTTTAAAGATTGCATAAACGAATATTAAAGATATTAATGGTACCATTTCAATATAAACATATGGATTAAGTTTTATAAGTTTTTGGAATAGGTATCAGGGATCAAATTTGAAGGGCTGACCTTAATTTCAAGTTGAAGGGTATATATTCATACCACCCTTCTAGCATGAAGGGCTTTAATTAAAAAAATTACACTTCAATTGACAATAATAAATTAACTCAACGTTTCATTAAAAATATTGCTAAATAAAATATTATTAGATATGAGTCATACATTACATATTTCGCTGCATATACTTAAATAAAGTGAAGTCTAACAATTCCATGTCACCCAGCTTAATTAGGAACATCTAACAAATTGTTCAACTGAAATTGATCCTATGGACAACTATAGATCCCTTGCTGTAAGGAGTATTGGTATGGACTCAACAGTATGTGTAATTTTGGTTAGATAGTATTATGATAAATCTCATGTTTAAGGTCAGAGATCCAAGAAGTGAAGGAGAAAAACATAGATTTCACCTGTTTCGCTCAGATGTAATTTGATCCTTTTATATAATACAAAATTTCCTTACTTACAAAAAAAACCCTACTCTACTTCAGGCACTTTTCAAGATTGTGGGAAACACAATGGCATATAGGAGCATAACTTTAAGAAAATTACTTTTTGATCTACACGGATTAGTGTTAAATTTTATGCAAAAGATGTTCATCATGTTTATACAAAAATTAATATATAAATCAGTCAGGGTCCTGTATATAAAATTGCAGCGAAAATAAGAATTAATCCTGTCTCAGAGATTCGTTTATAGAAGAGTTCAATGGCCTAGAACCTACGTGGACTTTGGAGTAGACAGTTTGAGGGACATCACACATCCAACATACACAAACTCATTTAATGTTTTCTCATGTACTTCTCATTTTAAAATTCAAAGTCAAATCAACCTGCAACTCCCATAAATTAAAAGTGTTCATACGAATAACTGAATTCTTCTAGGATTCGTGGCCCTATTAGTGCTTACCATCAACTATCGTTTAGAATAAGAGAATCTGTGCTCATCAATGAGTATGTGGTTATCAAACAAAGGATTTGGAAAGGAAAAAAACAAGGAAAGGAGAATTACTTGGCCTCTCAACGCAGTTTACTATCACAATATCAATAAATAGAGTTGAAAATATTAGTTAGCAGAGAGATGAGAATTGATTCTCTATTAAGAGGTCGTTTTATCTTCATCATTACTTCAAAAATACTATCATACATAAGGAGTCACTTTAATTGAGTGATACCTTGATTACAAAGGCATGGAAGTCATGGTAATTGTTTAAGAATTAGTTTATATTCTACGTTTTCAATCATTTTTGGTTATCAGTTAAATATTGAAAAATCCTTAGAATTATTGATATCACTTGTGGAAGGAAATTGTATAATGTTTCACAGGAGTTTTTGGGGATGTTGAATCTATTTATGCATTCAAAAACACAATTTAAACACTTCAAAATTTAGATTTAACCAAAAACTATTTTCGACAAAACATTCCAAAGTCCAAAGTCCACTCTAGTTCAATAGCCTAGAATGGGAACCTATGTGGCAACATGCAACTGGATTTTGGACCGAGCATGGAACCTGCGTAGGGCTTGAGTTATGTCGAATGTAGATGGGACCAAGTGTAAAACAGAGCCCGCTGCATGGAATTGTTACCCGAGCTCCGAATTCCGCACTAGATGTTTCTTGATGTTGCAGGGGAACTAGAACTCAAACCGAGTAAATACGATGGAGACTAAACAATGCCCACGAAAAATTGACGTGTCTCCTGAAATAAAGACAAAATTTACCTTTATTACATGCTAATGCTAGGGAAAAAAGAGATTAATCGCTGTCGTAGTTCGTATAAGATCGAATGGTTGATGTTAATTTCGCACTTTCAACTAGCACGAAGAATGAAAAGGGTAAGCGGTAGTGGAATTTTCACCGCTTACCACGTGTCGAGTTGAGGATTGTTTCGATGAATAAAAAATTGTAATGGAAAACCACTTCTTGTGATCCTGAAACCACCTACATGAGATATATATATATATATATATATATATTTTTTTTTTTATTTTTTATTTTTTTTATTTTATTTTTTTTATTTATTTTTTTTAATTTTTTTAATTTTTTTATTTTTTTCAGTAGAAAAAAACATACTCTTGATATTCAATACGAATCTAGTACATAAATTGTTCAAGTCTTTTAAAAGACTTTTCAAAAAAGAGCTTTATACAATCATACTATCTCATATAATTTAACTTTCGAAACTTATCTCAACAACTATAATGCCCCAAAATTCAAAAATACAAGAACCAAATCATAATTCAAATATATTCATAGGTCCATCATCACAACTGTGATGGCCCTGGAATTCTTCCCAAACTATAACTCCTTCTACTTCTTCCATTGCTTGTTTTGATAATTTATCCGCCAGTGAGTTATGTTTTTGATAGATTTGCTCAAAGGAAATATTTTTGAACAATTGTATTTCAGCCTTGATCCTATAGCTCCAATGAAAAAGGGAAGTAACCTTTAGCTTGTAGTCACCACAAGCCCATTTGATAGTAACCCAAGAGTCCCTAAAAACTTTGATTTCACCAATACCGAACGTATTAGCCACTTTCAGAATACACCAAAGAGAAAAAATTTCTGCTTTCATGTTAGTACCTCTTCCACAATTAAGTATTAGAGTGAAATAATGATCTTCATTTAATAAAATAGTTTCACCTGCATCACATAAGCCATCTTTTGCAGCACCATCGAAAAAAGCTACAACATCATTTTCCATCTTTTAAAGTAGGCGATCAACGAGAAAACATATATGTAAAACTAGAATTCTAGGATTATGGCAACATCAGGATGAGCACAAGGAAACATAAAGGAGTTCCATATTATAGAAATTAATTTCATAAATACCACAGTAGCTGATTCAAGATGCCTGTGAAAGAATTATGAACAAATCAAATAAGAACAACGACTACTTACAACTCCTCACGATGTCTTCTAATGTTACCCATTGAACTATTACATGAGAATTCACACATAAATTTTGGATAAATAATTTCCCTTTAATTTTTACAGATCCTCCTCCCCCCCTTTTACAACTAATACTCATCTCTTTATATAGACCATAAGAGTTTGATTACTGCCTCCATTATTTGTTTGTTGTTCAACATGATAACTGAGATGATCCCACAATTTGCGAAAGTTATCATGTCTTCCACAAATTTCTTAATAATTCCTGTGATCTGGTGCCCCTTCTGTGCACTTAATTACTCGAGAGATGACACATTGTATTTCAACATTTTGAGGATTATGAAGACTTAGTTTTGTGACAGATGTAATAAGTAGTTATAAAATTCCTATTTTCAAGAAAATAGTTAAGCAGTCACTTAGATATCATCTCTCTAATTGGGGTTGGAACCCATGAGAGTGAGACCTGTTTGATTGAGCAATTTCAAGAGTAACAAAAAATTTGTAGAGTTAAGCAAATATTTTTCTGAGCATAGATTCTCCTGTTGTTATTTTGCAGTTTGCATTTTCTTTCCTTATGTGAATGTTATTCCTACTATCTATTTCCATTGTGTTGTCTATGTGAGCAGAGATTATCCCGTTGTTATCTATTGTCTGTTGTGAATGAGATTATGTTGAGTCACAATTCATATTGATATGCTCTGGTTCATAGGATTTAAGTATTCACAAAAACCTTCTTCTAAAGTTAATATTGGATTCAGAAAAGAACACATACAACAAAATATGTTAATATTGGATTCATAAAAGAACACATACAACAAAATAATGCAAATTGATCATGTTAAAGTTACATTATATATATATATATATATATATATATATATATATATATATATATATTCATCTGATAACACCGATAAATTTCATAAAGGTTGTCAGCCAAACTGGACAACTAGATAAATCAGTTAAACTGTCGTTTATCCCAATTACACAAAATGATGAATGGAAGACCCTTTGCAAAACAGGCCAGTCTGATATTTTTCTTCCATTCTTCTACTGTCCCTCTAAAAGTACAAACCTTACAAAAGACCTGCCTATACAAACTGAACATAAGGGCCTTGGAAAATAGGAAAAAAGCTCTCCCCTAGACTAACAAAAAACTAAAATCTAAAACAAACAAGTAAACCTAATAGAAAATGAAAAAATAAAAGTTTCATGAAAATATCAAGATACCTTGGTGGGTGGTCCACGTGGTTCCCTTAGTTAAGCTCCATTGATTTTTTTCCCTGAGGGAGACTTGTCAGCTGTTGGGGACTGTACAGAACCTACCAAATTTATTGGGATCCTCTCGACGTGACATTGAGCTCGGGTGGCTTCGTCGTGTTCAACAAGGAGCCTTCACATCCATTCGATTAGTTCATCATTGTTATTTTCGAACTTGCGGTCGATGGTATCCTCGATTCTCTTATCCATTGACTCCAAGTCCTCTTTATCGCATTTCCCCTCCAGCTTCTGCCGAAGCTCTGCTATCTTATTTTCTAATTGCTCCACTCTCCGGGTGTATGCATCAATGTTGCTGGTCCTTCCAACAGGGCCGCGACTTCTACCTTCTGCCATTATATAATAACAAGGAGATAGGCCTGAAGAAATGTTGTAACAAAGCTTCCTATAAGGGATCTTGCTGCCACTGAGCAGAGCATTGGATAGAATCTAGTGCCTACCCTGTTCTGAAACTTCAAAAACAAAACGATGAGGAGGGCCAGTGGAGGGAGAAATCGTCGAAGACAGATCTAATTTAGACAACATTTTTGGAAAACACCAAGGAACAAGGGAAGATGTGATTTAAAGGAGTGAAAATGAATAAAAAACCTGAACACGGATCAAAATAAATCTCCATAACTGTCGAAATTAAATATCAAAGTACTTGAAAGAGGGTTATATGACATTACGAGTCATATACCTTACCTGATACCTTACTCTGACCGACCTTTGATACCTTACCTTGAACGACCTTTGGATTAACTGATGGGACAGATTGACTGATAGGGTTCACTGATATAATCAAGGGTAGGGTCCCATTTCACTTTGAAGGGCTATGAGATATTGAACCCTATGCTGAAATGTAAAAATAAATCATTATTTTCATTTGAAAATGTAATAGTACATCAAAATTTCATTATCACTTTTACAAATTTCTTAATATAGTGACAATATTTGCATTGTTCCTCTCTATAAACTTTAACAATCAATGTATACTGATATGGGTTAGTTAAATAGCCCAATAACCCATATAGAATAAATTTAAAAAACATAAAGACAAAAAAGTTAACAATATGAAGAAATCACTTGTTTTCATCAATTATACCAATTCTAGACATTGTTTGTAGATAGGTTTGTAGAAGATCTAGTGTAACATGGGAAAAAGTCGATGAAGAAGAGGGAGATATGACCCTAAGAGATAAGATAAGTCTAAACAACAAGATCAATCTTCCAAGATGGCATTGAGATGAAACATAATTAGGAAAAGAAGGATAGATAACATGTCGTAGGAATAACATCTAAGGTTGGTGTTAATTTTTTACATGGTCCATTTCATATTATCTGCATAATTCCACCGTTCAAGGTTTGGAAATTGCGAAAAAATGGCAGTGAGGTTGTACAATCTAGGAAGTGTGGTTTTTTGTTTGTTCATTAGTATGGGTCATTCGAGACTTTGCCTCCATAGACTAGTCGAATAATGCATTACAAATTTTAAACAATTTGGTTGGGGAAATTTAAAACCCTACATCTAACTATGTTCTCCACATACAAATTGCTACACATATTTGAAAATTAAATCCATAGTGCAAAATTTTGCACATACCTGTAAATTCACAGCAGCCCATTCATATAAGGAGCCCACTAGGCGAATCACGAATGCAAATGTTGAAAAAGATGTTTGTAAGGAGCTCACTGGATGAATCACGAATGCATAGTGAAGAAAATGAGTTGGAAACGACAATGGGGATGAATTACCCAAGCTAAACGTTGTTACAAGTTTCACCCCTACGCAGTTGGAGTATTGGGATGGCTGCATCCAATTTCTCAAAAAAACAACAAAATTTGCACCGTTCCACTCTATAGCTTTTAATAAGCAATGCCTATCCCTAATAAACCAAGAACCCATATAGAGGAAAATTATTTTAGAAACATAAAAAATACCCGACAATATGAAACAAAACATTTGAAAAATATTTATAACCATGTAGATTTAATTGACAAGTAATCAAACTTCTAATAGAAAAATCAAGTTTGGATGGAAATGAAATACAATCTATACAATGCCCAATGAATATAGAGATCGATAAATGCAAAAGAGTGAGTGAATCTAAAAAATATGTTCATGAATACAAAAATTATTATCTTGAATCACTTCAATAACAAACTTCACTCCTTTGAATCCCTTTGGCAACTTGAAAGAGGACGAAAAAGTGCATAGGTATTTGGAAAAAGACTGCCACAAATTACCAATTGGGAATTGGTGGTCCCTTAAGTACTCTAATGCTATTTCAACATTAGTAATCTTCTCATAATATATGTGATTTAATCTTTAAATTGAGTTTGCTTTTAAGATTTCTCCATATGTCAAGTTGTCTACCATTGCATCGCCAATTATTATTCCTTCTAAACAATCAAAATATGGAACATAATATCCCATTTGAGTTAATAGATTGGATTTGTACTCATCCTTATTATACATATCACCATTCCCATCCCATGGATGAGGTAAACCAATACTAATGCAATACTTTTCTCTATAAAGACCTTTGAATCTAATAATCACTTCAGCCAATGCTTTAGCTTTGTCTTGAGTTTTGGACATCGAGACCTCCTTGGTAATCATTTGGTTGGCTATATTTATCATATGAGTCCTGTTTTCAACCTAAAAGTCCTCCAATTGCTTCATAGTTATACTAGTATTGAGGAAATTTATTATTTAGAATCCTACTCAGTCATTTCTTCAAGCTACTTTTCAACATCTTTGATTTCCTTTTTAGATGTTTCATACATCTCTAACTTATCTTGTATAAGATCAAAATAATCCCATCCATCTAGCATTCCAACTGATATTTTGTCCCAAAGGGTCTTTCTAGTTCTTCTCAACAACTCTTCACCCTTGACATCTAGTTGCATCTTGGTAATTTGACTTTTTAATTCATTTATCTCTGACTCTTGATCATTAGTACCTTTGCACTTTGTTTTTCAGTTTCAAGTTCATGAGCAAGGGTCAAGAGTTACTCAAGCTAAAGCTAAAGGCTCTTAAAGGGTAACCATAAAATAAGTTAAATCATGCTCTTAGAGTAGTATAAATAGGAGAGGAAATTTTCATCTTCATCATCCAAAATTGAAGAGCTCAGATGCAAGAGTAGAGGGTCAAATTTAAGGGAAATATGAAGTGAAGAAGGCTGAAATTCTAGTGGAAGATGAAATCTTGCGATGATTTCTACTTGTTTTATTTTTATTTTAGGTAATCTTGGAATTTTTAGTATATTTTTGTTTCTGGGATTTTCAGATCGTGAAATGTTTTTGGGATGGAGAGATGTCAAGACTTGTGAGTGCCTATGGTAAATATTTCAGATGCTGATTTTCTATATTTCCGAAGACATGACCTCAGAAAGTTAGGGTTTTTGAATAACCTTCAAACACGTCAATTTGGCATTTTTCTTATAAGTTTTGATCCAAAATTTTTCAGATAGTGCCCTTTGTAGAAGATGAAAAATAGATCTTTAAGAACATATGGTTAAAATTTCAGATCTTGGTTCGCTATATTTTTCGAAGATATGAACTTGGGAAGAAAAGGCTTTTAATGACTCAAAAATCATCTTTAAACAAGTTAGTTTGGCATTTTCACTATAAATTTTGATCCATGACGTTCTAGAGAATGACCCTTAGAGAAGATATCGTAGAGATATTGAAGAATATGTGGTAAAAGTTTCATATCTTTATTCATTACATGTTAAGAGTTATACTTGTTGAATGTTAGGGTTTGTGACAATGACAGAGACAATGAAAATTCAAGAGAAGAAGGTTGAAAAAATCTTGCATAAATTTCTCATACGGTATCATATCAGAATCGCAAACTTGTTGGAACATTGGATCAACATACTTAATGATGATCTCGGTAACTATCTTGGCACATTCTATGATGATATTGCATAGATATTATTGGTGATTGTATGGAAATATTCCATGGTAATGTTATTGGCATGAGATCCCTCTAAGCTTTTGGAATGTACTATGAGGTATATGATGTAAGGGTTTGAAGGTGAAAATAGATGAAGTCTATTGGTGATTATTTTTGGGATTTGATTACACTCTTTGGAGGCATCTTTCTGGTCTTTCTATACATCTGAAGTATATATTGGAAGAAGTTGCTGGAATTCTTGGAGGACAGATTTGAGGCATGTACAGGTTGACATTGTGACAAAGATTGTTTTGTGGCATTGTGATAGAGATAATGATTGTGTCATTGTGACGAACATGGATTGTGATAGTGACATCAATACAATGATTGTGCCAATGATAGATATAGGCAAAAGGACAATGATACAAGTACAAGGACATAGATATAGGTATAGGTTGATGGAGACATTGATACAATGGCAGTGGAATATTGTTCTTCTTATTCATACCAGGGTGGTAGGATGGGGAAATGATAGGAGATTGAAGTCTCCTTTAGGTTGGTGCTTGTGATATCAGGGATTTGGGGCTTCCTTCCAGTTGGTTCTAGTAAAATATTGAGTTGGAGTTTACGAAGGACTTGAGTCCTATCTATAGTTTGGAAATTATGAAAACCAAGGAGCTTTAGCCTCCTTCTAGTTGGATCTAGTAAACTGAGGATTTGGAGATTCCTTTAGGTTGGAGCCTATAAATTAGGGGGTTGGAGCCTCCTTCCAGTTGGTGCAGGTAAATCAGAGACTTGGAGCTTCCTTCAAGTTGGATCTTGTAAAATAGGGGGTTGGTGCCCCCTTCCAGTTGGTGTTGGGGTGCTTCCTATGAATGCAATCTTGTTATTTTTATATAAGAAATTCATTATGTGGTTTTCTCTTGTATGGGTTTCAGATCCACGTCAATTCTCTTGTGCATTGTGTATGATGTTATGTGTTGGTTTTATGTGATGGTGAAAGGCATTGCTAATGGTTAATGTTACATGTTGTACTTAAGGTTAAAAGTGTTAATAATTGCTAAATACTGATTCACCCCCCTCGTAGTATAATTTTCCAACAGTCAATTGGTATTAGAGTCAATTCCTTCAAGAGATATTGATAGATGGAACAAAGATCTCTAGAGCACATGGATAAACATGAAAGTCTCTACTTTGCAGATGGGGTTCGACTATTCTATGGATCAAATTTTGATCATTGGATTATAAGAATGAGACTCCATTTACATGCACAAGGTTTTGATATCTGGAAATCTGCTATAAATGGTTACATCGGTCCAAAAAGACCACAAAAACTGCAACAAGGAAGGAGATAAGAAATAATAATGCAATGGAAATGGATATCAGCTTGCATGGAATATATGATCATGTGAAAGATAAAGTTGGAAATTTTTCATCGGCTAAAGATATCTAGGACAAGGTAAAAAATATCTGCACAAAGGGACCCCATTGTTAGCATTATTTTTGTCCCAGGTACCTAAGAAGAATGGGTAAATAGTTCATAAGGTTTGGAGTCCAAAGAAGGCCTAAAAAGTATAAGGGAAGTAAGCTTACCTTAGGGATCCTACAAAGTTATTCCAATAGGCTCAAGCGCTTAAAATATTAAGCAGAGGCGCTGGAGCATCAACTAAATAGGACCCTAGCCTATGACTAGGGCGCTATGCGGCGAGTGTTGGTTTATCCAACAATATTGAGAGGTGGGGGGGGGCGAATCAGTATTTCCTTTTTCAAAACTTTTATAAAAAATTAGTATTAAGCACAAGTTAAATAATAATAAGTAACAAGAATAAGAAAATTAACAATTTGAACACACAGATTTATTGTGGAAACCTCAAATGTAAAACTAGCAAAGCTTTCTTATTAATAATCTAATCTTAATATACAAAATTGTTTTACAAGAACCAACTTGATGGAGAACTTAATCTCCAAGATTATTCTGCCACTACAGAAAGGATCCACCTACACCCTTGGTTTTCTACCTGCTCAAAAGAAAAGGATTCCCCAACACCCTAATTCTCCAGCCACGACTGGAAGGAGGCAACAACCCCCTTAGCAGGAAACAATCCCCTTAGTAGGCCTCAACTTGCCCCAAGCACCACCCAACCACCCTCTAATTTATAATAGTTTTAACTTCAATTTTTCAGATCTTTAATGGCATCTCGAACTTTTGTAATGCTTCATCTATCTCACTGGTTTCTTTCTTGCTTCTGATATACAATAACCAATACTTCAGAGACACCTTTGGTCCTCTTCATACATTTGACTTGTATGGTTATATATCTTTTCAAAGAACTTTATTTTTTTTTCAAAAAGAAAAAAGCGTAATTTCATTCATCAAAATTGAGATCAAAATTACATTTGAGGTTCACTGTATTAGTGTGATATCCAGATTCTATGTAGCATAGAGTTCATTGATGAGACTGTTACGTCTTCTTTCAACATACTAGATGTTAATATCCTTTCTGTTTCAAATAGAAAAATAGTGGCAGTTCTGTCCCTGCGGACATATTTCAGTTATATTTCCAATGTTTACTGTAAAGATAAATATAAAGGAGGTTACATATTTATACGTCATTTCTGCAAAATGAAGTAACAAATAAGCATATCAATCCATAAACGGTCTGTGATAATACTCAAATGTCTGTTCATCACGGACTTCCTTCACTTTCCAAATGCCATAGTCCAAGCGCAGCCCCTCTTTGGACGCCTGGTCCGCTTCCCGGTTAATTTCCCTGTACACATGCCGGCAGGTAAAGTTGTCAAATGATAACATGACATTTTGCACAGTTGAAAGTAAATTTGTGAGTCGGATATTCCTGCAAGCTTGAGTCTGTTTTATCCAGTTGATTACATTCATCGAGTCCCCATAGACCGTCATCTGCTTGATACCCTTTTCTATGGCGAAGATAAGTAGTAGTTTTAAACTCATCAGCTCCGCATAGTTATTTGTACCTTCCCCCAGCCCCATGGTAAGCGTGAAGAAATGAGAGTCTGACAGGAAAATAATTGCCCCTCCTCCGCAAATTTCATGTTGGGCTGCGCCGTCAAAGAAACCCCACGGATGGGATTTATCAGGAGCAAACGTTAAATCCCTAATCTGATAATCCTCTCTCACTTGAACAGGAAAAGATTTAAAGATGCCCACGGCCTGTGCACTGATAATATCAGGAAGAGAGAATCTGTCCTAGAAGATAGCCCCATTCCGAGCCAACCAGATCCCCCAAATCACGATCAAAGGTAATGCTTTCAAATTCTTTGGGACATACCTCCACCATCGCTCCCAAGCACCATTCACCGAGTTGCCCTCCCATCTCAAATCCATACCGATCAGTCTCGAACATTCTTTCCAGACCGCAATCGAGTAAGGGCAAGTAATGAAGAGATGAGATATCGATTCCAAATTCATTTTGCACAGGGCACACCAGCCAGGGCCATGAAAAGATCTTTTTTGTAAATTGTCCCAAGAGGGAACCCGGTTTTCAAGTACACACCACATAAAAACCCTTGATTTAGGAGGACATTTAAGCTTCCATAAAGGTTTCCACCACTAGACCTCCTCCCTATTTCCATCCTCAACACTCAACTGTTAATACCCCGCCTTTGGTGTATACTTCCCCTCCGGATATGACTCCCAAATCAAGACATCTTCATGATCCGACAACTGGATGCGAGCATGTTGGAGACCTCTGATATATCTCTCCAAGAAACCTGCATCAGGTTCTACCAACCCCAACATATCAGCGCTCTTCCAGTGTTGAAACCACGGATCCCCAGGTCTCAAATCTACTAACTGGTTAAGAGTAGTAATCCCCCTGTTTTCCAGGGCAAGTATAACCCCCTCTGGCAAGTTATGTTGCTGTTCACTGCCCAGCCAGGGGTCCCTGCCTACCAGAACCTTTTCCCCATTTCCCACATCCCAGACCAGATCAGACTCAATCAAAGAAAAAGAACGAACCACCGCCTTCCATATAACCGACCCCCCGATGTGTGTCTTGTCCGGTCTCCTGATCCACTCCTCCAAACTTTCATTGGGTAGGTATTTCTGTTTAATAACCCTCGTCCATAAGCTATTGGTTTTAATCAATCTCCATCCTCCCTTCGCATCCAGGGCTTTAGCAAACAGGAAGATGTTTTTAAGGCCCCATCCCCCCAGCCCCTTAGGTAAGGCTATTCTCTTCCAACTTACCCATGGCATCACATGACCGTCCTTTGTTCCACTCCAAAGAAATCTGAAGCAAACTCGCCTGATTTGTTCCAGAATCCCTTTGGGAATCCAAGAGAGAGACATCCAATACACAGGGATGGCCTCCAAAACTGCCTTCACCAAAACCAATCTCCCCGCTCTCGACAACCATCTATGATTCCAGACCTGTAACCTTTTTTCTACCTTGCATAGCAGCCACTTCCAATCCTTTTTTAAATATAAGTTAGCCTTTAAAGAGAAACCAAGATACTTGAGACCCTCATCAATGTCAGATATATTGTAGGGGAAAAAATGTAATATTTCAAACACTTCATCGGGTCGCAGCAAATTTGTAGTAACAGTTGATTTCTCAGCATTTATCTCCATCCCCGTTGCTTTTGAAAAGAGTTCCATAATTTCCTGCAAAGCTCGAGTTTCCCTCCTTTCACCAGAGCAGAAAATCAGGACATCGTCCACAAATAGCAAGTGTGTAATAGCCAGTTGATCACCAATAATGATTCCATTAAACCGACCCAACCTCTTGGCCTCATGGATAGCCCTACTTAAACCTTCAGCCACCAGCAGAAAAAGTAGGGGGGAAAGAGGGCATCCTTGACGGAGTCCTCTTTCAGCATGAAAAAAAGGTGTGGCCGCCCCGTTAATCAACACAGCAAAGGAAACAGTAGTAATGCAAGACATAATCCATTTAATAAAATTTATACCAAACCCCAGATGAGTTAGAAGCAGACGGATATAGATCCAACTCACCTTATCATAAGCCTTTGAGAGATCGATTTTCAGAATCGCTCCTTTGATATTTCTGGTCTTCAAACTGTGCAATCCTTCCTGTGCTACACCGATAGCCTCATGAATCTGTCGTCCCTCCAGGAACCCAAATTGTTCGGCAGAAATATGCTCCGATAGAATGACTTTTAATCTTCGTGCAATCACTTTCGAAACAATCTTGTAGATACAGTTACACAAGGAAATGGGTCTGAACTCATGGAGGGAAGCTGGATTATCCGTTTTTGGAATGAGGGCTATGAAAGTCGAATTAAAACTGGCTGGAATCCTTCCTGTAGTACGAGAATCTTCAATAACATGATTAAGATCCACCCCCAGCACCTCATACAGATCCAAAAAGAACTCTATCGACCACCCATCCGGACCAGGACTTTTATCTTTTTGAAAGCTTCCCAAAACTTCCTTTAATTCATCTTCATTCACTGGCCGCATCAGCCTCCTATTATCCACCTCCTCTGCAAACCTCGGAAACATCTGCGCAACTCTGATAACTTCAGCAATGGAGGCCTGTGCAGGTTCCCGAAACAAAGCTTCAAAATGAGAAACCCCACATCTAGCTTTCCCATTAAAATCCAGATGTTCATTCCCCTCCTCATCTTTCAAACACCAGATAGTGTTTGCTGCCTTTCTCCCCCTAGAATAAGCATGAAAAAACTTTGTGTTTTCATCCCCACATTCAAGCCAGATCGCCTGGCTCTTAAGTCTCCAAGCTTCTTCCTTTTCCAGCAGCAATGAATTTCTCCTACTTTCCAGCCTGATCAAACCCTCTTTGGATTCCACCGAAATCAGACCCCCACCAACCCCATTATAAATCTGTTCAAGTTCAGCCTCAATAGTCTTCAATTCAACATCCTCCCTCCGACGTTTGGCAATAGCCCAGTCCTTAACCGCCCCTTTGATCCTTTTGATATTTTCAGCAAATTGAAAGGCCGCTGTGCAAACAAGATTTTCGTCAAAGGGCCTCCAGAGCTCTTGGAACAGTACCTTGAAAGAATCGTCTTGTAGCCAGCATTTATTATACTTAAGAGAGCTGGGTGGATTATTTGGCCCTTTTTTGATCTCAAAAAAGATGGGGAAATGATCCGAGTTTCCACCACATCCCACCCATTGTCTCACCATAAAGAACCTATCCACTAGTTGTTCCGCCACCAGAAACCTATCCAATCTTTTTGCAACCCTAGCATCCCCACTCCTGTTGTTCCTCCATGTAGGCTTCAATTTAATGGGCGCTATATCCAACAGATTTTTTTCTACCAGCTTCTGAAGGAAGTATCCCGCCTGAGGATCCACTTGTGCGTGTGGCCCCCAAATTTCAGCCTGCCCCAGGGTGAAATTGAAATCTCCCCCAACCACAACCGAATCCCCTCCAAAGATTGGTTCCTGAAGGATATTATCCCAGAAAGATTCTTTGTTAGCATAAGGCCCATAAACATTGATCACAGTTATTATAGAGCCCAGATCAGAGGACAATAGTTCAACTCCCAGAACAGAGTCCATACCCCAAGAATTAGTGAGTTTGGCCGCATTCAATTTCCAACCCATAGCCAGCCCTCCCGACCGACCCTTTGCATCCAGAGTCACAAAAGACCATCCTGGCAACCAACATTCCAACCGTTCCTTTATAACATATCCTAACCCTAAAGTCTCTTGTAGCAGAATCACATCAGGATGTTCAAGAGTAAGCACCCTAATGAAGGCTAATTTTTTGTTTGGCCCAGCCAGACCCCTGCAGTTAAAGGACACAATCTTCATTACTTAACACCTTTCCGGGCATTCACCGCTCTAAGTGCCCTTTCAATTGAAAGTTGTTTCCCCTCCCGGAGATCATTCCTGGCCCTGGACTGGGCTTTAGAAAGATTCGAGATTCTGCCCCGGCCCCTCCGGCCTGGAGCCCGTGTTTTCCCTAACCCTCCGCCGGACATCTTTGAACAGGATCTAAGATTGTATCCCGATTTAGTGGTCTCAGGTGAAGAGTAACCCCGTTCCTCCTCCTCAATGCCAAGATCAGGCTCCAGTAAAACAGGTTCTAAAACAGTAATGCGAGCAGCATCACCGGGGTAATCAGTAATAGTTCCAGACATAACCACCTCCGAGGAAGGCAAAACCCCACCCCGCCCTTCCACCGTAGGCAAGCAGACATCAACAGGGGAGCCCGATAAATTTAAATTTTTTAACCCTTCCACCCAATCCAGACCGACCAGTGTACAATGATTCATCATTAATTTAAAAGAAGGGGAAAGAGTAAAAGTATTAATACCCGGGATAGAAGGCCCCGGAGTAACAGCTTCAATCTCAGGAGCAGTGAGAACAACATCGCTTGTTAAAGTCATAGAAGATACCACGCGGGCAGCCGGTTCCTCCTCCGATACATCACCAAAAGACTCCAAAATATCATGAACAGCCGGTTCCACCTCCAATTCTTGACCAGTGGGCTCCGAATCCTCCGAGACCCTTTCACTTTCAGAGTTTTCTGTCACCGACATAGGGTCTGTGGACTCCGGATCATTTGATTTTCCCATCGAGTCCCCCAAGATGCCCTTCCGTTTTCCCCCATTAAGAGTACGAACCGGTAGTCGGCACTCCGAGGCAGGGTGACCATAAACATGACAGCGTCTGCATCGGTAAGGCACATTTTCGTAATCCAGCAACTGAGTGATTGGAACCGGTCCCCAATCCAAAATGATATTTCCAGGAAGACCTTCCCGAATGTTCATCTCCACCATAATGTGAGCCACCTGCTTATAATGTGTTTCCAAATAAGAAAGATCTGCTTCAAGAAAAGTCCCCAGAGTGTCGCCAATGCGCCTGAAGTGATAAGGATCCCAAAAGTGTCGCGGCAGACCAGGAAGCCGAACCCATATCGGGATCCTGTCGACTCTCTCCCTGCTGGCATCAAAGAGAGGATGCCAAGGTTTTAAAAGCACAGGCGTGCGATTCATATGCCAATATTTGTTCAGAATAACTCGTAAATCATTCTCAGACTATAGTATCACCGCGAACCACCCGCGCATCAGCATCTCAATCTCCGGTTCATAACCCAGAAGCTCACTCCAATTCACCGCCACCCAGTCCTTCATAGTTTTGTAGGCAAAAGTCCTGCCCAAAAATCTACCCACCAGGGACATTTGAGACATTTTCAAAACACTATCCCAAGCAACATCCACCCCCACCGCATAAACTCCGTCCGCTCTGGCTTTTACCCAGCTCCGCTTCCGCCGTTTTGGAGGCCCTCGAATATTTTCCCCATTAGGGTTTTCAACCACCCCCTTCAGGGATCCGTCAGAAGAGCATTCCCTTGCAAGGCCCCTGTGTTCAGCTTCATCAAGCAGAGTCCTCCGCTCCTCCTCTGCACCTTCCCCGCCCGAGCCACACAAATGAGCCACCTGTCTGGCCACCCCAGCCTCCGCAACAGCCCCAAAACCTGGCACCTCCTCAAAACCCTTCTCCACAGTAGTAGCCGGAAACCCAAGATTCCGTGCGAAAAATTCCCCCGCCTCCCTCCAGCTAGGACTACCCCACAAATCTACCTGGAGCCCCTCCCCATCCACTGAGAACACCTTTGCAGGTCCATGTGGGGATAGCGATAGCAGGTCTGTAGGCGAGAAGACATCATCCGATCTCAACTGCCCAAAACCGGTCACATGTAACCCTTCAGACCCCGGCCTCGGGAAGGCCTCCAAACCCTCCATCAATCCTCCAGCTGGCAAACCCCAAACATCATTCGCCTTCATCTGTTCGCTGGCATATTCCACAACATCCACCATCTCCACTGCAGGATCCATCCTGACAACAAGCAACCCTAAAAAAAACAAGCCCCGAGATGCAGCAAACCCCAACCACGACAAATCCAAACCCTAAGCACCAAATCGGAAAAGTATTCACCCCATAAATCTCCGTGAGAATAAGAACAGGTCTTCAAAAGATCCCCATCTGCCATGTTTGAGAGTGACAGTGGGCCGTACTGACAGAGAGGCCCACCCCCAGTCTGACCCGAGGGCCCTGCTCGCTCCCCTTCATCGGCTCCAACATCCACTCAAGTTATGGCATGGACTCAAAGAACTTTATTATTTGAAACATTGTGTCTTTTTAGGAAAATCATGCCTCTTCATAAAAAATATTGTATCCTTTTAATGGCATCGATTCATCATTGATCTTCATAGTCTTTCAATCTTGTTTTAATTAATAAGGAATTACTATTTTGCAGAGTTAACCAATTTTGGCATTCTCCAAAGTTGGAAATTTGGCCAATTTGTTCTCCAAATATATACTATCGAAAAACCTCCTTTCAACAGAGTGGATGTCAAACCGGTGGTCAACTAAGATTTAAAAATATTTCACGTCCGAAACTTTTAATTAACCCTTAAGCATCTTTCAACAACGAAATGATTCAAAACCGTTGGATCTTCACCAATCCACATCAACAATGGAATTCAACATGCGTGTAGCTAGATTTCATAAATATTTCGCATCACATCCTGAGCTTTAAACTATGAACAACTTAACCCAACGAAATTGTCCCGTTTTGTTGGATCGTCCCATCCAAGATCGACGGTGGAGTTGAAAAGTGGATTTCGTGTCACATTCTTGGGTTGAACTTCGTGCATGTTAACTAACGAAATGCGTGCCATGCTTTGGATTTGATTTCTTTGAGATCAACGATTTTCTTTGCAAGTTAACTTCATGGGCTTCATGATTGCACGAGGGCCTCAAATGACCAAGGGTGGAGATGGAAAAGGCACTAAAGAATTGAAAAAATCACACCAAAAGTTGCAAACATGTAAACCCATGGCAGAATAATGATGCGGACCCACCCAGAAGCAAATCGACAGTGGAAAGGGGTTTCGACGCTAGAAAGTGCACGGTGGTTAAACTTGGAAAGGTGGAGCAGAAATTAAACTGCTTACCACGTGGCAAGAGTTGGTGGAGTCCGCTATGAAAAGCGGTAAAATTTAAACCGCTCATCACAACTTCCAAAACCACCTAAGCATATGTTATACTAAAGGTTAATGTTCAAAGCTTGAAAAAAGACATTTGATGATTATTTCCTTGAGGAGAAGAAGTCGCCGAAAATACGTCACTTTTCTTTGTCAACAAGCACATAAGTCAACCCCAACGTTCTCCTATTCGTAATCTCACTTCAGAGGTAGCTCGAAACCCTCACTTTTCAGAGTTTGTTTCCCAAATGGAGAAAATTGAAGAACTTGTTCTGTTCAATGAAAGTTTAGATGAAAACGAGGATCTTGTAGTTGACAGGGAAAGGGATATTTTCGACCATGTTTTGTCTGTGTGTAGTATTTCGTATTCTAAAGAGAAATTAATGGAGTTTAAGTCATAGGGAAATGATGTATTTAATGTTTTTGGTTCTTTTTTGTATTATTTTTTTGTTGAATAGACCCTACACTTTCCCGAATTTGTGTGTTGGTGTGTGGCGAATTATTCGCAGGCCGAAAGGGTAATCATTAATGTAAATACAACCAAAATTCTATGCCAAGTCAATGTGCAGACTGTCCGTGAGGTTATAGGTTTACCTGAAACATTTCCCAAAAGCCCTGAGTCATTTAACGAAGAAAAATTGGTAAAGTTTTATAGAAATTGTAGTCCGGAAGAAAAATACAAGTTTTAATTACAAGTCTTGCAAGATGGCCAGTCGCATGAAAACCTATCGTTCCCTTTGAGTATTGATTTATTTCAGTGAGATACCCAGTTATTTTTGTCCTTGTTGAGTCGAATTTTAGGTGTAGATAGTGATAAGTCAATCATGAAAGTTATGTTAGGTTTCCTTCTGCAAGTCATTTCACCTGAATCACAGTTGAGTCTAGTATGTGGTTTTAATTTTGATGAATTATTAGCTGAAGTGATTCATGTCCAATTGGTGAATTTCCACGAGTTGAATCATTTCAGATATCAGTCATATCTCATGTACCTGTTCTTGTGTTCAAATATTTATGAATTGAAGTTTCTTGGTACCATGTTTTCTCATGACCTTCCTAAACAGATCAATATGTTTGAGTTTACCAATACAATCCTGGAAGAAGTTTACAGAATTATTTTTAATGTTGAATTCCCCGAGTGTTAGAAGAAATGAAAGAAATGATGTATCCTACACTAGAAGTCCAATGGGTGATTAGTTCTTGTATAAATAACATACTATAATTAGAGTGTATGGTTTTACTGGAGCACCATATCTATTGCCATCCTTTTTAACGCCAAGGGTTTTTTCCTTAGAATTTATTAGACAAAGGTTGCATTCAGAAGAAGATCATTTCAGTGTTTTCAAAAAATCATCAAATGTGAAATTCCCTCTTAAAGTTGGTCCATTCATCATTAAGACCAAGGAAACCCTATCTATAGTAGAAAATTTATTGAAGATCATGGATTTCCAAGAGGCAGAAAGGATTAATTACGATCTTCATCAAATTATATTGCAAAAGAGACAACAAAATATAAACAAGGATTTTAATCATCAAAAAGTTGAAGGATTAAAAGAAATGGCAAATTTATTCAAATTTGAATAAGATAAGAAAGAAGTGAATATGGAACAAACAAGCAATTTGGAAATGTTGGTTTAGTCACCATCTAAATCCAATATCACCAATAAGAGAACTATTTTAGAAGTTGATAGTATGGAATTCGATGAAGAATTTTCAAGCAAGAAATCAAAAGTGGAACAACATAAGGAAATTATTAGTATGGAGGAACGAGATTTAATTGTTCTAGAAAAAACCTACTTTGATTTCGCAACCACCTATAAATATGCAGCAATATTCTTTTTCAGAAATAAGGGAATCTGGAAGTAACTCTCAATATAAGTCCATATTTGATTTACTTTCACAATATGCAGAAAAGAAGAAGTAGTCTTTGGTAGAAACTCAAAAATTGTTCCCTGAAGTAAGAAACTTGACAGAACAAAAAGTTTCCCTTCTTATAGTTAAGGATCCAGAAATAAACACTATAAGGTTTGCAGTGGTGAACGATGAGAAAGTTTCTGAAATGGAAGTTAATATTGATGAGATTAATATTCCCGATAAGATTCAATTGCATAGAAAAACCTGAGATGTCCTGTATTCTGATTTATTACAATCCACATTAAAAATTTCTAAACTATAGTCTGTGATATAAAAGTTGAAGAATCAATTGAGGCAAAGGAAGGCAGAAAACAAAGCAAATTTGGTCTAGATTGAAAGACTACAAATGGACCTTGTGACTGTGGGAGCTAAGCTATGGAACACTCAGTGTACCAAAAGTCTCCTTAATGAAAAATAAAATACCATTCAATTGTTCAAGAAAAAATTGAAGGTGCCAAATAATCAACATGTGCAATCTCCAAAGTTGACAACATTACAACAAGAAAATGAATCCATATATCAAGAAATGATGGATCACAAAGGTAAAATGTTAAAGTTACAAGATGAAAACCATGCTTGGGAAAAGTAAAGGATTGAACTGTTGTCACAAATATTAGTGTTAAATACCAATCAGATCGAAACTGTGTAAGTGCCAGAGAAGCCAAGGGATCAATCTCTATGTACGGATGAAGGACAAATGGAAAAGTACTCCACAGAGGAACTGACCAGTGCTATGTCACAAATTAGTCTAAAATATGTAGAGATAGAAGAGTTGAAAGCGGAAAACCAGAAGTTGAAACAGGAAGTAATTCAAAATTCCGACGAAAAGAAAAAAACATTGGGTGATAGAAAACAGTTGCAAAAGAAAGTTAATGAATTAAAAGATAGATTTACAGGAAATATTCCATTACAAGGAGCTAAACACCTTATATGGGATTTGATATCAGTGGAAGTCACCAAATTTTGGTCACATTTTAATTTTATGGAAGATAAAGATGCTATAGAAAACATAGCTCTCCAGAGGTGTAAAGTGGAAAACGAGACATTAAGCAAAAGGCCTTCAGAAACAACTCAAAATACAGTCAGTTTCTTAAACACTCTAACTCAATCAGATATGCATAGTTTTTGAATCAAAGACAGACCAACAATCATCATTTTGGAAAGAAGAATTATTGGCAAGCATGATCGTGTTAAATAAGTACAAGAAAAAGCACAACAGATGCTCCTTCAAGTTCAAAATTTTAAGAAATTATTTTAGAGGCCTTTTGAAAATGGTATACCTTCTTATTGGAGTGATGATGGAAGATTAATGACTCAAGAAAATTATCACAGTTTGATAGTACATGCCCGTATGGATCACTCGAAATTTGAAGGTTTGGTCAAAGGATAACTAGAAAGACAATAATTGATAAATTGAAGGATGATTTTGAAATATTTGATCAATTTCTAATGATTAAGAAGGATCTCCCAGCTGTATGTTACACAACATGCATAGAATTGGAGGTGATGGTGAAATAAATGATGGATTATGAAATCCTAGATCAAGAGCAATGGAAAATTGGCAAAACATTTGGGAAAACAAAATACAGGTTATATAAAGAATGAATATTCATGTGTCTTAATTTGAAATGAAGTTGCTGTTCCTTTGTTAAATACCCGAGTGTTACATCAGCCCAAATCAAAGCACCACTATACCAACTTGGTCGACGAAAAAACAAATCTTCCTGAAGTTTAGAGATTTCTTTGAAATCTCTATTTTTAGCGAAGAATCAGTCAGGGTTTATTCAAAGAACATTTTGTATAAATTTTGAATTTACAAAGTAATTGGGGTTGTATCTGAGAGCAAAAGATACAGTGTTGGAATATTTTTTGAAGACTTTAATGAAGAGCAGAAGTACAGGTCTATCGAAAACAGAGATTCATATGTTGTCACTTTCTTCAGTCTATTAATTTCTATTTTGTGAATGTATTTCCTGTTACACCATCTTATCACTTTTCCTCATATTTGACTGAACTATGTGAGTTAGAATTCATTTTATATGCTCTGATTCACACATTTAAATATTGTCAATGTTCTTTCTTCCAAATTAATGCAGAATTCATCCTAGTTAGATGCTCTTTTTCTTCAGAAGAAAAAGAGCCTATTGCTATTCGTATTATGAATCAAAGAAACTACACATATTCTTGTCCATAAAATTCAATGATCATGATAATCATTTGTTACATGTGAAACATACTTGTCTCCCAAATGGCCACTATTCCTCATGTTACACAGGTTTTTATCTCATAATAACCCTGTTTTCCATCTTCCATCCGCATCAACATTTAGCATTCCATATCACAATCAATAAACCAAAAACTATTTACCTATGCAATTGAGCTAATATTCTATCGTATTATACAACTATTTTAAGTAATGTATCAAAATAATATTGTCCAAAAAATCCTTCCCTGCTTAGTATATATTTATGTCAATTTCATCCAAAACCTATTGTTTGTGAAAAAGGCAGATATGAGGCCTTCCGTCCTCCATAATGAGACCACTTTTTGATAGCATGTATGCCTGCATGTTATAGATCCTGCTCAGATGTTTATAACATATATATTCAAAAGTCTTGTGTAAATGCACAATCCTTCGTTTCCAAGCTGTCAAATTTGAAACTTGTAATGTGCAACTGCCATTGATCCAATTTATAATAGCTAATGAGTCAACAAAAATGTTTATCTTGTTTGAACCCATATTCTGTGCTATTGTCAAAAATACACCTAATGCAAGCGTTTCTGACCTTGTGTTGCTCCCCATTCCGTATCCAAATGACATCTCCATGTGATGTTCCTGATCCATCAACAAAATGCATTATGCCCCACATCTTTCCAATTTACTAGCTTCATCGAAATAATCCATAGGAAAATGATAATTTATAATTGGGAGGTCAAGTTTCCTTTTCCTTGTAACAAGCATCTTCCAGTTTATGTCTTTCATGTAATGTAGTATAAATTCCACGGACCCACGCAAAGTATATATTTTCTCATCAAACAAGATAGAGTTACTTAGTTGCCAAAGACCCCAAATGAAATGGACAAGATATGCCATCAAATGTATGAAATTTGAATACCAATATTTAAGATTTTCATCAGGAGTGGTTCCTACCCAAGTACTTGCTTGACAGTGGAAAATCGCTATCTCATCCCAGAGTTGTAAAGTGAATATGCATTGATTGAACAAATGATCACATGTTTCTTCTACTCTAAAACATAGATGACATACATTAGGTCCAATTCCCCCAAGTTTTCTAAATCTGTCACCAGTCATAATGCAATAATTTAGTGCTAACCACATGAAAATCTTCAATTTTTATGGGACATTCCATTTCCATAAAATATGATTCCACCAGTTTGTATAATATTTATGATGTTCAGAAGCATTTTCCCCATATTCCATATTTGAGGTAACCATTAAATTCCCACAACCATAATCCCAATAAATATCATCCATTTCTTCATTCAACGAAATACCTGCATGTTTCAATCCTGCAATATAGAGATCCCAATCTGCTGCCGCCTCCCCATCAATATGTAAATAAAATGCCGATAACCAATAATTATACACATGTTGGTTTTGAATATTCTTCTTTACATGGTTAAGAGAGTAAATGTCCATCCTTTGAATACAACTGAGGATATGTTCTGTAAGAATACCCGAATGTTTTGTGCCCATAATCCGATCTCTTCCAACCACAATCTAGAAACCATTTCTGGATTTCCAGGCAAGCTTGTTAGGATATCTCATCATTCACTTTTGTACTTTGCATGCATTGCAAGAACCCGCATGCTGCCCAGTCACCAGTATGATGCCTCTAGCACCTAGTCCCTAGTCTCCCAGCACTCAGGAGCTACTTACCACTTAGATTTAGCCCTCCTATCCTATCATGTGCCCACTTCTCACCTTCCACTGCAGAAGGGTGCCTTTCTCACCTACCAGTCTAGTTACACTTCAGTTATCACTCCGATTTACCTCTGATTGACCCATAACTGATGTTATCACTCCGATTGACCTCCGATGAGACATGACTGACAGTTGTGAGTGCAGTTAAGCCCTCATGCGCCCTCCACTGAGCCTCCATCCCTAGATTAGTGCCACTTACCATCAGTTACACTTATTACACTCAGTTAGACTCAGTTTGACACCTGTTTGACAGTGACTTGTGCATTGATGACCACCACTGATTGATGATGAGGAATCCTAGTTGGAGCCAAGCTATGCCATTCAGTTAATTCGAATGATCTCCTTAGGCAATTCGAATTGCTCACTCATAGTGTCAGATGATTGTATTGTAATTATTCACCCTTATTGGGATATTGAGCACTGATGCATGTTTTGCACAGTTTTACACCATATTTTCTATGTTCATCTGTTGTGATTGATTTACTTGTTCATTAGATCTGCTGTGACTAATTTTACATGGTATCCGAGCCATTGCAGGGACAAGATCTCTTTTCTACAGGTGTTCTACATGAAGATTGAGCAATTTTTGCTCACTTTGCAACAGTTTTCAGCAGTTGCAACTATTGCTCCATAATGGTTCTTGTTTGCTTATGATTTGCAGGTTTCTTACTTCCTCCATTTGCATTCGCTATTGCAGAGATGGAATATTCTTCTTCAAAAAATCTTCTTACTCCATTCAACTATGATGAATGGAAACCAAATATGATTGCATGCTTGAAGAGACAATGTCTCTTTGATATGTGTATTGGTATTACAATAGATTTTGTTTCCGATGAAGAGGAGAATGATTGGCTTAATGATTGTGATAGAGCTTTTGGGACAACATGTCTTGCTATGTCTCCTTGTATGCGCTACCTCAGTACTACTGCTGAAAATCCAAGAGATCTATGGGCCCAACTCAATAGAGAATTTGGAAAGCAGGAAGAAGAGGATCATGCTAGCCTTTTGGAGAACAAGCCCAGTGAGATCTCCTTATGTGCTCTCTCCGATTATGTCTTAGCCTCATCCATTGTTCAAGATGAAGAAGAAACTGTAGATTCAACACTCATTCTCTCAAAGTCTTCTATTTTGAATTCTGAGCAAGATAAACCAGCTCATACTCTAGATTCCGAAGAGGTTCTTGAATCCTCTCTTTCACATGAGTTTGTCAGCATGCAGAATAATGATCTACTTGATGTTTTAGAGGTAAAATATGATTTTGGAGGTGAAGCATTCGTCCTCCTTGGTTGCATGCCTCCTATAAAATTTTGTTCTATCATTTGCACAGTTTCTCAGATTTTTACTGAAGATGAAGAGCACTACCATTCGCTTGAGTTCAATTCTCATGCACTTTTTACTGATTTTGTTTTTTATCTCATCCTTGTTGGTTCAAAGGAGATCTCAAGAAACCATTCATCCATTCTTGGAGATGATTTAACTTCTACTGATAAGAACTTCAAGTTTCAAGAGCAATTTTATCTTATTGGAGCTTATCGTACCTCACTTGGTTCGAATCATAGGTTCCAGGATCATCCTCATATTTTCAGATTTCTTCTCACCATTTTCGGTATGAAGAGCAAGTTCATAAAGTCTCCACATTCGCTTGCATCCAATGATGGAGAATTCAAGCACATGTTTTTGGAGCATGATCCATTTACTCCCAAGAGTAAGATACCTCCAGACATATCTACTTGAGTTTGGGGCAGTTAAATCTTTTGGTGTGTTACAGTCCATTTTGAGGGGGGGTTTTTCCCATGAGGTTTTCTCCATTTCCTTGGTTCATGGATTGTTCTTTATTTGGATTATTATTGTATTGGGGTGACCTTTGGTCTCAGTTACCAGGGCCCTATCATTTATTTTTTACATCATAGTATAGCTTGAGGGGGGGTGTTAGGATATCTCATCATTCACTTTTGTACTTTGCATGCATTTTGCATGCTGCCCAGTCACCAGTATGATGCCTCCAGCACCTAGTCCCTAGTCTCCCAGCACTTGGGAGCTACTTACCACTCAGATTTAGCCCTCCTATCCTGTCATGTGCCCACTTCTCACCTTCCACTGCAGAAGGGCGCCTTTCTCACCTACCAGTCCAGTTACACTTCAGTTATCACTCTGATTTACCTCTGATTGACCCATAACTGATGTTATCACTCCGATTGACCTCCGATGAGACATGACTGACAGTGCTAAGTGCAGTTAAGCCCTCATGCACCCTCCACTGAGCCTCCATCCCTAGATTAGTGCCACTTACCATCAGTTACACTTATTACACTTAGTTAGACTCAGTTAGACTCAGTTTGACACCTATTTGTCAGTGACTTGTGCATTGATGACCACCACTGATTGATGATGAGGACTCCTAGTTGGAGCCAAGCTATGCCATTCAGTTAATTCAAATTACCTCCTTAGGCAATTCGAATTGCTCACTCATAGTGTCAGATGATTGTATTGTAATTATTCACCCTTATTGGGATATTGAGCACTGATGCATGTTTTGCACAATTTTACACCATATTTTCTATGTTCATCTGTTGTGATTGATTTACTTGTTCATTAGATCTGCTGTGACTAATTTTACAAAGCCATCTCTAAAGAAAAGGCAGGTTTTTCACTAATCCCATCGAAGCCAACTAATAACAGATCTCTGAAGAAAAGGCATGATAACAGAGCTATGATATTTAACCTTCTTCACCGATCGAAGCCAACAAACCACCGTATTTGGATAAATATATTTGTCTCGAGTGAGCTTTCCCCATAGTCCTTCGTCATCAATACTTCTCCAAAGAGTTTTTAAGTGTTGAGATGAGTATACCCAATGTAAATTGTGGATAACCCAACCACCCCCATTATTTGGAGTTGAGATTCTTTCCCATGAAACTAAGTGACATCCTTTGAAGTGATGAGAGCCCTTCTAAAGAAAGTTAAAGGAAATTTTCCTGATCAATTTTAAGATGGTCCCAGTTAGATGCTTTGTGTTATTAATGTATTGTTTTCTTTAATCTTCTATCATTCCTAAAATTACTATTTTTTTGGACGAATGATACCTACTTTTCCTCTGTGAAAGATTTATACTACCACCGGGCTCTTAAATAATTTTGAGAAATGTGTGTGTTGACTCGATGCCCAATGGATTTTGTTTTTGATTCAAACACTTTGTTAAATTGTATGTTGTAACTAAAAATCTGGCCATTTTTTTAAAAAGGTGAAAACTGAGCACAAGAAGGGTCGGACGACCCTTCATTTACGAGAGAATGTAAAAATATTTAATCTACAAAGGCTAGGCCAAAAATTCACAACTTTCGACTTCCACAGTAAATAGTAGGGATTGATACATTGGCTAAGTTATAACATATAAAAAATATTTATCTCGACTTTCGACTTCCGACAAGAAGGATTGACCGCCCCTTCGTTTAGTAGAGAATTGTGAACACCTATATCCAAAAATTCACCTGTATCCAGAATGGTGAACACAAGAAGGATCGACTGACCCTTCTTGCAGTCTAGAACTATTATGAAAATAATACTGCGCACAAGAAGGGTTGACCGCCCCTTCATTTATGAGGGAATTGTAAAAATACTCAACGTATGAAGGCTAGGCTGTCAATTCATGTATATCCAGAATGGTGAACACTGGAAGAATATTGAGCACAAGAAGGGTTGTCTGACCCTTCATTTACGAGATAAATGTAAAAATATTTAATCTACGAAGGCTAGTACAACAATTCTTGACTTCGGACTTCAGTAGTAAATAGTAGGGATCAAGACATTAGCTAAGTTATAACATATAAAAAATATTTATCCCAAATTCTGACTTCCAACAAGAAGGATCATCCACCCCTTCATTTAGTAGAGAATTGTGAACACCTATATCCAACAATTCACCTGTATCCAGAATGGTTAACACAAGATGGATCGACCGACCCTTCTTGCAGTCTAAAACTATTGTGAAAAAATACTGGGCACAAGAAGGGTCAGTCGCCCCTTCATTTATGAGGGAATTGTAAATTTATTCAACCTACGAAGGCTAGGCTGTCAATTTATGTATATCCAGAATGGTGAACACTGGAAAAATTCTGAGCACAAGAAGGGGCGGCTGACCCTTCATTTAAGAGAGAAATGTAAAATATTTAATATACGAAGGTTGGGATGACAATTCCTGACTTTTGACTTCCATAGTAAATAGTAGGGATCAAGACATTTGCTAAGTTATAACATATAAAAAATATTTATCCTGACTTCTGACTTTCGAAAAGAAGGATCGGACGCCCCTTCGTTTAGTAGATAATTGTGAACACCTTTATCTAACAATTCACCTATATCCAGAATGGTGAACACAAGAAGGATCGACCGACCCTTCTTGCAGTCTAGAACTATTATGAAAATAATACTGGGCATAAGAAGGGTCAGCAGCCCCTTCATTTATGAGGGAATTGTAAAAATATTCAACCTACGAAGGCTAGGCCGTCAATTCATGTATATCCATAATGGTGAACACTGGAATAATACTGAGCACAATAAGGGTTGGTTGACCCTTCATTTACGAGAGAAATTTAAAAATATTTAATCTACGAAGGCTAGGCCGACAATTCCCGACTTTTGATTTCCGCAGTAAATAGTAGGCATCAGGACATTGGATAAGTTATAACATATAAACAATATTTATCCAGAATTTCGGTTTCCAATAAGAAGGATCGACTGCCCCTTCATTTAGTAGAGAATTGTGAACACCCATATCCATCAATTCACCTATAACTAGAATGGTGAACACAAGAAGGATCGATTGACCCTTCTTGTAGTCTAGAACTATTATGAAAAGAATACTGTGCAGAAGAAGGGTCGACCACCCCTTCATTTATGAGGGAATTGTAAAAATATTTTGTCACAACCATCTGTGGCCCATGACTTGGGGTTCCCCGAACACCTGGAGAAATGACCCTTTGAACCATAAGGAAGTGGACACTTAGACAAAATTCTAAGTGTTGGGTACTTCGCATGGAACACGGGCATCACTCAGTGGTCAGGTGTAGTGGAGCATCTTCTCATGGTATCTCCAACGGTCTGGGAACCCACATGATGAAGCCTCAATGAAATTTGGGTATTTACTTAGTGGAGATGACAAACAGAATTGAAAGGTGGGCCCTCTGGAAAAAACATTGCCCAAGGGGGGGTGACCTGACACAACTGTGCCCAAGAGGTTTGGTTAGACGACCGTCGACTTGATGGCGTCCACAAGACTTGTGGTCCATGAAACCACTTGGACGGGTTGGCTAGAGTGGGTGCAAATCCATACCTTGCAGATGGATAAGTGTATAAATATGTTGCGGTTGGAGGCAGGAAAAGGTAGCCAAGGAGGTAGCAAGAAGGAAGTAGCTCTAAAATTCAGCTAAGGCATTGGGAAGCTCCGGTTGTCGGCATGCTCCCTTTGGGAGGCACCCTACGGGAGGTGAACATTCGAGTCTTAGGATTTGGGTGAACTGCCAAGTAGTGCGGCATGCGGACTTGGGGAGACATGCCCTAGTTGAGAGAAGTTTCAGCAATCGCGTTCCAGTAGGCTCGAGGCAGAAGCATGTTCTGTAGTGTGTTCGTAGGTGCACCCAAATAGGTGCGCCTATGAAGTGCGCCCATAAATTGCACCCAGAAGTGCGTTCAGTAGCGCGTCCATGGGATGCGTTCTAATGGTGTTCATAAGTGCACCCAGTGGTGCGCCCAGTTAGGTGTGCTCAGGTGTGCTACTGGCAGGTGCACCCAGAAGTGCGTTTGGAAAATGCGCTCAGCAGTGTGCTCAGGTAGGTGCGCTCAATAGGTGCGTCAAGAAGGCACGCCGCAAGAAAGTGTGTTCCGAAGGGAGTGCGCCCAAGTGACAGTCTCGGCAACAGGTCATTCGATAGTGCGTTTTCAGGAAGACACACCAGTGGAGTTGCACCTAGTTTGGGAGACCGTGTGCTGGAAGACAAGTGCCCAAGTGGGTGTGGTTCTATACTTAGGAGTCCAATATGGATGTTGTGGTTGTGCGTCAAGGAGGGTGACGATCAATGAACGAGCGATTGGATGGACGTCTTAGCAGATTTCCTTAGTGGTAGAGTCAGAGTGCGATGAGGAGGCAACATTCGGCACGTTAGGAGGACGCTTGGAAAGGAGGTTTGGCACAATTCTAAGATGAGCGAAAGTGCATGGTGTAGGCAGTTTGAGTAAGCCTTGGGTGGAGTGTGGATGATAGTTTGGTAGTGCAGGATTTGACAGGATCATGACTGATAGTGACGCTGCAGAGAGACTTGGTATGGGAAATGCGAGCATACAGGCATGCGTATGCGACATACACGATTGAAGTTGTGGCTTGATTGTATTTTGGGTGTTTTCGGTTTGGCTCACTCCTGGATGAGTTTCCAAAGGATTGTGGCATCCTCTGTCATTGTAACAATTCTTCTCATCGTTATTAGGCTACTCCATTTTAGGGGTGTTTCCCACATATATTCTTTCCTCTTGTACTTGGTTGATTTGTTGTGGGCACATGCAAATGAAAAATTAACTAAGTGTAGAAGCTTAGGAGGTAGGAGTAGGTAATTTCGCGGGTTAGGTGTAGTCTGTCGGAGTGCTTCCGAGATGGCCATGCCCTAGGTTATCCTCCAGGCAGTGTCGCACGGCTTAGTGGAAAGCAAAAAATTGAGCTTTTCCGCTGGGCCTGTGACATATTCAACCTATGAATACTAGGCTATCAATTCATGTATATCCAGAATGGTGAAAACTGGAAAAATACTGAGCACAAGAAGGGTTGACCGACCCTTCATTTAAGAGAGAAATGTAAAAATATTTAATCTACGAAGGACGACACAACAATTCAACTATATCCCAAATAGTGAACAGAAGAATGAATGGCCAACACCAAAAGGTTCGGGCACCGCTTCTTATATCCTCCAAATATCAAGAATATCATGGAGAGAAAGGATCGGTCGCCCCTTCGTGTAGTAGATAATTGTAAAACTATTGAACCTACGAATAGTCGTTCATAAATTCACCTATATCCAGAATGGTGAACAAAAGAAGGATTGAATGACCCTTCTTGCAGTCTAGAACTTTTATGAAAAGAGTAATGGGCAGAAGAAGGGTCGGTCGCCCTTTCATTTTTTAGAGAATTGTAAAAATATTCAACCTACGAAGGCTAGGCTGTCAATTCATGTATATCCAAAATGGTGAACACTTGAAGAATACTGAGAACATGAAGGGTTGGCTAAACCTTCATTTAAGAGAGAAATTTAAAAATATTTAATCTCTGAAGGCTAGGACGACAATTCAGCTATATCCCGAATGGTGAACAGAAGAATGAACGGTCGACCATTCCTGTATTGTAGGATTAGTATAAATAGTAAACACAAGAAGGATCGGACGCCCCTTCTTATAGTATCCAAATATCACGAATATCATGGAGCGAAAGGAATGGGCATCCAACAATTCATCTATATCTAGAATGGTGAAAACAAGAAGGAACAAATGGCCATTCTTGTGTTATAGAACAATTACGAAAATAATACTTAGCACAAGAAGGGTTGGTCGCCTCTTTATTTATGAGAGAAATGTAAAACAAAACAAGGATCAAGTGCCCCTTCCTATATCCTCCAAATATAAAGAATATCATCGAGTGAAAGGATTGGTCGCCCCTTCGTTTATTAGAGAATTGTAAAACTATTGAAGCTTTGAAGATCAAACGACCCTTCTGTATTATAGAACTATTAGTAAAATAAATCCCAGGAAGGACTGGGTGACCTTTCATATACTCTCCTAATATCAAGAACATCATGGAGATATTATACCTAGATAACTTTGACATACATAGCTTTCAGAAAGGAATGGACGCTCCTTCTTGCATTGATCCATTTTCTACAAACCACAATAAAGATCAATTTAAATGGTAAGGATTGACACATTAGGAGTAAATAGTAGGGATCGAGACATTGGCTAAGTTATAACATATAAAAAATATTTATCCCAACTTCCGACTTCCGACAAGAAGGATTGGTCACCCCTTCTATGATGATCGCTCCTTCTATGATCGATTCTATCTCAAATGACTATATAAAATGTGCATTCGATCTCTCATGGATAATGCTAGCAGATTTGTTCTTAATCAATCAATTTATTTTGAAAATGAGTGGTCATTCCTTCTCCATCGATCATTCACCTGAACATTTGCAAGTATACATGTAATATTAAAACACTAATTGATAATTATAAACATTGTATGCATTCGTATATTAACTACACAATATTTATTGTTTTGTAGATAAAACATGTCTGTGTTGTTGATCCTTAGTCAATACTAGGAAATCCCGTTCCTTGATTTGTTAAAAGATCACAACCTTGGTTTATTCAAGCATGGATGGTATGTTGAGATGGATGAACCAGATAATTTGTACCCATATTTATATATTTTCTGCTTGGATGAGGAAGGAGCTCCAACTCAAGCTGAATATTGACATATGCAGATCCCATTTCTAACAATTTATTGCGTGTTCAAGTTGAAGTTGTCAAGAGAGACCTGTGTTTCCTTATATAGGTTGATATCATGGTTTGTAATTTTCAACCAGATCTAATGAAAAGTGGTCTCGATTAAGATGTTCCTCAACACTTTATCATCAAATTATGCAAAAAACAAAATTTATCAAACAAGGAATTTGTAGACACTCCATTCATTTCTCAAGTTGTAAAAGCAAGGGAGAAATGGATATCTTGCGGTAGGCCATCCTGCCCGGGAAAGGGAAACAATTCCAGTGATGATTGGAAGGTATAGACTTTTTCTTCTTGTCAATCAAAGTCTTTAGATTGCATCTTGTGCTATGAAATTAACAAATTAAATATTATCTTTAATTTTATATGTTTGTAGTCTTTCCAAGGTGAATGTATGGATATATTTGTTGTCCAAACAAAGGACAACCTTAAATACAAGCTAGTTGTTGAATGTTGTTGTCATTGATGTCAAAGGAGTTCAGTAATGACAAAGGAATAACCTGTTGAAATATTGTAACTTCAAAGAATATTATATTTGTATATTATTTAATTCCGGAGATGTTCCATACCTCCGATGTGATTATACTATAAATCCGGAGATGTTTATTCCTCCAAGTTGTTTGTGGTAACTAGGGTTATTAGACCCACCATGTGGGGGTCGGCCCAGTCAGTTATAATGGGGTATTTAACCTAATGGTTAAATACGAGCCTACATGTACTTGTGTAAAATACATATCAGAGTAGTGTATAAATAGAGGAGGTGTGTTCCTCATTTGATACACTCACTCACTTGAGAAAGGCGCATTTGTGGAGGAGAGGTCTGCTATGGAGGAGAAGGAGCTTATGCTCAGGGTTTTCATCTTTGTATATTGCTGGTCATCTATATTGAGGAAGCTTTGCTGGGTTTTCTACCCCATGAGGGTTTCCCAGGATAAATCTCTGTCTCTTGTGTTTATGCTATGCTTGTTGTTTCTTCAGTGATCCTGTATATGCTATTATTGTGAAATGGAATGTAATGCTGCTATTTTCTATCTTAGCATATTGAATTTTAACATGGTATCAGAGCTAACCTGAAGGAAGACAAGGTATGGCACTAAAGACACTTGCTTTACTTACGACAATTTGAAGGTTAGGGTTTTACATAGAAAAAACCAGTCATCGTAGAACTTTCGCTATAAATCCGTTTTGGCGAAGTTTTCGGATCTGAAATTGTTACAGGACGAAGCTAACATCTCCAGGTACCTTGTGTCCAAAGGAAAACCTCTAATTCGTTGTACTTTGTGATTTATGATCTGTAAAATATAGGGTTTCTGCCTCTTCCAGATTTGAGTCAAAATCAGGTGACCTTGGGAAAAAGGTCATAACTTGGGCTAGGAAGCTCCAAATGAAATTTCATGAAAAGTGACAGGTAGTACACAGACTGTACTATCTTAGAAAACTTTTTCAGAGGCCGAAGTTGAACCAGTGACACGTGGCACGCCGTACAAGTTCGCTCTCCTGTATTATCCCATAAACAGGTCACGTTGCGACACTTGGCATAACTCTCTCTCAGAGAATCCAATTGAGGTCAGACCTGTCAGGATGGAAAGATAACAGGCCGAGATATCTCAGAAAACTTTTTCAGAGGCCGAAGGTCAAACAGTGACACGTGGCACGCCGTACAAGTTCGCTCTCCTGTATTATCCCATAAACAGGTCACGTTGCGACACTTGGCATAACTCTCTCTCAGAGAATCCAATTGAGGTCAGACCTGTCAGGATGGAAAGATAACAGGCCGAGATATCTCAGAAAACTTTTTCAGAGGCCGAAGGTCAAACAGTGACACGTGGCACGCCGTACAAGTTCGCTCTCCTGTATTTTCCCAAAACAGGTCACGTTGCGACATTTGGCGTAACTCTCTCTCAGAACATCCAATTGAGGTCAGACCTATCAGGATGGAAAGCTAACAGGTCAGGCTATCTCAAAAAACGTTTTCAGACCCTGTGGATCAAAAATTTCGGAGTTACATCAGAAACAATCAGGTACATATTTTTGTCAAAACAGAATTATTTTTTGGTACCTTCATTCATGGCTTCCGGAATTTAGGGCTTTGAAGAAAGTTGGAATTTTTGTAATCGGAGACCACGGCTGGATGCTACTCATCAAAATAGAAAATTTAGAGACCAAGATCAGAATTTTTGGTTGGGCAGAAGGCCGGGCTTGATTAGACCCTAGTTCGGGACTTTGATCAGAAAAGCGAAAAATTAGGGCTTCTGTAAAAATGGGAATTTTTGAAATCTGTGACCACGGCTGGAAGCTCCTCAGAAAAATAGAAGCTTAGAGCTTTGGATCATACTTTTTGATGGGACAAAAGAGTGGGCTTCATCAAACCCCAGTTCAGGGTCACGTCCAGTGAATCCGAAAGTTTCAAAGGCAAAATTGAGGAGTAAAACTTTGCAGTTTTCAAATTCTGAATATATCAGTTTGATCAGCTCATCAAGGCGCATATCTCTATCCTTTCGGAAGTTTGAAATTCAAAGTTTGAATTTTTGGGGTTTCTCTGACAAACCCTTATCCAGCTCCAGGTCCAGTTCTTGCAAATCAAGTGGATAGGGTTAATCCTAGAAGAAGATGGATTGGTCACCTACATAAGTGAAGGAGTTCATGTTTCAGAGGGAGATGAGGCTAAGGCTTTACATAAGGAGATTACAAGCGATCTCGATAGGTATGACTCATCGAGGTATGTTTTGAGATTTGTTCATGATTAAGTTTATGGTATGTTTGTCTTCATGTTATTACAGTTAGTACAATCTTGATTTTAGATTTGTTGTATCACCTTAACAAAATTATGAATGCCTGATAGAAGATATTCATTTTGACACTTATGATTGTACTAATGCATTATGGTGTTGTGTGAGGTTGATGTTGTCTGCTAACAAGATACAGGTACATCACAAAAGACAAATCAGGCTCCATGACCATGAAAACATGAAGACAAAGACTCATCCATAATCTTTGTTCTACTTACGAGGTATGTATGACTTTGTTATATTATGCTTAACCTATGAGACATGCAGGTTCTAGCTCAGGATCTCTAAATCATTGAAGAGATTGTTTAGGTATGTTGTACATAACCAAGTAGGTATACTAATCCAGGTATGTTTCCCATGAATCTTACCTTGTGTTAGGATCCCTTATATAAGTATACTTGGAATGATTGATTATGCTTATTCATAAAGTTAGGGATTATGCATATTATATCTTTTATCAATGATATGCATGAGTAAAAGAAGACTTCCCTGAAATCTTGAATACTAATGTTTATTAACTATAATCATGACTATACATTTTCAAGATTATTTAGTACTATAATGTTTTGATAGCATTTAGAATATACTAATGAGTGTATGTTTGTGTATGAGATCATGAGGATGACTCTTGAGCATGCACAGTGGTACAGAATGAATAAAAGTTCAAAAGACATACAGAAGATCAAGCGGGAGGAAAGGTCATGAAGAATGATGGACACCGTACAAGTGGTGGATGTTCAAACAAGAAGATTTACAAATCAAGGCTCATGGCTAGAAGATTCTCTTAGAAAGGGGAAGAGAATCACGACAAGATGTTTGCTCCAAGTATGGTGTAATTAAAGAAGAAGTATGAATCAGGTTCTGTATAGGTACCTAGGATCGATAATAAATTGATAAGCTTAATGATCACCATGGGTGATGTGGATCTCAACCTTTGCTACAAGGTTGAATATGATACACATATGACATGGATGGAAGAAGGAACTCACCACAGAGTTCGAATGATTTTGAGGTTCATATCAGTAGACCCATCTAACGAGAAATGGCACAGATAGATATGCAGAAGATCATTCAATGCAGAAATGAAAAATGAAAGATCTCAAATTGATGCTTTACTTCCTAGGTCTGGAAGTATGGCAAGGCTCAGAAGGAATATTTCTCAACCAGGGAAAGTATGATGAGAAATATGACTTGAGGTGTTGGAATGGCCACTCTTATGGATTCCAACTTGAAGCTGTTAGGGGATAACTCATCAGAGTTAGTGGATATAACTCTGTACAGTCAAATTATTGGGTCTTTGATATATCTAACATATACTAGGTTAGATATATGCTTTGTTATGAACACCTTGAGTTAGTATCTAGTGGAAACTAGATGTGTTTACCTGTTAGTTGCAAAGTATGTGATGAGGCACATAAAGGACACGATAGAATTTGATCTATGCTATCTTGAAGATCATGACTTCAGATGGCTATTTAGATTCTGATTGGGCAGGAAGTGTATCAGACAAGAAGTACACATCGAGAGGATGTTATTGTCTGGGATTAGCCATGATCTCGTGGTTTAGCTGGAAGCAGTCTAGTGTGGCTCTCAGCACAAGCGGAATATATGGCTGCTTGCTCTGCTAGTTGTGAAGAAGTTTGGCTTTAGGATTGTTTGACTTAGAGATAAGAACCAACTGAGATCCTATGTGATAATTAGAGTTGTATCAAGATGACATAGAATCTAGTGTTCCATGATAAGTCAAAGAACATAGGGAACTAACAAGATATGACGCAGAAAGGAACTCTAAAATTTTGAATTTGTAACAGGTTACCGTTGTACTAACCAAACCTCTACGTCAAGTGAAGAAGTTACCAACCAAACCTCTGTCTCGAGTGAAGTTTGAATACTTCCGAGACAAGCTTGGTGTAGTTTAAAAGGACCCTCCTCGAAAGGGGGAGTAGTATAGTCACTACTGATGAGATCGTCTCATTGAACAACAAGGTCGTTTATGAGGTAACCTGTTCTCTACACCCAGTTACTTAGAATTATTTAGATTTAGGACTCTTATACTTAGAATACTTAGCTTTACTTATACATGCTAGATGTGATGTATACATGTTAGATGTATTAGTAAGAATACATGCTAGATGTGATGTATACATGTTTTGATGTATTAGTAAGAATACATGCTAGTTGTGATGTATACATGTTTTGATGTTAGATGTATTAGTAAGAATACATGCTAGATGTGATGTATACATGTTTTGATGTATTAGTAAGAATACATGCTAGTTGTGATGTATACATGTTTTGATGTTAGATGTATTAGTAAGAATACATGCTAGATGTGATGTATACATGTTTTGATGTATTAGTAAGAATACATGCTAGTTGTGATGTATACATGTTTTGGTGTGATGTATACATGTTTTGATGTATTGGTGAGAATACATGCTAATGTGATAACTGCTCTTGTATAGATGAGAATACAGAAGGGGATTGGATCATCCCTGGACTTTCAGTCCTAAAGAGAGCCGTAGACGTAAGGTCTCCGAGAATGAAGTCCTTAGTGGACAGTTGAGGGGATTGGATCATCCCTGGACTTTTAGTCCTAAAGAGAGCCGTAGACGTGAGGTCTTCGAGAATGAAGTCCTTGGTGGACTCGAGGGGATTGGATCATCCCTGGACTTTCAGTCCTAAAGAGAGCCGTAGACGTAAGGTCTCCGAGAATGAAGTCCTTAGTGGACAGTTGAGGGGATTGGATCATCCCTGGACTTTCAGTCCTAAAGAGAGTCGTAGACGTGAGGTCTCCGAGAATGAAGTCCTTGGTGGACTTGAGGGGATTGGATCATCCCTGGACTTTCAGTCCTAAAGAGAGCCGTAGACATGAGGTCTCCGAGAATGAAGTCCTTGGTGGACTTGAGGGGATTGGATCATCCCTGGACTTTCAGTCCTAAAGAGAGCCGTAGACGTGAGGTCTCCGAGAATGAAGTCTTTGGTGGACTTGAGGGGATTGGATCATCCCTGGAATTTCAGTCCTAAAGAGAGCCGTAGACGTGAGGTCTCCGAGAATGAAGTCCTTGATGGACTTGAGGGGATTGGATCATCCCTGGACTCTCAGTCCTAAAGAGAGCCGTAGACGTGAGGTCTCCGAGAATAAAGTGATGGGGATTGCATCATCCCGGAACTGCTAAGTTCAAAATGTACGTGATGGGGATTGCATCATCCCGGAACTGATAGTTCAAAATGTACGTGATAGGGATTGCATCATCCCGGAACTGATAGTTCAAAATGTACGTGATGGGGATTGCATCATCCCGGAACTGATAGTTCAAAATGTACGTGATAGGGATTGCATCATCCCAGAACTGATAGTTCAAAATGTACGTGATGGGGATTGCATCATCCCGGAACTGATAGTTCAAAATGTACGTGATGGGGATTGCATCATCCCGGAACTGATAGTTCAAAATGTACGTGATAGGGATTGCATCATCCCGGAACTGATAGTTCAAAATGTATGTGATGGGGATTGCATCATCCCGGAACTGATAGTTCAAAATGTACGTGATGGGGATTGCATCATCCCGGAACTGATAGTTCAAAATGTACGTGATAGGGATTGCATCATCCCGGAACTGATAGTTCAAAATGTACGTGATGGGGATTGCATCATCCCGGAACTGATAGTTCAAAATGTACGTGATGGGGATTGCATCATCCCAGAACTGATAGTTCAAAATGTACGTGATGGGGATTGCATCATCCCGGAACTGCTAGTTCAAAATGTACGTGATGGGGATTGTATCATCCCCGGACTTCGGTCCCTGAATTGATCCGTAGACGAATGGTCTCCGAGAAAATGATTGTATTGATGATGTGGTTACTTGTATCGGTAGGATACTTGTATTGATGATGTGGTTACTCGTATCGGTAGGATACTTGTATTGATGATGTGGTTACTTGTATCGGTAGGATACTTGTATTGATGATGTGGTTACTCGTATCGGTAGGATACTTGTATTGATGATGTGGTTACTTGTATCGGTAGGATACTTGTATTGATGATGTGGTTACTCGTATCGGTAGGATACTTGTATTGATGATGTGGTTACTCGTATCGGTAGGATACTTGTATTGATGATGTGATTACTTGTATCGGTAGGATACTTGTATTGATGATGTGGTTACTTGTATCAGTATGGATACTTGTATTGATGATATGTATACTTGTATTGGCATGAATACTTGTACTAATGATGAGGATACTTGTATTGTTATGGATACCTGTATTGATGACGATGCTGATGATCGTGTGATGACGATGCTGATGATCGTGAGATAATGATGTTGATGATCGTGTGATGACGATGCTGATAATCATGTGATTGCGATGCTGATGATCGTGTGATGACGATGTTGATGATCGTGAGATGACGATGTTGATGATCGTGTGATGACGATGCTGATGATAGTGAGATGACGATGCTGATGATCATGTGATGACGATGCTGATGATCGTGAGACGACGATGTTGATGATCGTGTGATGACGATGCTGATGATCGTGAGATGATGATGTTGATGATCGTGTGATGACGATGCTGATAATCATATGATTGCGATGCTGACGATCGTGAGGATTCAGATATTGATGTTGCTGTAGCTGTTTGAGTGCTGCAGAAGATAAAGACTCAGTACTGAAGATGTTGATGTTCCAGTATTGAAGATGTTCCAGTAACTGGTTGAGTTACTGATGATGTTGAGAAAGCTTCCAATGATTTATAGATGTATCATGTATGATGTTGATGACTCCTTGCTCGTGCAGATACTGTTATAATATCCTTCTCGTTAAGGGGGAGTGTTGAAATATTGTAACTTCAAAGAATATTATATTCGTATATTATTTAATTCCGGAGATGTTCCATACCTCCGATGTGATTATACTATAAATCCGGAGATGTTTATTCCTCCAAGTTGGTTGTGGTAACTAGGGTTATTAGACCCACCATGTGGGGGTCGACCCAGTCAGTTATAATGGGGTATTTAACCTAATGGTTAAATACGAGCCTACATGTACTTGTGTAAAATACATATCAGAGTAGTGTATAAATAGAGGAGGTGTGTTCCTCATTTGATACACTCACTCACTTGAGAAAGGCGCATTTGTGGAGGAGAGGTCTGCTATGGAGGAGAAGGAGCTTATGCTCAGGGTTTGCATCTTTGTATATTGCTGGTCATCTATATTGAGGAAGCTTTGCTGGGTTTTCTACCCTATGAGGGTTTCCCAGGATAAATCTCTGTCTCTTGTGTTTATGCTATGCTTGTTGTTTCTTCAGTGATCCTGTATATGCTATTATTGTGAAATGGAATGTAATGCTGCTATTTTCTGTCTTAGCATATTGAATTTTAACATAACCAAGGACATGATGGCAGGGAAAAACTCAGTGAAAGACAAAGGAATGACAAAGGAAGTGATGACATGGAAAGTATAATGATGTGGCATGTGTGATGAGGTTGGAAAGACACATGATGGGGTTTTGGTGCTATCATTAAGTCATTTTTTCAATCTGACATCATTCTGGAAAAGAATGGCAAGTTTGTGAAACTTTGGAAATTGACTATGGAAAAATTCGTCAAAACTGCTCTAAGAAAATGCCCGCCATAATTCATGGTTTGACTAAAATGATCGCACCATGATACCATGCTATAGCTGGTTGAAGTGGATATCTATTAATGGTCTTAATTTTCCCTAATCACTTATGAGGAGAAAATTCTAGGTCGGCCAAAATAGGTTTTTGCACCAGAGGAAGTAAAAATGACTAAGTAGCCTCAGGAAAATGCCCGCCATAAATTGGGAGTTGAAGAAAATGCCCGCGCCATATTGGAATCTTGTAGGTTGGTGTTTTGTCTACCCAACCATGGTCTCATTTTGTCCAAAGAGTCTCTGAGGAAGAAGATATGGATCTTCCAAAGTGAAGAAAATGTATATTAGATATTAAAGACAAAAATTTGACTAAGTGTCAAATTCACAAGGTTGAAGAGGCATTTGGAAATTCCCGCCAAAGTTTGTCTGTGTGATGATGATTTCATCAAAAGGTGTGGGGATGTTCCTTGGTGAACTAGCCATCCATCCATGGAGTCAGATTCCCATTTTGTGCTCACACGTGCGAAATATTGATCTCCCAAAAGCAAAGAAAAATATGATTGTTAATAAAGGGGTTTAAAAGTTAAAGCTCCCAAAGGCCTAAATATGCCCGCAGGAGGTAAGGGAAAGCCCACAGGGGCTAAAATATATGCCCGCAGGCAAGTGAAAATGCCCGCAAAGAGGGCTAAGGAAGCTCACAAAGAGCTTAAGAGGATGCCCACAAGGGCTCAAGGAATAAGCTTGCAGAGAGGGCTATGTGAATCCCGCAAGGGCCAAGGGGAGTTCCCATGGGTTGGAAAGATCTCTGCAGGGGTTTGTATGTATGCCCACAAGGGGGCTTATATGATGTCCATAGAAGGGAGTTAAATATGCCCGCAGAAGGGGCTAAAATATGTTCTCAGAAGGGGCCAAAGATGCCCGCAGAAGAAGCTGAGGAAGCCTGCAGTTCTGAAGATGATAGAAGCCCACATATGAGAAAAATGTTTAGTTAATTAATTAATTAAAATTTTTTAATAAACAAAATTACAGATTAAAGAATAATCTATTAGAGATTTGAAGAGGCGTGAAGGTGAAAAGTCATGAACCTATTCTAAAAAGATGCAATGTTTTTAAAATGTAGAAAAGATATAAACATATTTTTGAAGAAGAAGAGAGTGTCTTCAGGGTCTTAGTTGAAGTAGTAGCAAGAACAGGATGAGACCAATGAAGTTCCAGAATTGAAGAAAGGATGTTCTGGAATATCTGAAGAAATCAGACAAGAGTGGAAGGGTTGTGCTAGGGTAGGCAGGAATCCTGCAGGGAGTCGTAGCCCCCATCCAGTAGAAGCTGGAGAACAGGGTGTCATTGCATCCTTTCCTGTAGTAGCAGGAAGACTATATGAGGTGTTGTAGCATCCTTGTTTGTAGAAGCAGGCAAAAACTGGGGTGTGGTTGCATCCTTTCTGTAGCAGCAGATAAACAATTTTGTAAAAATTCATCTTGTTAATGAGTTTGAATTTGTTGTTTTCTCTTTGAGGTTTCCACGATAAAATCTTGCGTCCTAACTTGTTTGATTCTTTGTTTGTTTTGTACTAATTGTTTTGATAAAGGAAAAATAAGGCAATACTAATTCACCGCCCCTCTCAGTATTGCTGGATAATCCAACAATTGGTATCAGAGCAGGTTTCTTCGCTACAGTCTAATCACTGGAAAGAAGATTCTCATTAAGACCACAATGGATTAGTAGGAAGGATTAGCTACCAACATACGTCCACTGTTCACAGGAATTAACTATGCATACTGGAGTGCAAGAATGAAGTGTCATCTAATGTCTCTTGGATGGAAGGTTTGGAAAGTATTTTAAAAGAAGTATAATATAGGAGACAACCTACCTATAGACAAAGAATAACTTGACCAATATGAGGCCAATGCAAAAGCTCTGAATGCAATCTTGAGTGGGTTAACAAACTCAGTGTTTTTGAAAGTCATGCAATGCAAGACAACCAAGGATGCTTGGGATACATTAAAAATTGTCTATGAAGGAGCATCCAAAGTCAAACAATCAAAACTTCAGACATACAAAGGACAATTTGAAATTCTAAAAATGAAAGAGGCAGAAAATATTGTAGAGTATCTTCTAAGGGTAGATGAAATTGTCAATGCTATTAGAGGCCTTGGAGGAGAATTAAGGGAGAAAGAAGTAGTTGACAAAGTACTAAGAACCCTGACAATGAAGTATGACTCAAAGGTATCCAATCTAGAAGAACGATATGATCTTGAATACATGATAGTAGATGAACTACATGGGATCTTCACTTCCTACGAGATGAGAAAAGGAAAAGATGGACAATCAAAGAAAGAAGCAACATTTAAAGCCTTATCCAAGAACCAATCAGAAATTTCAGATGATGAAGAAGCCCTTTCCATCAAGAAAATTGAGAGAGGTACTGGAAAGTACAAGGGAAAGCTACCTCTTAAGTGCTTTAACTGTGGAAGAATTGGACACTTTGCTACAAAATGTCCTTATCCTAAACAAAATGGAAGTGATGAGAAAGAAGTCTTAAAGAAGTTCAAAAAGGGAAAAACAAGTTCAACAAAAAGAAGTTCAATGAAAAGAAGATCTTTTACGCCATGGAATATAGTGAAGATGAAGACACAAGTGAAGATGAAGAAACAAAGATTCTATTCATGGGAATAGAAGCCCAAGCTCAAGATGATGAATCGGGGGAAGAAGGAGAAGTAGATCTAAGAGCTGAATTAAGCAGTGCTCTTGATGAACTTGAAAAATGCAGGAAAAAGAACAAACAACCAAACCAAATCATTAGGAATTTGAAAACCCAGCTTGAAGAGGCCAAGAAGATTGAAAGGGACCTAGAGTTACAGCTCAAAAAGAGAATGCAAGAATCAAAGAAGCTTGAAGAAGAAATTATGTAGTTTAGAAAGAAGCTCGATGAAGAATCTATTAAATAAAAGTTTGAGAACAGCTCATAAGTTTTAGATGAAATCTTAAGTATCCAAATACCATCGAGTGATAAAACTGGATTAGGTTATGACAAAGAGAAGAATCCATAATGTTTTCCTCCTACACTCCAAAATAGAAATGAAAGAAGCTATGCTACTGCACTCAAAATCCCAACTGAGAAGGTTAGTCAGAAGTCTGCTCCCTCATCCCATAATAAATACATAACTTATATGATACCTAAAGCACCAATGAAAAGTAGAGTCCATCAGATCTTCTTTGGCCATTGCTACACATGTCATAATTTTGGACATATGGCTAGAGAATGCAAGCTAAGGAAGAATGCTTCAATAAAAGGCCAAGAACAAAAGAAGGAATGGAAGAAGATGAAAGATATGAAGCAAGAAGATAAAAAATTCCTCAAACATAAAGGAAAAGTTTTATGGATATTGTCACTACTGTCACAAGTTTGGTCACAAAGATGTTGATTGCAGAACCAAGAAAAGGGATCAAAGTAGGGAATTCAAGGAACACAAAAGGTCAGTAAGCAGGGTACCTCATGGAAAGATGTGGAGAAAAGAGAAGATTACAATGAGTAAGAGGAAACACAGATTCCAAACATCAAAGAAGTTTCCAAATATGATGAGGAGCATAATAGTGTTGTGGATAAGAATGACATTCAGTATGATGGAGAGCAAGATGAAGATGAAGAATACACCGATGGAGAAAAGGACTGTGAACTTTTCTTCTAAAAGTCTCTCGCGACCTAAAAGAGAAACCCTGAAATTAGCATTAGAAGGGATCATATACTTAGGGGCAGTAAATATCAAAATATTGCAATTGGTATTTGGAAGACTATCTTCCTCAAAGACAAGAATCAGAGTGTGAGATTGAAGAGTCATAAGAGTACTTACCATCCATGTAACAAGTAAACTACAAAAGTACAAGTTAAAGCTGAAATGTAAATAAAAACATAACCATGATGAAAAGCAATGGAAAATAAAATGAACTCAGTAACATTGAAGAAGAATATAGCATGAATAAATTCTGGAGATATGGAGTTTGCCTAGTCTTTGGTGGCTACTTTGCATCTTCTTATTTAGAAATAAATCTTCCGTAGGTTTCACTTTGGCTATTTGGTGATCACTTGTATGAGATAATAGATTTATTGATTGAAGACATAAAGGTTTCTCAAAAACAATCACATGCATATACAAGGCATATTTGATCTCAGTTTTGAAGAAGGAAATTGTTAACAAAGGAGGAGCACTGTGATAGGGGGAGTCTATAAACTCATCATCCAAGTTCTTATTTCAAAGACTAGCTACAAGAAGGTAAAGAAGGATGCCAACTAAGATGCCAACTAAATTATCATTCATAATGGTCAGCACCAAGTCCAAGTTAGGAAGAGAAGAAAAAGAAGTAACAAGAAGTATATTGGCTGAAATAGTTGTAAAAAAAGAGAAAGATTGGAAATTCTATGTCAAGATGGTTACATCAAGGGTATAATAGGTTATCCTTTGTCATTGTTTTCAAAGGGGGAGAATGTTTAGGTGTTTCCATCAATGCCAAAGGGGGAGAATTTTGAATGTTTTTGTCATTGATGTCAAAGGAGTTCAGTAATGACAAAGGAATAACCAATGACATGATGGCAGGGCAAAACTCAATGAAAGGCAAAGGAATGATAAAGGAAGTGATGAAATGGAAAGTATGATGATGTGGCATGTGTGATGAGGTTGGAAAGACACATGATGGTGTTCTGGTGCTATCATTAAGTCAGTGTTGCAATCTGACATCATTCTGGAAAAGAATGGCAAGTTGTGAAACTTTGGAAATTGACTATGGAAAAATTAGTCAAAACTGCTCTAAGAAAATGCCTGCCATAATTCATGGTTTGACTAAAATTCCTACACCATGATACCAAGATATAGCTGTTTGAAGTGGCTATCTAGTCATGGTCTCAGTTTTCCCTAAGCACTTATGAGGAGAAAATTCTAGGTCTGCCAAAATAGGTTTTTGCACCAGAGGAAGTAAAAATGACTAAGTAGCCTCAGGAAAATGCCCGCCACAAAATTGTGAGTTGAAGAAAATGCCCGCACCATACGGGAATATTGTAGGTTGGTGTTTTTTCTACCCAACCATGGTATCATTTTTTCCAAAGAGTCTCCGAGGAAGAAGATATGGATCTTCCAAAGTGAAGAAAATGTATTTTAGATATTAAAGACAGAAATTTGACTGTGTCAAATTCACAAGGTTGAAGAGGCATTTGGAAATGCCTGCCAAAGTTTGTCTGTGTGATGATAATTTCATCAGAAGCTATGGGGATGTTCCTTGGTGAACTGGCCTCCAGCCATGGATTCAGATTCCCATTTTGTGCTCACACGTGTGAAATATTGATCTCCCAAAAGCAAAGAAAATTATGATTGTTAATAAAGGGGTTTAAAAGTTAAAGCCTCCAAAGGCCTAAATATGCCCGCAAGAGGTAAGGGTAATCCCAGAGGGGCTAAAATATATGCCCGCAGGCAAGTGAAAATTCCCGCAAAAGGGCCTAAACATGACTGCAAAGAGGGCTAAGGAAGCTCACAAAGAGATTAAGAGGATGCCCGCAAGGGCTCAAGGCATAAGCCTGCAAGGGCTTAATATGCCCGCAGAGAGGGCTATGCGATTCTTGCAAGGGATAAGGGGAGTTCCCATAGGCTGGAAATATGCCTGCAGGGGTTTGTATGTATGCCCATAAGGGGAATTATATGATGTCCGCAGACTGGGGCTAAATATGCCCGCAGAAGGGGCTAAAAGATGCTTGCAGAAGGGGCCAAAGATGCCCGCAGAAGAAGCTGAGGAAGCCCGCAGTTCTGAAGATGATAGAAGCCCGCAAATGAGCAAAATGTTTAGTTAATTAATTAATAGAAATTTTGTAATAAATAGAATTACATATTAAAGAATAATCTATCAGAGATTTGAAGAGGCGTGAAGGTGAAAAGTCACGAGCCTGTTTTGAAAAGATGCAATGTTTTTAAAATGTAGAAGATATAAACAGAATCATGAAGAAGAAGAGAGTGTCTTCGGGGTCTTAGTTGAAGTAGTAGCAAGAATAGGCCGATACCAATGAATTTCTAGGATTGAAGGAAGGATGTTCTAGAAGATGTGAAGAAATCAAACAAGGGTGGAAGGGTGGTGCTAGGGCATGCATGAAGTCTGCAGGGGGTCGTAGCCACTATCTAGTAGAAGTTGGAGAATAGGGTGTCGTTGCATCCTTTCCTGTAGCAACAGGCATAAGATATGGGGTGTTGTAGCATCCTTGTCCGTAGCAACAGGAAAAAACTGGTGTGTGGTTCCATCCTTTCTGTAGCAGCATATAAACAATTTTGTAAAAATTCATCTTGTTAATGAGTTTGAATTTGTGGTTTGCTCTTTGAGGTTTCCACGATAAAATCCTGTGTCCTAACTTGTTTTATTCTTTGTGTGTCTTGTACTAATTGTTTTGATAAAGGAAAAATAAGGCAATACTAATTCACCCCCCCTCTTAGTATTGCTGGATAATCCAACACTAACTCTTGTTTTGACATTGGATCAACTGTGGAGCAAATGTATGTCTGTATTTGAGCTTTACAAAAGTGGTTCCTTTCCATGCTCACCTAAGAGCATCACTCAGGTTGATTTTGTTCAAAATAAAATAAAGAATCATGGATATAGTTTTTTTAGACCATTGCGTGATCTTGATGAAGATGAATTGACCGTTGTGGTGGGAAATATAATCAATAGATCAGTTTGGATGAGCACATCAGTCGACAAGAATGTTTGTGCGGAGAATTTATATCAACATTGCAAGTGAATCAAGGACGAGAGGTCAACCAATCATTCGATCTTTGAATATTTCAAAGTTCATGATGTTGAAACTTTTCGATCATAGATTATCATTGACAATAATGTCATTGAAATCTATAAAATTGCACCAAATCATCTCCAGCAACTGCACAGTATTTTATGCTCTGAAAAGAAAGAAAAATCTCTAGGTAAAAAAAGAAAGAAAGAATCTAAAGAGGATAATGGTACCAAATTACCAAATGATGCTGATACAATATTGAACATATATATCAATAAAGAGGGGATGGGTATGTCCATTGACTCCGTCAAAGATAGTTCACAGTTTGCTTGTCAATGTTGTTATCCTACATATTTGGTCAACACACTAAGATTCATTTCATTTTTTGGTTCGACAATACGATGTGAATTTGTTGTTGTTGATATGTGTAATTGTGATAGTCCCTGGACATAAGAAGATATGCTTGTGTTGTTGTACTACTTAGAATCAAATGAAGCGGCATGTACTTGTATTCTTTTAGCTGATATGGAAAACTCTTGTATGATTTCTAAAGCTTTCACACTTTTCAACAAGAAATAAAAAAAAGTAACGCAGAATCCTACCAAGGGAGTTTATAGAGATTTATCCAAGGACTTATTTATAGGATTCTCTATTATATAGTGTTGGAGAATTGGAAGGGATGCTCAGATAATTTGTCTACTGTTCAAATGGATATGGATTGGAAGATGAGGGCTTATTGATTTACCTTTTCCCAAGGTTAACAATGATAGTTCGAGAAGCCACATTTTTGCAAAATAAAGGACACAGAAAATGGGATCACATAGTTTCCATACTGTTTTCTTCTCGAGGTAAAATTATTTCGTTGTACGCAAGAGGTAGAGTTCTTCGTTCATTGATCAGGTATCCGGATAGAATAGTTATTTCTATTGTGGAGACAATACAACAAGAGTTTTTTATGAACAATTTCTATCATGAATTGGGCATAAACCAAGGTATTTGTATTAACATTTTTAGATGTCTTTTTTCATTGTATTTTACTTTTCTCCGTCAGTTATGTTGAATAACTTCTTCAAATTCCTTTTCTACTACAACTTCAAATAAAGAGCATACTCAGGTATCATCCAATAAAATTATAGTATCCGATGACAACATTGAATGTGATGGAGAATCCACAAAGAACTACCAAACTGGAGAACAAGATGGGTAAGAAGGTAAAAATTTATTTTTCAAAGATCCTGGTTAAATTAACTAAATTATGAGCGGGGATAGTGATCATAAATACTTGCAAAACTTTATATAAAATGTATACCTGCAAATTTCTAGGTCAAGATGATTGGATTGCTATTCAACATGTGGATCATCCACAACTAGAGCTGGGATTGATGATGCCCGTGGATATTAGCCAACAAATCACATTGGATAATAATGAACCATGCGAGAGTTTGGATAATAATGAACCAGGCGAGGGCTTGGTGTCAAAACGCGGTATCTCCAACAATCTTACTCACCACTCAAATGTTGGTCTGGCATTGACAGGTAAAAGACATATTGATTTCTACTTAAATTGATGAAACAAATTTATTCCGAAATATATAATGACAAGCAATATTTCTGCGCAGCTCCCCATACAAAAATAATATTGATATTAGAAATGGAAGGTTTTCTATTTCGCAAGAAAGTCATAGAAAATGACTCCAAAAGAGAAAAAAAGGAAATCAAAAAAATATTGTTGGAGGGAAAAAAAGTAAACAAACGGAAAGAAAGTACTATTGGTGAATTTGAATTTAAACACAAAGAAACTTTAATTGAGTCACGAAAACATGCCATACAATTTTTTGGATTATGTCTTTCCAAATTCAATGTTGGGATTTGGTCATCTAAATGTGGGGTCAATGAGGGGAAGTCATTGTTTACAAATTTTTTGAGGGCAGGTAGTGCAGAAAAATCATATGGGGAACAAATTTTATTTTTATGGTTTCGAGAGAGATGTACCAACGATAAAGAAGTAAATACAAAAAAATATATGGAGAGTGTGTGGGAGGAGTTCCCAATGAAATCTTCACAAAATAATACATCAATAATTGTTCTGGAGGGTGATGATGTGAAAGCACATCCATGTGAAAACTGTATTTTGAGTAATCCCTTTATTGCATCGTTCGCTAGGACATATAGTGAATTGGTACATCGAATCTAGAGGGGTTTTAGTAAAATGCATGAATCAAATGATATTAGAACCTTCACTGCCTTCTTCTAGTTGAGTGACAACCATCAAATGTAACCTAGCATTGCCTCTTTCAAGAGTGGGAAACACTAGATGTAACCTATGGATATTTTAAATCATTCAATGTGTTTTCTATTTTTTTTGGTGACGTCTCTATTTTCGTATGAATCTAACATATTATTTGTTTAGTGTGATGCTTTTATTACATCATTTTAATCTGTGAAATTTTGGGTGATTTTTGTATTAATATTTGGAAATCAAAATCTTCATTTATAGTTGCATGTTTGTGATCATTAACTTCATGAAGGAAGTGTTGTTGTTGTGGTTATATACATAGTCATGGTTTTTGTATGCAGTCTGAATATCACCGCCAAAAAAACTATTGGTCCTCGGAGTAGAGGGATTTCTCTTTAGAGTTCAAATGTTATCCAACATTGAATATTTTTCCAAACAACCTCATTTTGTCCATAATTGCTATCGTTATTATGCACAGATGTTCAACCTCGATATTATCAGTGTTTCCAGAGAACATTTTGACGTTGCTCTGTGGTTTTCCACGCTCGACAACATGAAAATTAAAAAATTCCTTGGTATATTTGAATGGTTGAATAATGAAGACTTTGTATTTATTTTGGGTCGATAGTAGTGTAAACATAGTACTATTTATAATTACTCAATGTCTGCATATTATAATGTTGGTGAAGTACTGCACATATACTAAAATTCGTTCAAGGATGTACTTATCCAATATGGATATATATATATAAACCGACATGTTTTTTATAGATGAATGGCAATATCATTCAATAGATAATAGTAAGGAAAACTACTTGAAAATGCCAACTAGTTGGACATTTGACGGTTCACAAGATAGAGAAATAACTATAAAAGCAATGTTGTGTTCTTTGTTGAATTATCTCGGGCCCCGTTAAAATATGGGGCGTTGGTTAAAGACAGTCAAATTCAAATGACCGCCATATTATACAGACAACAATTCATTTAGTGATTTGGATATTTTTGACAACTTCTACATTTAATTGATGTAAATTTTATTGGACAATTATTGTAAAATTTTCAGAATTTACTTCATTTTGATCTAGGATCTTAACTGAGAGAACAACATGTACAGCAAATCTACAGCATATCAATCATGGACACAATAATTCAAGCACACAAGAGACACAGAGTTTACTTGGGGAAAATCATAAAGGTGAAAAACCCCAATAACTTCCTCAGAGATAGATAGAGCAATGATACAACCAGAATACAAGAGATAGTCTTCTCCTAGCAGCAGAGCCTCCTCCTCCACAAGTGTGCCACTCTCCCAAGTGTGAGTGAGAGAATAGAATGTGTAAAATGAGAGAGACACACTCTCTATTTATACACTAACTTGACTTGACCTTTACTCAACTAGGTCGGCCTCAACTTAACCACTTAACATAATGCTGACTGGGCCGACCCCCACTAGGGTGGTCTAATAACCCTTTGACCCACATGGACGACCTCCAATAGGGTGGTCTAATAACCCTTTGACCCACATGGCCGACCCCCAATAGGGTGGTCTAATAACCCATCAAGTATAAGTTACGACACTTACAATATAAATGACGACACTTCCGTATAGAGGAATAATAACATCTCTATAGGAATACAATATACATATATGTGAAATACATTCCGAAGTTACATATACATCAACAATTATCATATTATTTATGGACATCGTATCATGTATTTGGTGATGTGTTTCAAAAATTGCAGAACATGAAAGCAATATACTTAGAAACATTGAAACATAATATTTTATTGTTGGGTTATGTGTGTGTTTTTTTATTTGCAGATCCTAGAAGATTTGTTACTAGTAAAGCATTGATTATTTTCGATTTCAGTGGAGTTTTGTTACATGCAGTTCATAAAAAAAGAAATTTGGAATACCACGAACACCAGATATCGAATTAACCACAAATTATTATTTTATACGTCCAAGATTTAGGGAATTTTTGGAAAAAAGATTTAGTATATTTGAAGTTGGGGTATGGATATCTGCACAACAAAAAAATGTTGATGAGTTTTTTCCAACATTATTACAAAGAACATGATTGCAAAGGGAACAATTTAGAGTAATTTTAACACAAGAATATTGTTCTTTCATAGCCAGAGAGGGTTATCACGATGATGGAAATTCTTATGTATTTCTCAAGCCTTTAAACAAAGTTTGGGACATTTTGATCCATGGTTGGGATGATACAAATACAATTATTGTAGATGACTCAAAAGAAAAACATGTTTGTAACGAGGAAGGGAACTATATTATTAAAAAAAGTATACTTTCCAAGATGTCAATGACACATTCTTGTTAGATTGATTATGGCCTTTCTTGGTGCACATGAATGGTGTGAGGGATGTGAGGCCAATTGTGAATAAAATGAAAATGAAATTATTTTGTTAAATAATACACTATGTTAGTTTGTACTAGTATGTTCAATTTTATTGTGATTATAATACTTGTAAAGTGTCGAGTTTGGTTTTCGAAATGCAAAATTAGAGCTTGAAAGTGCCAAAATCGGTTTTCAAAATTGCAAATTTAAGTATTGGAAGTGTCAAAAGTAACCTTCCAAAAGGGAAAAATCAAGTTCTAAAAGTGCCATTATCATATTTATCATACCGGAAAAGCGCAAAAACCAATTTCAAAAGTGGGGATATCAAAAGCAAAAGTATGCTTTTGGAACCTAGATTTGGCAATTTTGGAACAGGATTTGGCACTTTTGGAACCGGATTTGGCACTTTTAGAACCAGATTTTGCACTTTAGAAACCTTGATTTTGGGGTTTAGAAAGGTTGTTTTTGACCCGTCTTCAAAGTGAATTGGACTAGAATATGTCCAAGTTTAATGAAATAGGTGTTAAATCCTAATAAAAGAATAAAAGAATTGTATTGGAGAAAACTCACTATGGCTTGGGAATACCACAACAGATAGATGACTACCAGAAATCTACTCAATTCTCAGAACAATGCTATTATAAACGACAATGTTAAAACAATGGAGAAAAGTAACCAACCTTGATCCAACGTTTGATGTAGATCCCCGTTGGAGCTTTCAATCCGCACACATCCAAGCACTTGTAATCTGCAAATTAGTCTTGACAACAAATATCTAACAAGTACATGTGATATATAAATAACATTAACATCATCAATAACAATGGTCCATAATATCATAAGCAAATGCAATCCAATGTATAATAAATGACATTCACACCATGAATGGACGAGAATATGAGTATTTCTATTAATGAACAAGAAGAAGTACAAAGTGATACGACCTCTTGTCGACAACCAATCTGAACCAAGATCTAGATCAATCCACTTGTGCCTCCACCACTTCAATCCTCCATGAATGGCAAACTCAAACTAGAAAGGAGTTTGGAAGGTGAACATAACTGGTTCACAACTACAAGGATCAATGAGTGCAGACTCAAGATAGGGAAAAAATCCACTAGAGTGCCTTTACTATTCTCTTCCTCCTCCCGTCCATAAGCCATATGTGCTCAATATATAGTCCTCTCAAAGGTAGTTGAAAGGACTCATCGAGACGTTACTTGGGCAGATGGAGAGCCAAAGGTCACCCAATGACCGCTTTTTGGGAGTAAAAAGTAATAAGATAGTGGTTTTTACCATTTTACTTGATACCCGCGGGCTATAGGGATGCAACTCGTGGGTACACATGCTATAGTGATGCAACATGCGGGTAGGAACAAAAATAGGATAAACTAGTATCACTAAAGGATGAAAATGGATCTGAGTCACTGAAATGAATCCTACAGGCCAAAGAATGCTGATGCTCATAGGGTGGAAGATTTCCGTGTAACAGATGCCCCCTAATGTGTGAGGTCAGAGACTGAAAGTGGTACGATGGCCGAAATACATTATAAAACTCAGAAGTCGAGTGATGGAGACACAAGTGGAAAGAACGGATCACTCGTCATAATACAATAGTATCTCTGAATACATGTCGGTATAGTACAACAATCTGATACAATGGCCATGAATAGGCAGTACATAAGTAGATACATGTCATAAGTGATCATAGCCATGATCCCTCTACAGTAAGATATGGTCTTCTTCTGAAAAGAAGACAACTGGTGCAAACTGGAGGTACAAACTGCTGAAATCTGAGAGGTGATATCTTAGATGTAAATTCAAAGTCATATGTAGCATACTGAAAGCCACAATTGCCTGGGGTCTTCTACACAAGTCTTCGACGGTGCAAGTCCCATCAAGTGAATAAAGGAGTTGGGGTCGAACCTGATGAGACATCGTTTGATTATCGGTCATTGATGTATACCGTTAATAGACGCGAGATGACCCACCGATAATGAAAATGGGCATCAAGGCACAGAGCACAATCATCAGAGTGTGAATAAATGGGTTGAAGTCGAACACTAGGATGAATCCATCGATCAGGGGGACATTGATGTATTCCCAAAACTGTCGATGGCGAGAGAACCTGCCACTAATGACTGCAAGCCTCAAGGTACTCAACCAAACTCTAAGCCTCAAGTCCCGGAATAAATGAGTTGAGGTCGACGGAACAAGACTCGCTGGAAGGAGGGCATTAAGGCATCCCCCATCAACCAGCACGAGGTACCAGCAATGCTGAAAGATTTGGAAGATCTTAGGTGAAACGTATTGACTCAATAAGGATGGCCGACATGCAATAGTCAAGATATCTGAGGAGTGGCCGACACTGGTTTTAGGACTTCCTTTGAACAAGAGCATGAGCAGATGGATAGACTCAGGCAACATAGACTCGACATAAACTGTGCAATGCAGGAGGCATTATAGAGGGCTCCATAATGACTGGAAGCTTAACTAATCGGTGGAGAAAACTGAGAAACAAGTACAACTCCTAAGGCCCAACTATAGTCCCGAATCATAATGTACGAAGTGGAATGAATGCTCTATTCAAAGGCGACACAACAGCTGCCAACAAGAAATAATGACCATAATCCCATCCGGCTTTTTGGAATATTTGATTTTTTTTTGTCTTTTTCATATTTGGGAAAAGCTTGAAAAAGAATAAAATTGCTTATAGTACAACAAGTGAGGGAACGAGTGTCAAATAGCTAGCAGACTAGTCCCAAGCAGTGGAACATACCTATGCTCAATGCAAGGAAGTGTGTGCAGGATGTGGACACTCAGGGGTGTGTTCCCTCAGGGTCAAAGGGTCATCAAATTGTGAAGGGAAAATATATAAGCTCTGTAGGGATCGACAGGGAAAGTGCTCAGGCACCAGGCTAACAATTGAGAAAGCGGGAGCCGGCACAAGGCTCAAGCGGCAAGCAGGATGATGCAATGCAATCAAAACATGATATAACTGAGGGGAGTCCTTAAGGGAGATGGCCAACATAAAACAAAGTAGAGTATGAGTCTTTATCGCAACGTCATGGCGTGACTACAAAGGACTCCCAATCTTGTGGACAAACAACGGCATGGGCACAAAAATGCATAAGGGGGGTCTAACTAGGGTACCCATGTTCAGGAAAGCCCTACCGTCACATGACGACACTTCTATAACAGTGTGAAGGTTTCGTGTCAGTCACGAAGCGGGGGTCGCACCTAGGGTTTATGAAAATGGTCAACAAGTCAAATGCATAATGCATGTGGAAATGGCATCTAACCTATATGCCAAGTGTGAAACATACCTTCCATAGGTGTGAAATGAATCGGAACAACTCTCGTCGAGAAAATCTATTGAAAAAACATTACTCCATGACACGATATTAGTTCATAACGGCCCAAAATGGACAAAACTATAGAAAAGTGGGTCCATAAAATTATAAATAATAACAAAATTTAATAATTTTCAATTCATTTGCACTATTCACCATTTTGGAGTTGAGTGGTAAGTTTGCACCTGAAATTTCAAGCACCAATCGTGGGAGCTACGAGCAACCATTCAGCGAACCGTCTGGAGCAGGTTAGTGGTCACTGCCATACCTTTCATTTAAGTACTTTTATTTCAATTTTGGTTGGTGGGTTATTTTGTTTGGCCAAGCCCTAAATGGCTTCGGTGCTACCCGCAGGCTATAAGTATGTGGGTTGCGGGTAGGGAATCAAACGCGCAGTCAAAAAACTGACTGCCCGCGTCTACCCGCACTTGTCTATAATATAGCTCGTGGGTAAGGCCATGAAGAAGTTTTTAAGCATGAAATTGACTAAAAATCTCTTTCTTTGCACTCCAGGATGGTTCTAGAGTGGAGGGAGAGAGAGCACGACCAGGTAGATGAGGCCGGTGCGCAATGATTTGCAAGGACAACAAGCACTACAAGCATGTGGCTTATATAAATACTGGAGTCTCGGGGGTTTAAGGGCCCAAAACCTAATACTCCGTCATTTGGTCAACTACTGGGATGTGGATGCACAACACTTCATCCTCAACGGGAAAACACTGGCACTAGATGTAGAGGATATTTATTTCATTACCGGTTTGTCCCATAGAGGGGAAGTGGCTAGTCTTCAGTCATAGACTATGGGTGGTGGGATCACTGTGCAAGACTACATAGTACGGTACTGTCTCTCCAACACACGACCAGTGGGAAGTCAGGTTCCGGTCAATCTCATAACGGACTTGAGCACAAAGATCATAGTGGAAACTCTAGTGCGGATCACGGGAGCCAAAGCACTACATCAGGCATCTAGACCGGTGATGTTTTATGCATCACAATGCTTGCAGCCTACTATATTCGACTGGTGTACTACTTTGCTGGTGTCGATGAAGACACAACTGACGGAATGCAAAGAGGGGAAGGCCAAAAACTTTGGGTATGGTAGCATCCTCTACAGTTTCTTCTTTGAGAGGGTTCCGGGACTTAGTCCGAGGGTGGATGTCCCTCCTCATAGTCTCCGAGATCCAATCTTGACCCGGTGGGCTGAGATACTGACACGACAGGGTGGTGGCCATCTAGCGTCACCATATACTGACGAGTTCTTCCGCTGGTGGAACCGGCAGGTGATTGCTATCGAGGATTACCCCTATGCGGGGATAGACTTTAGACAGGATCGTGACATGCCGCTCCCCCCAGGTGCAGCCTTCGGAGACATCGGTGAGTACTCTTTTGGTTTTGTGTTTTTAAATTTTTATGGATTTTTTGATGATAGTTAGAATGCAAAAAATATTTTTGGTAGTAATGTCATGAGCTAATGGGTGACTGTTTGCTCGCAGACAAAGGCCCAGTGAGACCCGAGGGCTTCCCGAGACATGGTCGTCGGGGTAGAGATGAGGTGGTAGTAGATGCTGCAGCAGGGCGCACACTACAGACATTGCGGCGCAACATATCACGGATGGTTGCCCGAGTACCATTGATAGAGGTATCCCGACTACCAGAGGCTATGTAGCGCCAGGTAGTGGGTGTTCCTGGTGAGTGGGTGTGGCTACTGAAGCAGATGGCCAATGCAGTACAGTACTATTATGAGACACATCCCGTCGAGTCGGCTGCTAGACCTCCTCGGAGGGAGTAGATATCCCAGGGTCTCATCATTTTTTGTATCGATATGTATATTTTTGAGGGCTACGGGCTCCAGTCTTGTATGACACTACCATTTTTGGACATATTTATATATATATACAACTTTGCTTCTTGGTTCTACTATATGTGTGTATGGTACAAATGTATGAATGTCTTTGTATTTATGTGCTTCATGATGAATGTGACAAATGCCAATCTAATACATAGTTAGCATATGCATCAGATATATAATTATGACTTCTCGGAATGTGAATATATGTAATGGAAACAAAATGTCTCTCCAAGAGTCGTACCTTAAGGAATATCCGTAGTAATGTAGGGTCTCATACACGGTACTGCCCATTCAGCTGAGACATAACTACTTGTGAATCCAGGCGGACTTCTAAAGACTGGATGTCATGTGAAATGGAATCCTGAAGTAGCTCAACAACGGCACTATACTCAGCCACATTGTTCGATGTAGGACCGAGACAAGCACCTCCTGAGGACACAACTAGATGGTCAGGTGAAAAGATAACCCAGGCAGCAGAAGCAAGCTGCTGCGTATGTCGGCTAGCACCATCCGCAAAACCTAAGAACGTAGGACATCCCGCTGACATCTGTCAATCAAACAAAGGCTAATCAGTAGACCCGACAACCAAAAATGTAACCTAGACTATGTACAGAAAAAACTATACAATAGTGTACAGAAGTATCAGCTCGAACCAAAGGTTCAAGCATAATACCACTTGAGGTAGAGCCCATTTCTAGGCTCCTTCAAGACAACTCCCTCACAATCTTCTAACTCATAAGCTCCTTTTTCCAGAACACGCCTCACAATGTAAGGACCGTGCCACATGGGATTGAACTTGCCTGCCCCCAAGGGTTCTTTAGCTTGGTCATACAAGAGTACCAAGTCACCTTCAGCATATTGCCGGGGATGGACAGACCTATCATATTGAACCTTGACACGATGCTTGTTAACATCAATGGCCATAGCGGCATCTCGACGGTGCTCGTCAAGTTGCTCGAGGTGTACTAAACGTTGCTCAATCTCCGTCGTATCAGGGAGGAGCTCTATGTCTAGCTTGAGCGAAGGGATCTCGCATTCAACCGGTAAAAGTGACTCCACACCATGAACTAACTGGAACAGTGAGAACCCGGTGGCAGTCTTAACTGTGGTTCGATAAGCCCACAAAGCAGGATATAACATGATATGCCAATTGGTCTTGCTTTGTTGGATGGTACGTTGGAGAATGGTCTTCAAAGACTTATTGACTGCTTCAACCTGACCATTCGCTTGAGGATAGTAGGAAGACAAGTGTTCCTGACGAAACCCAAGCTTGAGAGACAAATCCTCCATCATCTTATTCTGAAAGTGGCTGCCATGGTCAGTGACAATCTCTTTCGGGATACCGAATCGAGTGATAATCTAGTTGAACACGAAATGGGTTGCAGTAGCACCATCGGCTTTAATGGTAAGCATGGCCTCAGCCCACTTGGAAAAATAATCCACGGCCACAATAATATGATGATGCCCCCCAGCCAAAGTTGGTTTGCAATCCATGAAATCTACCCCCCACTTAGTGAAGGGACCGACAGTGACGACCGGATAGAGGGGCGCTGGATGCGAGTGTATGTTCCAAGAAAACACCTGGCAAGGGTGACATCTCTTCATAGCATTAATTCAATATTTAAAGATAGTAGGCCAAAAATAACCCGCTCGCATAATACGCTGGGCTGTAGCAAGCCCGGATAAGTGACCGCCACATGCCCCCGCATGGCAATCATTAAGTACCCGTTCCGCTTCTTCATGAGTCAAACAATGACGGAGAATGGAATCCTTTCCTCGGCGATACAAAGTGTCACCGACGATAGTATAATATTTAGTGTGATGTCTCACACGCCGTTGCTCGTCTCGTGAATAATGCGGAGGAAACTTCAAAGTTTGGAGATATCTAATGACATCCCCATACCAAGGGTCCTCGGTCGAGATAAGAAATAGGTGTTCATCCACAAAGGAATCTTCATGAATGACATCCTCATCAAGCCATGGAAGGTTCGACATAAGCTCAGCGAACACCAATGATTTCACTGACTTTGCAGAAGCAAACTCGAGATCAAATTCCTGAAGGATCACAATCCATTTATTATACTTACCCCCGATAAGGCGTCGTGATAGCACGAACTGAAACAGATTGATATGAGCTACAACAGTGGTTGTTCGAAGCAAAATGTAATGCCGTAACTGCTGGACTGCGTGAACAGTCGCAAGTGCCAGCTTTTCTACGTGGGTGTACCTTAGTTCAACGTCTACTAAATTTTGACTAAGATAATAGATAACATGCTCGATGGGCGCATCATCTACCTGAACCAAGACCATGCCAATAGTCTCTTGAGACGCGGCCACATAAAGAATGAAATCTTGTGTAAAGTCCGGTGGACTAAGCGCGGGGGCCAGTACGAAAGCTTTCTTAAGGGCGTCGAAAGACTACTGGGTTTGCTCATCCCAGATAAAGGTGCGTCTTTCTTCAATAGGCGTGCGAAACCTTTAGTAAGACTGGCATAGTTAACTATGAACCGACGCAGAACAGTAGCTCTCCCTTGGAGGCTCTGAAGTTGAAACAGATTACGCGGAGGAGGCAACTGAAGTATTACCTCAACTTTGAGAGGATCGACTCTAATACCCTCTTTCGAAACTATGAATCATAGAAGGCGACTAGTCCTAACAGCGAAGATGCATTTGTTCAGATTCAATCGAATTTTGTAGTGGATACATCGTTCGAGAATCATACAGAGGTGCTTGGGGTGGTCCACTCTCTTGCGAGAATGGCTAGCAAGATCATCCAAGAAAACTTCCATAATCTTCTTAAGATCGTGAAAGGCATAGGTCATGGCTCACTGAAAAGTAGCTCCGGTGTTCTTGAGGCTGAAGGGCATTTTTCGGTACGCAAAAGTTCCCCATGGACAAATAAATGCTGTTTTATGTTGGTCCGCGGGTTTGATTTGAATCTGATTATAACCCGAGAATCTGTCCATGAATGAAAAAATCTCACTTCCCGCACAAGCATCCAATATTTGATCAATGAATGGCATGGGGAAGTTGTCTTTCATACATGCACGGATCAAATCTCTGAAATCATTGCATACACGGATCGTTCCCCGCTTCTTATCCACAGGAATGGAGTTTGACACCCATTCGGTAAGAGGAACGGGGTAGATGAAACCAGCTTTGAGCAGTTTCTCCACCTCTGCCTTAATAGCAGCTGCCTTCCTAGGGTTCACAGCACGTAAGCATTATCGAACAGGTTTAGCATCAGGATACATTTTAATCTCGTGTTCAACAATGCGGGGGTCTATTCCTGGCATCTCCTCAAATGACCAAGCGACAGCTTCCCGGAGTTCAGTAAACAAATCAGTGTAAATAGCAATCTCCTCAGGAGTGCAATCGTCACTGATGTAAAAATTCTCAATATTTCCGAGAGTGCGAGAGATGTTGATCGAAGTGGTTGGGGAAATATTGGCCATATTCCCCTTCAAGAAAACATCATGCGACCGCAAAAGAGCCACAGGGTGACCAACCATCTCAGCTAAAGTCATCCTAAACTCCTCCTGCTCAAGGAGCTCAAGGTTGGGAAGGAAATAAGATCGATGGTGCATATATTCCCAAGGCCTCTCACTACCACACATGGCTTTGGGAATAGCTTCATCAGATGGAAAAGTATCATCGAGGCAATCGTGAGAGCAAGATGTGTTGGCCCAAACTGGCAGCGTAACCGGATCTTCTTCAACTATCTGGGGAGAAGAGAGATCTGGATCCGCGGTGGTTTGTTGGATGTGATCGTAAGTGAGCTCCACTACAGATAAAGGCATAGACATCCCAACGTGCGCAATGTCTCTAGACATAGAATCCGCGGATGGAAAAATCCATGGATCACCAAAATAGGAAGTCTGAAATGGCATACTATTCGAAGGACGAGGCACACTGTCGGAAATGGTTCCAATAAAATTCACAGGTGCAGAATGGTTAAAAGTTCCCATCAACGAGGGGTACATTCCAACACCTATGTTCCCAGTTGCCGACTGAGAATCAAAAACTTGCGAGACTACTGATCTCGTAGATGCTGTGGAAGGAGTGCCAACATAATCCAATTGATCGATCGTCACAATCTTTCCTTCATGGGGAAAGCAAATAACTCGAAATACAGTAGACGCGACAGCCTTCATAGTGTACATCTAGTTTCGACCCAGTAAAAGGTTGTAGTCGATGGGTGCATCAACCACTTCGACTTCAATAGGCACGGACTTACCTCCCAAGGAGGCAACAAGGGAAGGAATAATTCCATGCAGTGTAAAAGATCTACCGTCGAATGTAGTGAGTGTAGTTCTAGATGCGAGTAGGGGAGGAGAGCCAAGATCTTTCCAACAAGTCAACGACATTACTGACGTGGAAGCACCTTCATCAACCATAGTACGTTTGACGAAGCTCTTAAGGAAAATCACCTGGATTTGAAAAGCCACGTGGTAAGGAAAGCGAGGTTGGACATCGGTAGTATCAAACTTGATAACACTAGGACTTCCCCCATCCTGAACTCCTAACGCACTCAAAAGGGCATGCTTCTGAGAAGGACAGGCTTGCAAAACTTCAAGAGCCGACATGGCACATGGAGTTTGGCCCAAATCTTCTACGATGGAGTAGTTCTGGGCGGCCCGAGCATTAGGATTATGCATAGAGCGCTTGAGAACACCTTTTGGTATCCGCGGCATAATAGAAGGCTTCTCGATATGCAAGGAATTATCAGGAGGAGGGGGAGTCTCATTCCCCAAATTCGGTTGTGGTGCACCATAATCACGTTGACGAGTAGCAACACAAACCTCCAACTGAACCATATTCACGCATCCGTAACCACTGGTATTGGAAGAAGACGTTGTCATTTCATTAGTACCATAACCAGTGGTGGGAGCATGTGAAGCCATGTTTTGGTGATGAGGTAGGGGATCCTTCAACACAGCTGGGCTTTGTGCCAAATGCTTCGATGCTTCTTCAATACGAGGACATAAGTGAGTAAGATGATCCTCCCCACAAATCTTGCAAGGGAATTTCACCTTACGCCTAGGTTTACGATCCTCGCCAGCATTACCGCCTTCCTGCGGAGGGTTGGCATTCTCTTTACGAGGAGTATTACGATTGATATTATTGTTACTTCCATTGTTTCCACCCCTACGATTATTTCTCCCCTTTTTCTTACCACCAGGTTGCTGGTTACCTGACGGTTTCGTTGATTGCACATTGTGTACATTAGACAACGGAGTGGAAGTGGACAAGGTGTGAACCTGTCCGGGTGTAGACTGGTTTAGCGACAAATTTTGAATTTGATTAGCTACCAAGTCTATAGGGCGTGTGCATGCAGACCCCACGATGCCATCAGCATGTGGTCCAGGAACTAACGTGGGCTCATGTCTTGTTCTCGGTGCGTCAGGAATAATGTCATACAAAATGCCAGACTGAGAATAAAGAAGATCTAACTGCTAGACTTTCAAGATAGCTTGCTCCTCAGTCATAATTCCGAACATCGAAACATCCTTAGCAATATATGGAAGTAAAGACTTGAGGAACCATTTCAATAGGAACTCTGGAGGAATGTTGGCTTTCACTAATCTCTTCCGTCGACGCCACTCTTGAACATGGTCAGAAATATGTGTGGCCTTATTCTGACGGAAGGTGGACAACAACTCAGTACCAGTATCATAAAGAATTGGCAACTGGAAATGGTCTAAGAAAACCAAAGCAATCTCGTTGAAACCCCTATAGGTGTTTCCGGGAAACTACACATACCATTTCGCGGCTGCCCCCGTGAGGGTGCGTTGAAATAGGCGTAACCGAATGGAATCATGATTGAAAGAGTTGGAGGAGCACCAAAGGTGAAATGTCGTGACATGATCTCCCAGGTCCTGACCACATTTCCCCTCAAACTTTGGAATGTCCGAAGGGAGTTTGGTAGGGACCGAGGGCCAAGTAGGGTCGTGACACACCGGATCATTCGTGAGATTCGAAAGATCCGGGAGATTCAAGGGTGCAAGGAATGGGAGCTGGGGCTGGAAAGCTTGATTAGAAGCTGCCATAAAAGGTTAATTGAATGGAACTGTGTTGTACGATGGACCAAAAGCTTGACCATGAGGGTTAAACTGCTGATACTGAGGACCTGACGGCCCATAAGTTTTCCCATGGCCATAAGATGGATAACCTCCCCTCGCCTGACCCATTTGAGAGTAAGCAGGTATATGTGCATTTTGAGCACCATATTGGGGTGATGGGTGATACTGGTGGCCAGCACTGACTGTGTTGTAGTAAGGGTTGCCACCATGGGTATAGGGCATGTATGTACTATTCATAGTGGGAATCGTGTTGTATTGACCGTAATGGTATGGTATGTTTCCACCCCCAATATTAGGATTAGCTTGAGCAGTCGTGTGATGACCATAAGTATGAGAAGTATTCCCAGGTCCAATATGGGTGTGACCAGTAGCAGGGTTGGTGGTGTGATGTCCATGTGGATAGGAAATATTCCCACCCCCTACATTACTGTTACTAGCGGTGGTAGTGGATGTAAAAGTATGCGGTAAGTGTCCACCCTCGTGGTTGGGAGGAACGATATCATATGTAAAAGTGGTCCTAGGTTGATGAGTAGCGACATGTGTACTAGGTGGTGGATAGCGAGTCGTGTTTCAGACAACATTCCGACTAGGTTGAGTATTCCTAGGAGGTGGTTGCGTTCCAACATTAGCATGGTTAGGAATCAGACCAGTCCCCATACTATGTGAGTGGGTGGATAATGTAGTGCCCCCAGCTAGGGTAGTGCCCCCAGTGGGTCTAGTATGGCTAGCACTTTGACTAGTGCCAGCATGAGTACCAACCATAGTGGAAGGTTTGATAGTATTGTGACTAGGCATACCAAAAGAGAGTGCAGTGGGGTTGACCATAGGGCCGGAATCATCATGAGTCTCAGGCCTCCTATATCTAGAATCGCGTGGAAACGAAGGAACGAAAGGCTCGTCCTTTTCTTCCTCCTCGGGTAAGTCGGGCATCCCATAAGATAATTATCCGAATTTGAAGGATCAAACGGATCCCGATCAAGTGGATAAGGCCAAATAGAACCAAGTTGAGTCGCAGGTGGATCACCTCCCTAATCCTCACGAGGAGTCTTGGGATCGAAAATGTGTTCAACTCTACCCGAAGGAGTAGAAAGGTCTTGCCCAATATCGGGATGTGTAGCCATGTAATCCTCAACGTAAGTTGTGTAAGAATTTGAAGACTCAGAGGGAGCCCTCCAACGTCCTCTAGTAATGTGTTGTGTAACCAAAGATGGCTTTAAACCAGCCAAATGATGGGACCGACAGAGTGTAGGGCTCCGCGTCACGTTCTCTCCGGAGAGAGACACAACGTCTCCTAAAGGCCAACTATCGATAAAAAAACAGTAAATCAAAAGCACACACCTAGAGAATCTACAGCCAAGAGTAGACAAACAGAGTGGCTAAATGAGCTCCCGACACTAGAGCTGGTATGTCTCACCTAGGAGAGGCTTGAGACTCCCAAACTATAGCCGGAGGTAACAGAATCAGTTATAGAGACACCCAGGCTTCACTCTATCGACAGGGTCAATTCCACTGCACAAACATAACTGTGCTGCCCAATCCCTATCTGACTCAGGACACAAACAGCATAACCACTGCAAGTACCCTGTGCGGTACCTAGGTAAGGCAACTATGTATACTGCAATATAACCAATGCTCAGGGGGACAGTCGCAAGTGGGACCCGTCGTATGGGAAGGGTATCTAAGCCCGAAGCACAAGAGGATGAACCTCCGATACCCCCAGATACGAACAAATCCTGGATATATCTCCCACGTTCAGCCGGTATCAGAGGGATATCTCCTCAACCAACCTCCTGTGACCTCGTGCTTAACTCTAGTTTGAGTAGAGATTTCCTGAGAACACCGATCTATACCATGGATTCCTCCACTCCCTGGTCAGACACCTAATGTTTCCTTCAGTAGTCTTGGATCGTTAACTCACAATGATCTATTCCAAGACTCTAAACCTATGCTAGTTGGTGTACCCTATAAATAAAATAAGTCTAATCAATTTTATGATTAAGCATTAATTTTAGTGGATGTGATTACTCAAGGGATATGGTCGTGAAACTAATGATGTGTAGACTCAATAATATGCACCATCGTTTAATCCTAGACTCAACTATCCAATAAAACAATGTCACTAATATGCAAAATCAACCAACAATTCCGAAATAAATATGCAAACTTTTATCTTTTCAATGCACAAGCAGAACCTAAAATGAAGGCAACAAGCACTCAATGCAAAATGCAGTACATGGAAATAAAATATTTTTGTATTTTCTCTTATAAATAGAAAGGAAAATGCAAAAACTAAATGAATATTTTTGTATTTTTTCAATATATATGGAATGAAAAAATGCAAGCAAAATCCTACTATTCAGTCACTGAAGTGCCGAGAAGATCACTAAGACAACCTAACAGATCCTAAACAGCAAGACTCAGCCAAAAGGAAGAGCTTAAAAGGAAGAAACCAAGAGGTTAAAACCAAATATTGGTAAAAAACCAAGAAGGCTCAACCAAGAGAAACGAAGAGATTTGGTCACAAACAAGGCATGAAACAGTCAAGAAAGAGGCCAACAAAGACTCAGGAATCAACCAAACTCACCCAGCAACAACCAATAGCCATAAACCAACAAAAGCCGGAGTTACACGCTACTGTCAAAGGAATACCTGCGGGTACCCGCGAGCAGTAGTGTAAACAGAGGCGAGTGTACGCGGGCAGAACTAAGCTAGCCCGCGGGTGAGAAACAACAAATGGTCAAACAGAGAGTCCAGAGGCTCAGAAAAAGCAAGTTTTCTACAGTGTATCTTAACGGCCAATTAGTGACACAAAGCTTCGATAAAAAGCAACTCTAAATATGGACTAATGCTCAAAAAATTTCCCAAACATGGATGTTTTCCCCAGCGGAGTCGCCATTTCTGTATTGGAGAAAACTCGCTATGGCTTGGGAATACCACAACAGACAGATGACTACCAGAAATCTACTCAATTCTCAGAACAATGCTATTATAAACGACAATGTTAAAACAATGGAGAAAAGTAACCAACCTCGATCCAACGTTTGATGTAGATCCCCGTTGGAGCTTTCAATCCGCGCACATCCAAGCACTTGTAATATGCAAATTAGTCTTGACAACAAATATCTAACAAGTACATGTGATATATAAATAACATTAACATCATCAATAAAAATGGTCCATAATATCATAAGCAAATGCAACCCAATGTATAATAGATGACATTCACACCATGAATGGATGAGAATATGAGTATTTCTATTAATGAACAAGAAGAAGTACAAAGTGATACGACCTCTTGCCGACAACCAATCTGAACCAAGATCTAGATCAATCCACTTGTGCCTCCACCACTTCAATCCTCCATGAATGGCAAACTCAAACTAGAAAGGAGTTTGGAAGGTGAACATAACTGGTTCACAACTACAAGGATCAATGAGTGCAGACTCAATATAGGGCAAAAATCCACTAGAGTGCCTTTACTATTCTCTTCCTCCTCCCGTCCATAAGCCATATGTGCTCAATATATAGTCCTCTCAAGGTAGGTGAAAGGACTCATCGAGATGTTACTTGGGCAGATGGAGAGCCAAAGGTCACCCAATGACCGCTTTTTGGGAGTAAAAAGTAATAAAATAGTGGTTTTTACCATTTTACTTGATACTCGCGGGCTATAGGGATACAACTCACGGGTACGCATGCTATAGTGATGCAACATGCGGGTAGGAACAAAAATAGGATAAACTAGTATCAATGAAGGATGAAAATGGATCCGAGTCATTGAAATGAATCCTATAGGCCAAAGAATGCTGATGCTCACAGGGTGGAAGATTTCTGTGTAACAAGAATGCCATAGTACAGTGGAGAAAATGAGTGTTGTAGGTAAAGCAACTAAATTCCAAGTGCTTGAAACATACTAATGATAAACAAAAAGGAAAAAAGGAATGTGCAGGATGGGGAGACTCAATATCATGTTTTCTCCAAGGATAATGTTATGAAATGTAGCACCAGAAGATGCAAAGGAAAGAAACTAGAGATAATGCTTAAGAAGTAAGTGGAAAATAGAAAACTACAATGAGCATTAGGTCCATAATCACAAGCGATAGTATGCAATTTAGTAATGAAAATAGAAACAAAATTTTGGGATCCTTGTAAAGGATGGATAGAAAAAGATTGATATTAAGTGTTGCAACTTCAATGCAAAGTCATAACAAAGCTAACAAGGGGCTCCCAATTCTATAGAGAACTTCATCATGGGTACTAACAAGATAATGAAGGTACTAACTAGGACACCCATGATTAGTAGGCTCTACCACTCAAGTTACGACTTATAAAAAGAATGATAATGTCACAACCTGATGGAGTGGATCCTAAGGCAAAATGAAAAAATATACAAATAATGCAAAATGAAAGGTGGAAAAATCCTACCCTATATATTAGTTCTGATTCATTCACCTAGTAAGACAAATCCAATAAGACCCAAAACAGGCATAAAAATACCATCAAAGTATTTGGAAATTCACATGTGCTTGCAATTATTACTAAATAACCTCAAAACAAACTATTAGTCATAAAAATGATGAAATAACCTTAATAATAATAGATAATGGGAATTTTAAGCTATATAAAAGTGTAAAGCATTTTTTACGTAGTACGTAACTAATATGTAAACATATGAATCTTTATTACTTTTATAAATATCTCATATGGATCATCTTTAGGAGACAAGCTCTTGAAGATGATCCCTAGGAGTGATCAGAACATTGAGATTTATAAACATAACATAGATTCCTATGTTTACATATATAAAAGTGGGTAAAAACAAAAATAAATACATGTCAAACAACAAATTATCAATTCAATTGTATTTTGTTACCATAGGTTTCTCTGGATCTCAAAATACCTGTGAACTTCAACTAGATATTGTAGAGAAACCAACTGTGTATTTTTGATTCTATCACCAATAGGTTTCTCCTCTTTCACTTCATTGGTTTACATTTTTTTTTAAAATTTTGGTGTTTGGGGACCCTTGTTAACCTTTGGTTTGCACTCACAAGCTTCCCTTTCCCATGGGACACATGTAGAATTCCAACCATGCATTTATCGGATGTGTACATGTGCCTATCTCTTGCAAAAGGTATGTGTATCCCTAAAAAACTCTTGGAAAGTGCTTATAATTCTTGAAAACATTAAATGAATGTGTAGGTGATAGATCATGGCTACAATTCTTGTGGCGTCGCAGGTTCAAACTTTGAATAACATGTGCACCAATGTAGGGGTAGTGTGGGTGCACCTATGATTATAATGGTAGTGGATGGGAATCTACTCTGTATCACATGAGTACAATCCCCACCTCAGTTGTTGATTCCCCTGGTAAAAAAAATCTATTAAAATGAAAAAAAAGGGCCAGCCTCTTAGGGTTGATGCCACTAGGTCGATGGAGGAACGATGAAAGCGAATGGGGGTAGTTGGGGTTTCCACACATCTTGGCCAAGCATTATTGTGGATCCAAACCACTACTTGGTTGGGGGTTCCTACGGAAAATAAAACGTGGCTCTATATTTTATGTTATATATAAAAACAAATAGATCGATTGAAATCTAGGGATCGATCAAGACATTTAATTCCTAGAACCACATTATCTGTCGACCAGGGGGTCTAAGTTGTTTGACAGGCATGATGGGTCCATGAACTTGATCATGATCTAGTGTTCAATTAAGCATTTTCTTAGCCTATCCAAACCCTTGATTGAGGGTTTGGCTTTGCTTCCAAAATGGCTTGATCAAGCACTTATACAAGCTCTTAGTTGAGTTCATAATAAATCGATCTAGATATTAAAATAGCTTGATCAAGTGTACGAAAAACTCTACTCCCTCCACCCACCTTACCAAGAATTGTTACCCATCTCCACGGATTCACCCTTGAATTATTGGGAAACTCAACAATTTCACGCAAACTACTGTTAGCCCAACCTTCAATGTTTTGGCATTGAAAATTGTTTTCCATTGTTTACAAAAAGAGGGGTGAAGCCCCATTTCCAATAAGAGGCCAATAATTTCTCTACATTCATCATTGAATAAAAATGTATGCCATCCAATCCCTAATAAGGATGTAAAAGGATAGAGGGTAATCTAGTAGAGGCTCTCAATTTGATTGAATCTATTGTTAGAGAGACCTTTCCCCCATTCCTCTATCATGGAAACATCTAACAACTTCCTTCTTTTCATGACCACCACTTCATTAATTTTAACTTCTTCCCTAAGAACTAGGTTAATTGGGGAGATTCTTTTTTCACACACTTATTTTGTTTATGAGATACAACATCCCTACCACCCCCAAAAGAAGATTCATGAATCTCTTCACCTTGAGAAGACTTCTTGCCACTAATATGAGGATCCCATATGTGATATCCCTCGTACATATTAGATGAATAAGAAACTTGCTCTGCATCCATTTTGAAACCCCTAGATTAGTGAACAAAAATTTCAATATGGATCATATCTTGTGTATGCTAATGATTATTAATGATTTATCTATTTTTAAATTAAATTTGAGACAAATCACTCATTTAATGATAGATTCCATATAATGTGTAACTCTAGTTATATAAAATGAGGTAATTTGGATTGTGATTGCAAAAACTTATAAGAATTTAATAAATGCATAATAATTTTTAAACTATTTTTCAAAGTAAATTATTTGTTTCCCAAGAAGATACTAATATGCTGATTAAACATGTTTACAAACTTGACTAATTGATTCAATCAATGATTGTATGATTTTATTAGTTTTTTTAATCAATTTTTTTTTATCAAATCATTTTTTTAAATTTTATTCTTGAATATTTTTATTAAACATATTATTAATATTGAAAAAATTAAACGTATGATAGCTAAATCTAATAAAATAATTATTCCTCCAATTTTATATAGTAATAACAGATTTCATAATAAATCATGAAAATAATTCTAAATCAGATTTGATTAATGATTTAAATCAATTTATTTAACTAAAGATTTTATTAAATCATGCAAATAACAATAAAATTTTTATATTAAATATATAAAAATAAATATATAAAATACCTTCCACCAAAGTGATGTAGATGATATGGATATAAACAAATATTTCAAAATGCTTACTAGAGAAAACTCCTAGTCCTTGATAACTGTGTGTAGTTTACACACATATGTTGTACAACATAAAAGACCTTTCCATCAAGATGGGCCTTAGATACATCATATACTTCTATAAATCCACGTCATTGCTTCAATTCATTGATTAATAAATGGAAGTAGAAATCCATCTTATTCTATTGTTGTCTACCAATAACTATAAGAGCCAACATAAGATGTTCATTCTTCATTGACAACTAGCATGGGATATAATATTATTTATCACTACCGCTAGCTAAACATAATATTTGGTGTTTTGGAGGAAATACAAGTTAAATCCATCCATGACTATTCTAAATTGAAGGATTCATATTGCATCCTTCAATTTGTTAGGTCGTGTATCCCCTATATGCTCCACAACTATTCATTATTCTAGGATGCACATTAACTTCTGACTCGCTTATGTGCAAGGCATACCACCCTTGCAACATGACTAATACTTTGCAATGAAAGATCCTTTGAACGCTTGGGATTATAGGTTGGTGCCTCAATATCTTATAAGGAGGATTATGTCCCTTACCATTTATTTATTTCAAGTACCTATCATTCCATCATTCTTGACACATCCTTTTCTCTACATATTCATCTCTATAAATAATACAATCATTTAGACAAGAGTGACATCATATATACTCAACACCAAGTCTTTTTAACAATTGATTTATCTTTTCATAACTTTCAGGGAAGACATTATCACTTGTAAGTACCTTATATTTGAATAACATGTACTTAATGGTAAATATGAAAGTACATTGTCATTAAGCATGCATACAACACCTTTTCATTACTAATTGTATGACAAGATTCGTTAAAATATAGTGGCCTAATGGTTGGTTACCAAATTTATTCCAATAAACATGCATCTAGTATACCATTCAATTCTTTCAAGTTATACAATAACAATGATGTCCTCAATTGGGTAGACCTTGACCCATGTCCAATGAAATGGGTAGTGGAAGTAGATTTCAAGATTTCAAAGAAGGTATCAACTATATGAACATGGGTTTTTAGCTTATCTTGTTGGAATGCATTTAAAAACATTCCCTTGATGGCATGGGTATCCCATAATAAATCATCCATATAAAACTCTATATCATTGTTTTAATCCCCAACGTGTGAGGAACCAATGTTAATCTATACGTTATAAATTTGTGACATGGGACATAGTAGAAATTGAATCAAAGTGGTTGATTCAACCATGCTCAGTATGCCTCCTCTTAGAGTTGTGCTCGTTTAGAATTATTCTATCAAGTTGACATCATAGTGAGGGTGTAATAGTATATGGAAACATGCCTGTCGCTGTGATTGAAAAAATACTAGACATTAAATTGATTAATTTATTGTGTCAATGATTTTTGGATTTACAATATGTTGAAGTTTTGGAATCTGACGTTTTGAGTGGACACTCAACCCATCTTCAGGGAATTAGAAAAAAAGAAATTTTGTATGACGAGAAAATAATGTAGATGAGTATATTAAGGTATTTGAAAGTTAGTCATTAGGAATTTGGAAGTGAAAAATGTGAAAACAATGGGGGAAGGACCCAAGAATAAAGGAAGAAGAACATATACAAAATTAACAATTGAGGAAACACAATTTAAATAATGAGGAATTATGTTAGATAACGAGGAGAGAGTAAATTAAGCTTAAACATTACAAAAAAGAGGAGGAATGAAAAATAATAATTCATTGGCTTGGTAAATTTTTTATTTAAGAATCCAAGTTAAGAAATAATTTAAGAACAGAAGAATGATTAAAGGAGGAGAGGAAAATTAGAATAGTGATGAAATAATTATTAAATTAAGTTAAAAATGCAAGTAACAAAAAATACAAGGATGAGAGTGTTAGGATATTTTAATACTCCATCCTTGTCCTACCTAGTATTATTTATTTTTCCTAGTTGTTGATTGTGCCATTTCCCCCCTAGTGGTGTGCATGTTTCATCCAGGATCCATATACCACCTTATGAGCCCTGCATGCATCATTTTAGGACCACTTCAGCCAATTCCCTATTTTATAGGAACCAACTAAGTGTTCCAGTGCATTCCACCTGAGTTAGCTGACTCTTGTGGTGGGTTAGAGCTCTGGATGCCATTGATTATGGCTTCATGCACCCATTTCTTATTGACATGCATGAAAAACTCACTATTGTTCCCTCCTTAGTCAGTTAACTGATTGTGACTTCAGTTAGCTGAGTTTAGGTTTAGTTCAATTGAGTTTGAGTCTTTCGGAGCACTCTAGTGGTAATAATCCCTATGCTAGACCAAATGAGGTTCGAATTATCATGAGTGATTCGAATTATCTCCATTGTAACATCATTGTTGATTATACTGATTATTGGACAGTGTGACAAAATTCTGCTCCTATCTGAGTTCTACTACATAATTATTTCTCTGCTATTTTTACTGCAGTTTTCACTCTTATTCAACTTTTCTGCTCATTCTTTCTATACGAGGTATACTCAACTCTTAGATCTGTTGTGACATAGAATGTCACATGGTATCAAAGCCATTGAGAAAATAGGTTGAGAAACTTATTTCGATAGCGTACTAGAAGCCTAGGATTTCCACATCAAATCCCGGTGCCATTACATTGAATTCATTGGAGAAATCCAATGAGTTCTAGCCAAGTTTGAAGGATATGGATAAAACTTCCTATTGTCCTAATGTAGTTGTAATACCCCATTTTGACCCTTAGGATATATTAGCTTTTAATGTAAATATTGTATACATGTGATGTATGTTTTCCTAGCATGGAGCTCAAGGCCAAGGCCCCGCTAGTGGAAGCTCGAATTTTATTTAAAAAGTGCAAGTATTAGATATTATGTTACCCATGTGCTATTTAACCATGGAATATTGTAAAAATGATGTAAATAAACATTATGTAATAAAATACCAAAACGGGCTATGGAAGCAACGAATGAGAAGGGGACATGTATCCACTAGGGAGTGGTGAGGGGGCTGTGGGGATGAACCATATGCTACCAAATGTCATTGTGAGAACCCATTTGACTTTCCTTGATGACATTTATTTCTATTGTAAGGAAGTAGTTGAAGATTTCAGTCCATGGCTTCAATGGAGCATGGGCAGTCCAGAAATTTGTATGGCAGAGTATGGGATCTGTTTTCTTGTACCACAAGTCACTCTACCTCATGGGGATTGCTTCTTCCTCATTCCCATCCCATTGTGAAAGAACCCAGCATCAATTTTCATTCAAAAATGAATTCCCAGCAGTGAGAAAAACTAGAAATCGCAACTATGAAAGAACCCACGTTTTGAAGAGCCATAAACGCCTAGAATTGTTATTTGATAATGAAATCCAATGGGGGATCCATAGGTATGAACCTTGGGGCGAATTTGAGAGCATTAGCTACCTTGAAATCCATTGGAAAACCCAGTTTTTATAGCCCAGAAATTCAGTGACGAGATTGAGTTATTTGTTGACAATGAGAGAAAATCCAAGTGTGGATGTTTGAACAGAGGATTGGATTGCTTGAGTTTAACTTGAGATGTCTGTAGCTCTGTGGTTGAGCTCACTGGCTTAGCATCCTCATCCTTCCCTTATTGCATGCTTGATAAACCTAGCTGTGTGCTGGCTTAGCATGACCGTTTGAGTGAATCCATGGCTATGAGTGAGCCTGTCTAGTTCCTCCTTAGTGGATACACAGCCCAGCTCGGGGGTGATCTCTTAGCTGAAAGAATACATGCTGGACAGAGATCTATGGTTGGGTGGAACGTTGCTCTCACATAGCCAGTTGTTTGCATTTCAAGATAAGTATTCTTTGTGGATTAATTTATATGCATTATGCGTTCTGCAATATTTTAACTCAGAATGTAATTATTCATGTTGATGAGATGAAATGAATATTTTAATATGGTGGATATGAAGCTTGTGCATAGCATGAGGACGAGACCGAATTCTCTGCATGTTGATTCATCATCTGCCTGGGTCAAATAAGCTGATGCATTACTATTTGTCTGTGTGCAATTGTGTTTATTTCCGCTATGTTTATGTTGATTATGTATTCGCACACAGAAGTTTTTAATTGTTATCAATTTATTAGTAATGATTGGGTCTGAGATTGCCAATAAGCCCGGTATGTCAGTCATGTTTCCCTCCCTTGCACTGGATTGATGGAAGGGGACGTGACAGAGTGGTATCAGAGCCCAGCTTGCAGCACTGGGGCTGCTTGGGCCAAAACTTTGAGTTACAGGCAAGTGACATAATGTTTTAATGCAGTATTGGTGAAGTTGGGGCGTCATTTTTTATTGGAAAAATGGCAGGGTCAAATTTCTCAAGTGTGGAAGAGGATCACACAAGTGCATAGATCTCTCCAAGAGCTTTCCAATGGTACCAAACTCGCTTCATTTGGCCAAGGGACGAAGGAGTTATGAACCCCGGAAGTTGCAGGGACGAAAATGTTCCACGGGTTTCGGGTTTCGGGAACGCGAATTTTGAAAATTGCGTTCTGAATTTCCGAAATCCTGAACCCGTAATTTTGGCTTTCGGGATGTCGAGTTTCGGGTTGCGGGTTGTGGGGACACAAAAGTTTGAAAAGTTGCGTTCCGGTTTCCGTAATCCCAATCTCGCATTTCGGGTTTCGGGTTGCGGGTTGCGGGGACGCAGAAGTTTGAAAAGTTGCGTTCCGGTTTCCGCAATCCCGATCTTGCATTTCGGGTTTTGGGTTGTGGGTTGCAGGGACGTAGAAGTTTGAAAAGTTGCGTTCCGATTTCCGCAATCCTGATCCTGCATTTCGGGTTTCGGGTTGTGGGTTGCGGGGACGCAGAAGTTTGGAAAGTTGCGTTCCGGTTTCCGCAATCTCGATCCCGCATTTCGGGTGTCGGGTTGTGGCCTGTGTGTGGCGGGATATTTTAAAAAAAAAGAGCAGAGCCCAAAATTTGATTTTTGGATTACAGGAGCTTGCAAGGTCGGAATTTGATGAGTTCAGGGGCATTCTGAGGCCATTGAAGGAGGCCATGAATGAACCAGTGAAGATCCCGAGCCCATTATGCTCCGATTTGGCATAAAATCAGAATGAATGACTTTTACAAATCGGTGTCCCGATGCTTGACAGAAGGTTGGATTGAGCTGAAACTGATATGGGGTGGTCATGGAGCAGGCACGGTGTTAAGTTTGTAGTTTTGGAGCCAAAATCCAAAGGAGGTGGAGTCGGGGTGTGCAAGAAGGCCAAAAAGCACTATTCCGGGCCATGTTTTTTGGATTTTGAAAAGCTTGCAGTGGTTGAAAGTGACTCTATAATTCGGAATCAAGAAAATTACTGAACTCAACATTTCATATTCTTAATAAACCAGACATATTCCGTTAGACAAAGATTTTCCAGAAATGCACCGTTTGGGAAATAGCCATTTTTGGCCCAAAATTTGGAATTTTGGAAAAATGTGAATAGTGGAAAGTAGTCAAACCCATAATTTTATAGAATATGAATGGTGTATCAAAATAGAGATCCGCGAGTTGTTGAGCATTCCTTGTTATATAGAATAACTTCGCCTGGTAGAAATGTTTTTGTGATTCTTCATAGATTTTCTTCCACAGGTGGCTGAAGTTGGCATTCCGGACCAAAATACAATTGTGTCAAAATGTGCAGAATTGTGGTGAAAGTTGTCATTTTTGAAGTGATGCAGTTTCCACACCCGATGTCGGAATGGAGCAAGTGGATAGGCATTGGAAAGCTTATCCAGCAGGGAGCAATGGTGCATAGTCTGAATTTGAATGGGATTATCATGATCCATAGTTAATTAGAGCAGGAAAGTGACAGCAGCTGTTTAGACCAAATTGTTGTCAATATGGGCAATTTCTAGGATTGCATGTCTGAAAAGTAGCAAGTTAGAATATTATGCATGATTATATGTATTGAATTGATGCTTGGTGATTAAATCATATCTAATGATTCCTTGTATGTTTCCTAGAGGCCATGAAATCATACTAGCTATGATGTGGAAGATGAATCCCATGCATCGATGAAGGATTGGAAAGGGAGAATCCCTTAACCCCATTTTGCCACTGTATTTATATTTTATAAGCTTTATGTGCATAAAATTATGGCATGAGAATGCTGAAAATGCAAGAGATTAGATGAGTGGCATGAATATGCATTGGTTGGCATACTAATAAACATGCACAGTGCATGAGAATATGATTTTGCACGCATATGATATTACATATTGGTAAAAGCAGTGGGATTTTACATATGCAATGAACCACTAATGGTAAATATTGTGGTTGATAATCACTATTGGTGTTGGTATTGGTTGTAGGACCAAAGACAATAGAAGCATGGCTAAAGATGTTGATGATGTTGCTACATATGGCCAACAAACCTTATGAAGAAAAGGCTAGGGCAGCAAATCCATGATCAAGAGATTGGTGGAAGAATGCTGCAATCTGATGTAAGAAACCAACAAATCAGGTAACATAAAAGGTGTAAATGGGAGCCATGCAGGTAATGGTTTACTTATGATGATTGCATAAGTGTTGAAGGGGATTGGGTAAGAATCCATTGAACCATATTCGGTAATCATAAAATGGTATGCATTTAGAGTTGAAATGCATTCATGTGAATGCCATACTACCATAGTGTGGTGGAGCATGAAGTGGTGAAGGAAAGAGGCCTCATACCATGTGGCTGTTTAGAAATTTAGATTGCATTCATATAAAATACATCATGCCATGTGTATGTTGGTTATGAGCTTAATAACCAAAGCAAGTGAGGACTGGTGGTCTTGATTATGGTAATGCATGTTATATGAGATAGTCATGATTAAGTCATAATATGCTTGAATGCATAGTACTCATGAAACAATGCAATGTGGCATTGAGTGGGTGTGCATTAAGAGATTTTATAAATCTTGTAGTTAAGCATTGAGTGAATACATATGAAAAATTTGAGTAAATGTTGTGAATATGCATGCATGTGGGTAGTTACACCTGAGAAGATGTATTGTGTGCATGCATGATTGTGATATATGTATATGTTTCATTACAATTGAGGAATAGATGAAATGATGAATTAATAATAATTCTGAGATCATTTCATGAGCGGCTATGAATGCAGGGAAAGAATTGAATGAAGGTAATCATGATTGACAGGTTTCCAGAGTGCTCTGTTGGAAGGAAAGAGTTGTATAAATGATATGGCTATGAATTAATGAGCATTTAAAAGCTTTAAGTTGATTGCATAAATGATGTGACTCTACTTTGCAATTTTAGTATGATACTGATTTACGTGAAGTAAATGAGTTTGGTGATATTGATATGTTAACAGCTAGAAGTGTTTGAATTATGGGAATGTTATAATTCTGGAAATGCTTCAGTGACTGTTGCAGCAATAAAAATATTATATGCATAGAGGCTTACAAGTGTTTGATTGATTGAAATTTCTGATAACAGGTAGATTGTTCTAGGCATGGCAATATGGGTAAGTCCATGATGAAGGATGGAATCTACCACGTGAAAGAGCCAAACCTCATGAGAAGGAACTCATGATTGCAAACATTAAATTCTGTTAGAAAGAAGAATTGTGAATTACATATTTTTAAATCTCAGATTTGTAAATTTTTAGATTTGAAATTTTGCTAATAATTGCTAATGACTGTTTGGCTTATGTAAAATTGTGTCAGGAGGACATGTTGTAGGTGGATGTCCATGTATGGTAGCAAACATAAATCCGTAATGGATAAAATGGTGCCACTTACAAGAGCCAAGCAATATGAGGATAGCCTTATGGCTAAGAAAATCAATTTCTATAGTAGACAAAGTTGCAAATTCATATTGAATTTAATTATTAGTTCCATTGATTGGTTATGAAACAATCAGATTTGAATTTTAATGTTAAATATTGCTGACTGTTTGGCTATTTAATAAGTGTGCCAAGAACGCACATTGCAGTAAGACCAAGAAAGAGGGCCTGCAGAAGCCAAACTTAATGGGAAGGGTTTCCATGATTTGGAAATGGGTTTCGGGTGAAACGCCATTAGACATTATGAATGTCTCATCTGCACTGCATGATTGGTGAACAATATGAGTGAGATGGTAAAATTATGTCAGTAAGACATATGAGGGTTATGTAACATCAAAAGGAGTTGGGAGGGCAAACCGAGGGACTGTCAACTCAGAGAAGGAGCTCCCATTCCTCATTAATAAAGAAAGACTACATTTGCAAATGGATAAGTGTTCTCTGACCCTAGCTAAGAATATGCATGTTCAATTGTTAGATTAAATATGCAGAGCCTGTTCTGATTTTATTTCCATTATGGCAGATTGCTTGAATATGATTAGGACCTACATAGTTCACATCAGTGAGGAGTGCACACCTTTTTGGTGTTGAGTTATGTTAGGGATGCCAATATTGACTACACCCTATGGGAATGGATGCATTCCTGGTGTTTCAATGTTGGATAGCGAATGTTATGAAATATGTTTATAGTTTTATAGCAGCAATACTAATGAGCTTGCTTATCCATTTTGTGTTGACAGCTTATACATATGAAATTTGGTGCAACAAATTAAAGGGAAAAGTGAAGAAAATGGTACTCAAGAGGATTGTATGAGCAGTGGTAACCCTTGTGTAGTGTAAGTGGGTATCATGGGGTCATGATATCCTGCAGTTAAGAAAGTCACCTAAAGAGTTCCTAAAGGGAACCGCTGGTTTGCACAAGAGAAGGAGTGCCACCCTTGTGTGGGTGAAGAATTGTTATGCGCATTGAGGGATTGTGACACATGTGAAAGGCTGATGCAAGCCTAAGATAGAGTAGTAGAGTCTTGACCTATAATGGTCGGTGGCGCAGTTACCTTCCATTGGCCGATGACCCAGATGGATGTGCTGGCTTGGCAATGGAGAGGGCCAACCAGGTATGGGACTGGTTGGGCACCACCAAATGCTTGGTAAATCCAGTCGACGTGAAGGTGTACTGGTTGGGCATTAATTACTTGATGTTTTGGAGCAGCCCGCTTGCTGGCCAAACATCCCAGTCCGCAGGAGGATCCCAAGGCTTGTAAAGAAAAGCAGGACCTTGTGGACCAGAGAGGAAACGCATAATACAGATAAGTATTCATTTCCATTTATTTCTTCTTTGGAATAATAAAGATTTCAAGTATAAGTCTTCTAATAGCTAAGCTAATACACTATTGTTTCTTGGTTTGAAATGCATAATACAGGAAGCAAGGACCCTGAAAGAACTATAAATTGCTTGGTAAATCCAGAGAGTGACTGGTTGAGCATTGACTATTTGATGTTGTGGAGCAGCTTGCGTGCTGGTCAAACATACAAGACTATTTGATGTTGTCGAGTAGCCTGCATGCTGGCCAAACATACAAGACTATTTGATGTTTGTGATGCACCTGCAACAATTACTTAATAAAAATATGCGAAATAGCAGAAATGACAGAACTCAGAATCACTTTTATATTGATCACAGGCCACTTCGAGGGGGCAACCTCCTATGAGCAAGCTCAATACAAATAACTTCACGGTGCCTTCATAGGTCTCAACACACACTTATATACTAATTCTAAGCGCCAATAATATGGGTCGAAACCATGGGCCGTTACAAACTATGGATCAACAATACTACGGGCGACTTACAAAGCATATGCGCCAACAACAATAACACAAACTATTGATCAACAAATACTACGGGACGACTTACAAAGCATATGCGTCCAACAACAACATACTAAAAAAGTAAAGACATGGGTTCCTAACATCCCCTCCCCCTTAAAAAAAGCTTTGTCCTCAAAGCTTTAGATGTGGAAATTGTTGTTGAATCTGAAGGAGTGGTTCCCATGTAGCATCCTCTGGTTGCATGTCGTGCCATTGAATTAAGACCTCTGTGATAGAGTGAGAGCGAAGCTGACGCGTGCGTCGATTGAGGATGGCCTCCGGCTCCAAAAGGATGGATCCTTCATTATCCAGTTCGGGTAAAATCGTTTGGCCGTTCATGTTGGTGCCAAGAACTTTCTTCAGACAAGAGACATGAAAGACTGAATGAATGTGGGAAGGAGGAAGTTCCAATTTATAAGCAACGGACCCAATCTTCTGAAGAATCTGATATGGCCCATAGAACTTTGGAGCGAGCTTATGATGCCCTTTGAGTTTCAAGGAGGATTGTTTGTACGACTGGAGACGAAGAAACCATATCGTCGACTTGAAAAGTGCGCTCTGAACGGTGCTGATCAGCTTGTTGCTTCATGCGATTTCTTGCCATGTGAAGATTGTCCCGCAAAATGCGAAGAATCTGATCGCGGTTGCGAAGGACCGTGTCAACTTCCTGAACTGGTGAAATGGTGGGGGTGTATGGAAGAAGAGCTGGAGGTGCCTGACCATAGACTGCTTCATATGGGGTCATTTTAGAGGCAGTGTGGTAAGAGGTATTGTACCACCATTCAGCGAGAGGGAGCCACTTTGCTCACTGATGTTGTTGTTCCGAGGTGAAGCAACAAAGATAAGTTTCCAAGCATTTATTGACAATTTCAGTCTGACCATCTGTTTGTGGGTGATACCCTGAACTCATCTTCAGTTTGGTGCCAGTGTGGCGAAATAGTTCTGTCCAAAAATGACTGGTGAAAGTCGCATCACGATCCGAGACAATGGAAGAAGGGATGCCATGAAGACAAAAGATCTGGTCCATAAAAATTTGAGCGACGGAGGAGGCTGTATAGGGATGGCTGAGAGCACAAAAATGACTATATTTGGAGAGGCGATCAACCACAACGAGAATCACTGTCTTCCCGCCAGATTTAGGGAGCCCTTCAATGAAATCCATAGAAATATCTGTCCAAATCCGTGTAGGTATGGGCAAGGGTTCAAGCAATCCTGGAAGGAGTGTTGTTTCACCCTTATTGCGCTGGCAGGTATCACATTCGGCCACCATCTGTTGAATTGTCCTTTTCATGCCCTGCCAAAAGAAGTTACGCCGTGCTCGTTCATATGTTTTGAGGAACCCAGAGTGCCCAGCCGATGGAGAAGCATGGAGTTCATAGAAGACATCCTGTTGAAGATCTGTGCTCTGGGGAAGCACCAGACGACCCTTGTATCGCAGAGAAGCACCATCCCAAGAGTAATGTGGTACAGCAGAAGGGTTGTTGGTCAAGCGTTGGATGACCTGAGATAAGGAAGAGTCATTGACATAACCCTGTTGAACAGATTGCAACCAATTTGGAACAGGCATAGAAATAGCTGAAAGAGAACCTTGGGCATCAAATGTGCGAGAAAGAGCATCTGCCACAATATTGTCTTTACCCTTCTTGTAAGTGATCTCATAGTCATAACCCATGAGTTTGCTAACCCCTTTCTGTTGTGCCGGGGAGGAGACACGTTGGTCCAAGAAATATTTCAGACTCTGGTGATCAGTCTTGATGCAGAAATGATTCCCTAATAGGTATGGACGCCACTTCTGTACTGCATGCAAAATAGCCATCATTTCCTTCTCATAGGTAGAAGCAGCTAAATTCTTACCTGAAAGGGCTTTGCTGGTGAACGCAATGGGGTGTTCATCTTGAAGGAGAACAACACCAAGTCCATTGCCGCAAGCATCACTCTCAATAGTGAAGGGCTTGGAAAAATCGGGCATAGCTAGCACAGGTGTAGTACACATAGCTTGTTTTAGTTTGTCAAATGCACACTGAGCAGCAGGTGTCCATGTAAAAGCATCCTTTTTCAATAGAGCAGTTAATGGAGCTGCAATCTTCCCATAATCCTTGACAAACTTGCGGTAGTAGCCAGTCAACCCCAAAAAACCACGAAGGCTCTTGAGTGTCTGAGGATGTGGCCAATTGTTCATGGCATCGATTTTGGCAGGATCCACGCGAACCCCTTGTGCTGAGATAATGTGCCCGAGATACTCAACTTCCTTTTGTCCAAAAACACATTTAGACTGCTTGGCATGGAGATGATGGGCAGAGAAAAGTTGCATGACAAGATCCAGATGCTAGAGATGTTCATCCCATGTTTTACTGTAGATGAGGATATCATCAAAGAATACCAGAATGAATTTTCGCAAGTAGGGTCGAAATATTTTATTCATTAAGGCCTGGAATGTGGAAGGAGCATTAGTGAGGCCAAAGGGCATGACCAAAAACTCATAATGGCCATCATGTGTGCGGAAAGCTGTTTTAGGAATATCATCCTCATGAACCCGAATTTGATGATACCCAGAACGAAGATCCAACTTGGACAAAAAGTGAGCCCCATGAAGCTCATCAAGAAGCTCATCAACAACAGGAATTGGAAACTTATCCTTGATGGTGAGGTGATTAAGTGCTCGGAAGTCAATGCAGAGGCACCATGACCCATCTTTTTTGCGGACAAGAATAACTGGAGAAGAAAAGGAACTAGTGCTTGGGCGAATAATACCTTGCTTCAATAAGTCCCGAACGAGCATTTCAATCTCCGTTTTTTGGTGAAATGGGTAGCGATAGGGCCTGATGTTGGGAGGAACGCTGCCAAGAAGGAGCTGAATACGATGGTCTTCTGGCCTAGAAGGTGGTAATCCCACTGGTTCAGCAAAGACACCTGTATATCGATCCAGAATTTGTTGTAGATCCAAAGGAGTAGTGGATACCGCTGATGGTTGCATCTGGATGGAATGGATCTGAGCGATGACACCATGTGAATTCTTCTTGAGGAGTTTTTCCATGCGATGTGAACTGATGATGCTGAGAGAACTTGGTTGTAATCCTGTCAATGTGTGTTTGTGTCCATTGAGGGAAAACTGCATCCAAAGTTCGGCAAAATCCCATAAGATAGGGCCGAGTGTGCGTAGCCATGGAGCGCCCAAAACCACATCACATTTGCCTAAGGGAAAAGCAAACATGTAAGAGCGCAAGGTATAATCTCCCATAGAGATACGCACATTTCGACACTTCCCTTTGCAAGGTAAGGTGCCCCCATTGGCAACCATGACTTCAAAGTTGGAGCAAGGATGGATAAAACAATCAGCTTGTTTGGCGATCCGAGGGTCAATGAAATTATGAGTGCTACCAGAATCAATGAGGATTGTAAGAGGAAGCTTCTTGAAATAACCCCTGACCCGCATTGTTTGGGGGGGGTGATTCCAGCTAAAGCATGGAGAGATATCTCTGGCTGGTCATCCTGAGATGGAGGGTCAATAGGCGGTTCCTGAATGTCGACCGGAGCATCCAGTGTTTCTGGATCTTCATCACCCATTTCAGAGGCAGGCGGAGACTCCACATCCAGGAGATAGAGCTTTTGCTGAACACATCTATGTCCCCGAGTGAATTTCTCATCACAATTATAGCAAAGCCCCTTTTCTCTGCGTGCTTGCATCTCTGTTTCAGACAAACGCTTGATAGGAGTCGGTCGAGGAGCCTGCGGTATAGGTGGTCGCTGAGAACCCATATTTCAGAAGGGAACAAAAGTGAGCTTGGAGCGTTGTTGGGCTGCAATCTTGTCTTCCGCCAACTTAGCCAACCCTAGTGCTTCCATCATTGTGTTGGGACAGAACATTTTGACCTCAGAGTGGATGGCATCCTTTAGACCACTGATAAAACAACTCCGGTAAAATTCATCAGACAATCCTTCGGTGTGGTTGGCTAGATTCTCAAATTCGGTTTGATACTCTCTCACAGTGCCAGTTTGGCGAAGTTTAGTGAGGGCTCCTGTGAAGTCATCAAAAGCACTAGGACCAAATCGTTGCAAAAGGAGCTGGCAAAAGTCTGGCCAGTTGGGCTCTGGATGAGCCTTGATGTACCAACGGTACCATTGAAGAGCTTCCTGTTCCAAATGAAAGGATGCCAACGGAACTTTGTTGACATCAAAAGTATTATGCAGACTGAAATACTGTTCTGCACGATAGATCCATCCAGTTGGATCGGTACCATTGAAGCGAGGAAAATCAAGCTTCGGACCACGAAAATTGCTGGAAGAAGAGAACCCATTGTCTGCTGAAGACTCGGACTGCCGTTTGTTGTTCATAGCTGAATGTTCAAGATGGAGACCGAGAAATTTTTCATCCAGATCCTGGAGTTTGGCTTGGATCGCTGCAAGTGCTTCCTCCATGGTTTTTGCTCCTGCACGGGTGACAACCATAACCAGGATTTTTTTTTTTTGTTGACTGGGTAGGAAAACAAAAACAGGGACTACTTCAGTAAGGGAAAATTTGGATTTGGGAAAAAATCAGAAGGGTAATTGGGGTTTGACTAGGTTTTGGACACTCTTGGATAGACAGGGAAGCAAAAATGAGGATTTCAGAAGCGGGGTGAAAGAATGGGAAAATTTGGCAGAGGGAAACAAAGAAGCAAAATTCAGAAAGGAACTCTGTGGTAAAATTTGAAGGTGATTGGGTGAAATCTGAGGAAGTTATGGCAAACCCTAAAAATAGACAAATGTGGGATTTCGGGCTGTAGGGAGGGGAATTGAGGATAGGGTCCTCAGGAATGAAATATGCAGAATGGAATGACAGGGGTTCCCTAAATTTTTCAAGGGAAACAGAGGTAAAACAAGGGAGATATGGAGAAAAAACTGAATTTAATACCTTTTTTTTTTTTTTTTTTTTTAACAGACTGGAGCGGCTACGGCTCGGAAGGAATCTGGAACAACGCTGAACGGCTGGATCTGGAACGGCTTGCAAAATTGATCTGAAACGGCGCAGCAGTGATCGACAATAGTTCAGTTGAAAGTAGATATGGACCCCAGGTATGTGCGGCTTCCTAACAGTTCAGGGTTTTCACTCGGCCACCAATGCTGTTTGACGGCTTGCGTATTGGGGCAGTACCCCTCACTCCACGGCTCAGGTAAAACTGATAACCGCTTTGCCACAAACGACAACTCTTGGTTTACCTCACGGGTGGGAACTAGTCAATCCTTTAGGGGTCGTTGCCCTTTTCGCTGGCAAGTCCTCTCAATGGGCTAGCTACTTCGGGGTTCCTGTGGTACTCCTCACAATGAGTTTTAGGGCTTATGCCCAAGTACTTCCCACAGTTAAGCGGATAGGGATTATTCTCAAATCCGAACCTGCAACAGATGCGAAAATTTTTTTTGACAGAAATTTCACCCAGCGAGCCCAAGAAAGTGCTCTGATACCAGATGTGATGCACTTGCAACAATTACTTAATAAAAATATGCGAAATAGCAGAAATGACAGAACTCAGAATCACTTTTATATTGATCACAGGCCACTTCGAGGGGGCAACCTCCTATGAGCAAGCTCAATATAAATAACTTCACGGTGCCTTCATATGTCTCAACACACACTTATATACTAATTCTAGGCGCCAATACTATGGGTCGAAACCATGGGCCGTTACAAACTATGGATCAACAATACTACGGGCGACTTACAAAGCATATGCGCCAACAACAATAACACAAACTATTGATCAACAAATACTACGGGACGATTTACAAAGCATATGCGTCCAACAACAACATACTAACAAAGTAAAGACATGGGTTCCTAACAATGTTGTGGAGCAGCCTGTGTGCTGGCTAAACATACAAGACTATTTGATGTTGTGGAGCAGCCTGCGTGCTGGCCAAACATACAAGACAATTTGATGTTGTGGGGCAGCCTGCGCGCTGGCCAAACATCCAAGTCCATAGGCGATCCAAGGCTTGTAAAGCAAAGGACCCTATGGAATAAAGTGAAGACATCCAATGCAGATAAGTATTTGGTTATCTTGCAGCTTCTTGCTTATTTAATATGAATATACATGTGTATATGATTTGGTTATGATTCCCTAAACTCTTGTTTAAAGATAAATCCTATGAAAATAAACTAAACATGCGAATTGATTCAATATTTGGGTGTAGGTATTATTGGAAGCAAGGACTATGAAGGCATCCTAGGGATGCATGTGGACATGTAACCATCCTAAAGAGCTCAGCGTGAGCAGTAATGGAAGATGGGGCTAGTGGAACTGTGTGAGTCCTAACAGCCAAGAGTTGTAGACAAACCATGTGGAGGGACTCCATTGTTGTGAGGTCTGAAAAAGACCATAGACACTAAGTGTCATAGCCAAGAAGGGCTAGTCAAGCATTCACATGGAAGTGAAAGAGGCTAGGAACATGAAAACCACAGTGGTGGTGTGGGTTCCAGAATGGAACAAGACGAAGAGGAGAAAACTCTTACTGCTCTCTCTTTCCTTTTTATTGATGCATTTATAAAAACAGAAAATTGTTGAATGCATGTATGGCTGAAAGTAGAGTGTGTTTATTTGCTTAAAATAAATTGTGAATGCTGAAGCAGTTAATTCCTTGTGAAAGAATAGACATGAATGAGCTCATGTGCCTGTTGGGAAAGCATGAAAAGTATGAAAGTCTCATGGATAAATCATGGACTACACATGTCAATTGGCAATTAATTGACTGATTTTAATGTTTATATTATGTTTGGCCTAACAGAATTACAATGATGAATTTCACAGGTGGGAAAGTGAAACTAATTTGTGGAAGTTGTTGCAAAGCAAGTGTTGCTTGTAAGCAAAGTGAGAACTATCTGCGCACAGTGACCATGGTAGCAGACCATAGGCTGTTGGAATTGGTTGAAAGTATTCTTCAAACAATTTTCAAGACCCAAGAAAATCTTGGAGAGATGCTCAAGATACAGAAGAGGCAGAATGAGATGAACCACAACATTTTGCAGGACTCTAGTTATCTGCAAAGGGAGGTATAAAGCATTCTGGAAGCAATCAGCAGTAGAGGAGACATTGGGTCAATGAAGAGGCATTCATCCAATCGGTCCATTAAGAAACGTTCCAGACATGAAGCCTCAAAGGAAATTGAGCAGGTAAAGATGAAGCAGCTAGTGAAATGTTGGAAATGTGGAGGGAATCATTGCCTCCGCAACTGTCCAACAAAGGAACATCATAATGGTAGCAGCCATAAATTTTTCAGACTTGTGGATGAGCTGAAAGGTCAGAACCAGCAGGAGAAGCTTGTGGAAGCCAAAAGACTTAATCCCGAAAGTTCAAAGTAAATGATAGAATGCAGGGCAAGTTTGCAAAAATGTTTTGAAAATTTTGGACGTGTAAATTGTATATGTATTCCAAGTATTGGAACACCGAGGACGGTGTTATTCTAAGGGGGAGGGGATTGTAATACCCCATTTTGACCCTTAGGATATATTAACTTTTAATGTAAATATTGTATACATGTGATGTATGTTTTCCTAGTGTGGAGCTCAAGGCCAAGGCCCCGCTAGTGGAAGCTCGAATTTTATTTAAAAAGTGCAAGTATTAGATATTATATTTAGCCACGGAACATTGTAAAAATGATGTAAATAAACATCATGTAATAAAATACCAAAACGGGCTATGGAAGCAACGAATGAGAAGGGGACATGTGTATCCACTAGGGAGTGGTGAGGGGGCTGTGGGGATGAACCATATGCTTCCAAATGTCATTGTGAGAACCCATTTGACTTTCCTTGATGACATTTATTTCTGTTGTAAGGAAGTAGTTGAAGATTTCAGTCCATGGCTTCAATGGAGCATGGGCAGCCCAGAAATTCGTATGGCAGAGTATGGGCTCTGTTTTCTTGTACCACAAGTCACTCTACCTCATGGGGATTGCTTCTTCCTCATTTCCATCCCATTGTGAAAGAACCCAACATCATTTTTCATCCAAAAACGAATTCCCAGCAGTGAGAAAAAACAGAAATCGCAACTGTGAAAGAACCCATGTTTTGAAGAGCCATAAATGCCCAAAATTGTTATTTGATAGTGAAATCCAATGGGGGAATCCATAGGTATGAACCTTGGGGCGAATTTGAGAGCATTAGCTACCTCAAAATCCATTGGAAAACCTAGTTTTTATAGCCTAGAAATCCAGTGACGGGATTGAGTTATTTGTTGACAGAAATGAGAGAAAATCCAAGTGTGGATGTTTGAACACAGGATTGGATTGCTTGAGTCTAGCTTGAGATGTCTGTAGCTTTTTGGTTTAGTTCACTGGCTTAGCATCCTCATCCTTTCCTTATTGCATGCTTGATAAACCCAGCTGTGTGCTCGCTTAGCATGACCGTTTGAGTGAATCCATGGCTGTGAGTGAGCCTGTCTAGTTCCTCCTTAGTGGATACACAACCCAGCTCGGGGGTGATCTCTCAGCTAGAAGAATACAGGCTGGACAAAGATCTATGGTTGGGTGGAACGTTGCTCTCACATAGCCAGTTGTTTGGATGTTTGCATTTCAAGATAAGTATTCTTTGTGGATTAATTTATATGCATTCTGTGTTCTGCAATGTGTTAACTCTGAATGTAATTGTTCATGTTGATGAGATGAAATGAATATCTTAATATGGTGGATATGAATCTTGTGCATAGCATGAGGACGAGATTGAATTCTTTGCATGTTGATTCATCATCTACCTGGGTCAAATAAGCTGATGCATTACTGTTTGTCTGTGTGCAATTGTGTTTATTTTCGCTGTGTTTATGTTGATTATGTATTCACACACAGACGTTTTTAATTGTTATCAATTTATTAGTAATGACTGGGGTTGAGATTGCCAATAAGCCCGGTATGTCAGTCATGTTTCCCTCCCTTGCACCGGATTGATGGAAGGGGACGTGACAGTAGTGCTCGGTAGTAGTCTACCTCCATTATTGAGCTTTTTTTGCAGGTTATTCAAAATTTTTGAGTACAACAGCAGTTACAGTAGTTTTCTACACTTGCACTAGTGTTTCTGCACCTATGTTTCTGCACTCAATTTTCTTAGCAGCAATTTCACCTTGTATTCACTCCAGTAGTTGTAATGGAAAATTCAAACTCTCCTCTCTTTCCCAGGATCTTGAAACTCTTCAATTACCTTTATTGGAGGGTTGATATCCAGATGGTATTGCGCAACAAATCATTGTGCATGGTAACAATGGGGAAGGATCCCAAACAACAATTAGTTGTGGAGAAAACCAAGTATCTGAATAGATTGGATGAAGCATTTGGTTTCATGTGTATTCATATTTCCATAGATCTACTCTTCTACATCGAAGGATTGAAGACTCCAAGAGAGTTATGGTTGAAGTTAGAGACATTCTTCGTCAAACAAGATGAGCTAAGAGGCCATATTCTAGAAAATGAGTTGATTTCTCTTCAACCCAGCAGTTTCGATACCATCCAACAATTCTTTTCAAAATTCAAATATATGGTTATGCAATGCAAGCAATGTGGCATTGATAAGAAGGATGAGAAGTTGGTGCTATCCATTATGAGCAATCTAGGTCCCTAGTTCTCCATCTTTGTCTCTACCTTCCATTCTGGGGGAATATCAATCCCTGGTTGGAAGATTCCCTCCTTTGATATTTTCACTGAATCTCTCATCCAAGAACAAGATAAGTTGATCCAGATGGGCGCTTTGATGGCCTCCAAAAATCAAGCTCTTTTGGCTGAAAAACCAAAAAGTGTGAATGGAAGGGGGAAGCACAAAGGAAAGGATAAGAGGCCATATGAACCCAAGCAAAATTCCAATTCAATTCCATCAGAAGGAGCCTCCATCCCCAAGAAGGAAAAACAAAAGAGATTTTAGAAATCCTAGTATTCCTATTGCAAGAAAGGAAACCACCCAGAGAGATCTTGCATGCAGAAAAAGATAGATCAGATGGCCAAGATTCTTGAACAACACAACATTTCCCTCCCAAAAGGTGCAAGAGAGACTGATTCTGGAAGTGAGTCTAATGGTCATGAGAGATGCCATGCACTGAAGGTTGGATTTTCAAAATCACAAGTCCTTCTCATAGATTTAGGAGCCTCCAACCACATGGTTGCCTCCAGAGAATCATTTTCTTCTCTAGATATCAAAGATGCTCTGATTATCCACATCGGAGACAACTCTCAGATCTTCGCTGAAGGGAAGGGCACAATACATATGGAGCACAGTAAGTTCAATTTTTTATTTATTTGTGCCTTCTTTGTCAGCAAATTTGTTGTCTCTATATCAGATGACTCACACAGGTTCACCAAAGAAAGTGGTATTTAATCCTGACATAGTTGAGATTGTAGAGATCTTTACTGGGAAGGTTATAGCGAAAGGGTTTGCAAACCATGCCTCCAATGCATATGTATTCTCACATTTTTTTTCCATACTCTCTGCCTACCCCATCGAAATTTGATGAAGATCGGAGTGATATATCTTCTAATGAAGATGAGGATCAAGATCTTGATGTTGAGAATAAAGTTCAAGGAGATTCAGATTCAGATTCAGATCCAGCACATGCTTCCAATCCATGGCCAAGGCCAATATGGGCTCACAAAGTCCTTGTAGCTATTGGGAACAAAGTTGGAGATCCATCTTACCATAGAACCACCAGATCTCAGTATCATGCAAAAATTGCACTATGTCATGCAGATCCACTTCTCTCAGAGAGGTGCTACATGATTGTGGGGTTTGATCCACAATATCTTGGAGAGACTTTCCATGGGGGATCTACAACTAAGCAACAATCTCGATTGTATGACAAAAGGTACTCAAAGGTTCATGATTTGGACGACAATGAGCCATTCGCTCCAGTAGCAAGAAGGTTTCCTAAAAGACTTGTTTTGTCAAATACAACTTCTACACATTGGGAGGTACATCAGAGGAGCAAATCTATATCTACCACCTGCATTTCTATCCTACATAGGAGAAACCTACCAATATTTTTGCAAAGGCTTTCACTAAGCAAATTTTTTTCCTTCTCTACTTAGTATGAAGGTTCTTTGAGTTCCATACTGCTGTTCTTTTGAGGGGGGGTATTTTTTCCATGAGTTTTTTTCCCCATTTCCTTGGTTCATGGACAATTCTTTCTTTTTATCATTTTTTTGATTGTATGGGTGACCTTTGTTCTCAGTAACCAGGGCCCAGGATGCAAAAGTATGGATTAAGGGGGGGTGTTAGGATATTTTAATACTCCATCCTTGTCCTACCAAGCATTATTTATTTTTCCTAGTTGTTGATAATGTCATTTCCCCCCTAGTGGTGTGCAGATGTCATACAGGATCCATCTACCACCTTTTGAGACCTGCATGCATCATTTTAGGACCACTTCATTCAGTTCCCTATTTTATAGGAACCAACTGAGTGTTCCAATGCAGTCCATCTGAGTTAGCTGACTATTGTGGGGGGTTAGAGATCTGGATGCCACTGATTGTGGCCTCATGCGCCCATTTCTGATTGACATGCATGGAAAAATCACTATTGTTCCCTCCTTAGTCAGTTAACTGATTGTGACTTCAGTTAGTTGAGTTTAGGTTTAGTTTAGTTGAGTTTGATTCTTCTGGAGCACTCTGATGGTGATAATCCCTATGCTAGATCAACCGAGGTTCGAATTCTACGGAGTGATTCGAATTATCTCCATTGTAACATCATTGTTGATTATACTGATTATTGGATAGTGTGACATAATTTTGCTCCTATCTAAGTTCTATTGCATAATTATTTCTCTACCCTTTTTACTGCAGTTTTCACTCTTATTCAACTTTTATGCTCATTCTTTCTCTGTGAGGTATACTCAACGCTTAGATTTGTTGTGGCAAAGAATTTCACAAAAGGGGGTATAAATACAAAATAAAATGGGGTTGGAATGAGAAATGAAGAAATGATTGGTTTAAATACCGAGAATTAGGGATTAGAATAAAGAGAATTATTAAGAAATAGAAAAATCTGTGTAATTTTATTCTAATGGAAGAAAATGTGGCATGGTAAAATAAGTTTTAAACAAAGAGTAAAATGATAATCATAAAACGATCATTGAATCAAAATAAAATCTGAATTAAGAATAGATGGGTATTTTTGTATTAAATTAAAAAAGAAACCAGGAGAAAGGGGTATATATTCAATATTAGTAAGAAAAATAAGGATTAAAAGTAATAAAAATGATAAACTATTGTATTCTAACGGAGGGAATTAAATAAAATCAAATATGAAGAGGTTTATAAAGAAAAGAAAATGAAATAAAAACCACTAAGGTTAGAAAAAGAGACTTTTTTAGGGAAGATATAACAAGGGGGTTAATCTTAGGATAAACAAAAAAAAGGGGTTAAAATCAAATTAAGGAAAAACTAGAAAATGCAATGTATTTAGTATGTTCAAATGTTAGAATATTGAACATTGATTAGAAATGTGGAGAAAGTTTTCCAATGCATATGTGACCAACCAATTTATAAAACAAATGACAAATTAAACAATAAATTTATATTAATTCCATAGGAAATCCAAAAATGCAATCACTCAATTATCTTTTTCTTATTCCCTAAGAGGACATCTAAAGCTAGTCATCCATAAAATGTTGTGAATATTCCACTAGAATAGTTTGTCATAACAATGCTTACAACTTAATTCATTGTGTTAAATTAATTCTATAGAAAGATAAATAAATTAGAACTGAAAGGAAAATAACTAGGGAAAAATAACATAGCCACAAAAATAACACAAGATATATCCTAGGAAAACCCACTATGGGGAAAAACCTATCTATAAGTGGAAAAACCTAGTTATAAGTGAGGACTACGTCTTGCTCTTTTCTTCTCTAATATGTAATGCAAATACAATGAAAGTGGTACTAACTACATAATTACCTCTGAGACTGTGGCATGCACAACTACTATACAATATCATACTTTTTTTTTATGTTCTAATATCCACTCACTTACTATTGCTCAGCTATGGAACAATGCAATGAAATCATTACAATGGAACCACTTCTCCTTCTAACAATCCATTATTTAACATAGCCCAATAGTTGTTTAGGTTTAGTTTTAGGGTTTGTAAATGCTTGAAGTCTCTATTAGGGTTATAGTTTCAAACCCTCTAGAATATTCTTGAAAGTCCACACATGACTAGATCCACATGTGCGGGGAATGAGAATTGACATGGAATCCACACGGTACTATAGTGGTCAACTTGTGGTAGGCATAAATTCCTCATACAGACCCTGATCGAGGCCACTCTTACACCGTGGGAAAGGTCAAAGAGTGTAGAACAACATTGAGGGGATAAAAGCTATGATTGAAAAATTTTGACCCTACAAATTATCATTTAAGCCCTTAGATGAGTCTCATAAGGCTTTGGACCCCAAATTTGCAAAGTAATGCCTATCTCTAAAATGGGCCTCATGAACCAATTATCCAACTTTTCCAGCTAGAAAGCACCAAAATAAATGACAAATTATATATTGATCCATTTCATATCATTCCTCCCCATTTTGGGAGGCTTTTGGTCCCCAAAATCTTGTACTAAACAAGGTGAGGAAAATTTTCCTCTATCTTGTCCCTAGAGTATTATTTAGCCTTGCTTGGAAGTTGTCCTTTCAACCCAATCTACCAAAGGTCATGTTGCCCCTGTCTAATAGTTCTAATTTTTTTTATTCAAAACTATGTCTTTGTCTAACTTTGCTTGAGCATCAGGTGCTAAGTCATCTACTAAGCAAATGCACATATATGGGGGTATATTAAGTATGTAAGTGTTATCTCCCATCTTCTCTAATACCACAAAAGGGCCATCCCATAGAGCCTTGATCTTCTTACCATGACCCTGTAGTCTTTCCTTGTTCAACTGTAGCCAAACTCTATCCCCCACTTTGAATGTTTTCTCAAACCTGTGTTGGCCATGTTTATCTTTGTACACTTCTTATGACTTCTTCAATGTCTCATGTACTTTCAAATGGATTTATCTAATCTTATTAATGAATTTTCCATCTCTTAATGCTTCACCTATGGTGTCTTCCCTCATTTCCCCTTATTGTCCATATACACCATCTAGAGGTGAAGGTGGTAGATACCCAAAACAAGTTTCAAAAGATGACCTACCATTGGAAGTGTGGACTGCTCTATTATAAGAGTGTTGAATATAGATAAGGTTTTCACCTCAAGTCTTCATATGCTTCTGATTGTAACCCCTCAAAAGTTGCACCAATGTCTTGTTGACTACTTTTCTCTTCCCATCTATTTGTATATGGAATGTTGTAGATCTATTTATCTTAGTGTCCATCTTCTCCCAAAGTGTAGTCTGATATTATGCTCCTTGGTATCCCAAAGTGCACCCAGACATGCTCAAAGAACATGTGCATTTCTTCTTTTCCTTTAATGGTCTTTTTACAAGGCCTAAGAATGCACATCTTGCTGAATCTATCAACTACCACAAATAAATATCCATTTCCCTTCCCGGTGGTTGGTAACCAACCCAAGAAATCCACGGAAATTCTTTCCCAAGGTCAAGTGGGTATAGGTAAGGGATGGTATAGACCTTGTTTTATTTTACTCGGCTTGTTAGTACAATAAATCATGCATCCTATAATATACCACGCCACATCTTCTTGCATTATGTGACAATATACATACCTTTATAAGTTAGCAATTGTCTTCTCAACACCAAAATACCCTACTGCTTTGGAGGTGTGCACCTCTCTGATGAGATAAAATCTTTCACCTTTAGGAATGCAAAGCTTATCTATCTTGTAGAATAACCCATTCTGGAAATGATAGTCAACCTTATTGTCACCTTCTTCTACATGAAAATGGCCATGTAGCTATTGAAACACCTCCTTGGAGTCCTCATCTTTTGTGTATCCCTCTTTGTATGCATCATGGGTAAAATGTTTCACATGCATAAGAGTCCCCAAAGCTATAATCTTGGATGTCAGTGGCCTTGAAATCATGTATTCCAACTTATTAGTTCTTCCCTCCTTATACATGATGACAAGATGAAATTGTTGCAAAAATCCCATCCACTTGTAATGTTTGGTTTGTTGTAGCTTACTCTAGCCTTGCAAATACTGCAGTGGTCAGTGATTTGTGTGAATAATAGTTTCCTTTTCCATCAGATACTGCTTCCACTTCTTAACAACTTGAACCAAGGAATATAGTTCCTTATCATAGGTAGAGTAGTTTAGGAATCCCCCATGAAACATTTCAAAATGATAGCATACTAGCTTACCTCCTTGCATTAAAATTGATCCCATGGAATACACACATGCATCCATATCCACTTTAAAATGCTTCTGCAAGTTAGGCAATGCGAGAACTAGTGCTTGCCTAATTTTTCATTTTATCTTGTCAAAAGATTTCAGTTGGTTCTTTCCCAACTAGAAAATATTATCGCTCTCTTTTATGGCATGGAGTGGTGCAGCTACCACTGAAAAGGAAGCTATAAACTTCAGTAGGTATTGTGCATCCCCAACAAAGCTCCTAAATCCAATGACATTAGTAGGAACTCACTATCTTATAATGGCCTCCATCTTTGCATGGTCTATCTTGAGATCCCTCCACTGATCATGTACCCCAAATACATCAATGAATGTTGAGCAAACTCACATTTCTTCATACTAGACAACAACTGGTGTTTTTTCAGATTCTATAACACCTACTTGAGTTGTTAAATATGCTCCTCCTAGGTAGAGATATAAACTAGTATATCATCCAAATACATTATAACAAATGAATCTTAATATGGGCACAAAGAATAATTCATCAGTCATGCATTACATAAACCAATAGGCATGACCAATCAACCATTCATACAAACCTTTCCTTGTCTTAAAGGTGGTATTTCACGTGTCTTCTTCTTTGACACGTACCTAGTGGTATCTTGACTTGAGATCCAACTTTGTGAAGTACTTGGCATGTTGGAACTAGTCTAACAAATCGTCAATCTTGGGTAGAGGGTACTGATTCTTAAGTGAAATCTTGTTCAAATATTTGTAGTCGATACACATCCACTAAGTCCCATCCTTATTGGTTACAATGATGATAGGTAACCCACAAGGTGAGGTGCTTAGTCAAATCACCGCTTGCTCCAACAACTATTGCAACTACTTATTCACTTCATCTTCTTCCAAAACATGATATCTATACAACCCAATATTTGGTAATGGGGTATCAGGAAACAATTGCATCTTATGATCTACTTCCCTCGTAGGTGGTATCCTTTTAGGCTCCTAGAATGCTCCATTGTATGCCTATAGAAACTCCTGCAACTAATGGTTTTGTTATTTGGTGCATCCCTCCAGGGATTCCTTTACTATTATCGATTCATCACCTAATTGATTCTCTTGTAAGAAAAACAAAAAACATTTCTTACTTGCACCAATACTATTTTTGGCTTGGTTGGAACTTACCAATGATATATTTGATTTTCCTTTATGTGCATTGATGATGAATGAATTCCCATCCTTGATCAGGTGATACTAGTTTGGTATATTCATGAAGACTACATCCCTCATACACTTGTAGGGACTTCCAAACCCCACAATACATAACTCAAGAAGTACTACATCTAACTCCACTTCATCAATAAAATATGCAGTTACAACAAATTTGATCTTATATCATTTCATGACTTTGATATATGTATCCTTGTTTACTCATCCTAATGGAAAGGGGTTAGGATAATCATGAGCCTCCAAACCAAGCTTGCTAACCAGATCAGCTGCTATGAGGTTGTCCTGTGAACAAGAATCAAATATAGCATCTGCATTGGTATTCTTGATCTGCATCTTGATATGGAAATTTTTTTTCATCTCCTTCTCTTCCTTGTGATGAAGGCTATTCAGATTCACCTCCTTCTAAACTGAAGTGCAGACAATTTTCTCATCCACATCCGAGCTTCTCTCTATCTATTGGCTCGAGTCAGTGGCTAAAAGGTTCTTCTTCTTGCAGTTCTTAGGGCTCATCTCTGGATGCATCTTCCAACACTTTTATCTAGTGTGACCATCGATGTTATAATGATTATAGTGGTTTTTTGGATCCTTGATGATGTGTCATGGCTATAGTCTTCTTATATTTTCCTTTCCACTTCTTTTTCCCCTCCTTGGAAGTGTCTTGGTTCTCTTTCTATTTGGAACCACTCAGTTTTCCTTTCTTGTGGCCTATATTATCGAGGTATTGTTCTTGCACACATGCCTCATCATTTGTCTTGGGATTGAAGATAATCACTTGCTTTCATAAATAGCTATGTATACCCACCAGATACTTGAGGAGTGTATTTGGATTCCTGGGTGAGATACCCAACACAATAGCCATCTTCCCAAATTTGGTAGTGTAATCTTGCACACTCTACCCTTTCCTTTATCTAAATTAATGCCAATGAATCCATTGGTCCTCTACATACCTGAGAATTGGGACTTTATGATGGTTTTGAAATCCTCCCACTTAGTTACTGGTGAATCACCATCCAACCTAGGTGCCTCCGTGTGGCTTTCCCACTAGGTTAATGCATGGACCTCTAATTTCAATCGAGCCAATGCAATCTTCTCCTCTTCATCTATGTTGTGGATAATAAAATAGACCTTTAATTACCGCAACCAATTATTCAAATTTAAAGCATCGATAACACCTTAGTAGGTATTGGTATCCACTTTTGTTTCCATCCTAAATAACGATTGGGAAGTGGTAATGGCATTGGAACTTGGTTTCTCTTTTGTGGTCTCCTTGGATCTTTTTTGTGGTTTCCTTGGATCTTTTTTGTGGTTTCCTTTGTCTCTTGATTTCCCCTTTGATCGGATCTCTGAGTTAGAGCCTCCAAAATCACCAAAAGGGTCCAAACTTGCTCTCCAGTGCTACCACGAGGATTGACATATTGTGTGAGAAATCGAGCACTTGTATTTCTAGCTTTGTAAATCATTGTCATATTCGTCCCTCAATTCTTCACTAGACTGATCTTCCATGGCTAGGGTTGGTTGATGTATATGTAACTTCGGAATGTATTTCATCTATGTATTATTGTACTCCTATAGAGATGTATTATTCCTCTATACGGAAGTGTCGTCATTTGTATTGACAAGTGTCGTAACTTGTTGTTGGGTTATTAGACCACTTATTGAGGGGTCGGCCCAGATTAATGTAACCTGGGGTTATTAGGCTGAGTTAGACAAGTCGGCCCCATAGGTTTATTGGGAAGGACAAGACAAGTATAAATAGAGATCGGGAGATCTCTATTTGATCATCTCATTACTCACTCTTCCATCACTCGGAAAGTGGCGCACATGTGAGGAGGAGGATCAGCTGCTAGGAGAAGACTATCTCTTGTACTTTGGTTGTATCATTGCTCTTTCTATCTCTGAGGAAGTTGTGGGGTTTTTCACCTTTATGGTTTTCCCCAGTGAAACTCTTTGTGTCCATTGTCTTATGTGATTGCTTGATATGCTTGACACATGCTTGATATGATTGATATGCTGTACATGTTATTCTCTCAGTAAAGATCCTAGACTATGTTGAATTAATGCTCAAAATCTTAACATGGTATCAGAGCTTCCCTGAGAAGAAGACATTGTGCAATGGTGGAAACTAGGGTTTCTTGTTTATTGAGTTTCTCTCCACATATTTTGGAAAAGCAGTAAGGTATATTAACTGTACTCATCAAGGAGAATCTATCTGTCCAATTAGAATTCAATTCTTAGCACTTTCAGTTTTGGCCCTAAAAATTAGGGTTTCCACAAAAATAGGAATTTCTAAAATTAAAGACATAGCTGAAAGCTCCTTGGAACAATCGAATTTTAGAGCTTTGGATCGATATTTTTGGTTGGGTAAAGCTTCGGGAAACTCAAACCCTGATTCAGGGTCCCTAGTGAATCTAGGAAGACTAAAAGGAATTTATGAAGGGTGAAACTTTGTAGATCTCAAAAACTGAATATACCAAGATGATCAGCTCATCAAGGCACATCTTTCTATCCCTTCATAAATTTGAAATTCACATTTTGATTTTTAGGGTTTCTCTAACAAACCCTAATCCGGGACCAGATCCAGTTTTCAGCGAGACAAGTGGTAAGACCTGAATCTTTTTTATTTCCATTTGAAGTACTCTTTAAGATGTCTCACCACACCAAGCTTGAGGATAAGCTTGAAGGGGATGATAAATTTCGAGCATGGAAGTATAGGATTGGGTTAATCCTCGAAGAAAATGAGTTGGACACTTATATAAGTGAAGTGATCCTTGTCCCAGAGGAAGAAGAGGCTAAGGCTCTTCACAAGAAGAACTTGGTCAAGGCAAAGAGGATCATTGCTGATTCTATCAAAGATCATCTCATACCCCATGTCATCCCTAAAGACACCAAAGGAGATGTTTGATTCCCTGACCAAGCTATTTGAAGGGAAGAACATAAATCGGAAGATGACCTCGAGGAATCAATTGAAGAATGTCAAGATCCAAAATGCAGAGACTATGCAGTCTTATTTCTCAAGGGTCTCCGAGATAAAAGAACAACTTGAAGCTGTGGGAGAAGATATAGAAAATGGAGAAGTGGTAATGACCACTCTTAATGACCTTCCTAGGTCATGGGATTCCTTCATCCAAGGGATTTGTGTAGGAAAAAAAACTTATCACTTTCAGTAGATTGTGGGAAGAATGCTCACAGGAAGAAGCTCGAATTGTAGCTCGAGAAGAGAAGATGGGGAATGAAGACCAAGCTCTCATAGCACACTCCAAAACACATGGTGACAACACTAGTACAAAATGAGAGATAAGTGACCAGGTGACCAAAAAATTTGGTCACCATAGCATTTTCAAGGGATAAATGACCAAAATTGAGAAATTTTAAGTGAACAGACTATAAATGACCAATTTGGTCATATGATAAACTAAACTTAAAATGACCAAAATAAATGACCAATTTGGTCACGAGATAAGAACTAAACTAAAAATGACCACATAATAATTGGTCATTTATGTGGTCATTTTTAGTTGTGTCATTCTAGCAGTGGAAAATTATAATTTTGATAATGAATTTGTACAATTTAGTAAATTGTAACATTAATAGTATACAACTTGGATGATTTTTCAATACATGTCTTGTAAGGGATCATTTCTTTGAGGCCATCCTAATACCTATTGTGTCACATGATAGGAGAATCATTGAAATGCTCATTTAGGGGTTTCTCTACTAATTAGTGCTTTTGGTGTGGTGAGTTGATATCTAGATAATACATCATGTCTTGCAAATAGTTTATCAAGTGATATATGAGTTCTTCTACATGTGGTTGAGTTGAGTCTTAGATATTTGTCGTCTTTCCCTTTTGGGATTGTCATGCCCTAAAGTTAGTGTCACTCCATTCAACTTGTTGTATTGGTTGTGTTTATATTTTGTTTGAACAAAAACATTGTCATTTGACCATCTCGACAGTTTGTTAAAGTTTCGACAAGTTCATGTATTTTGTGTCATGTTAACTAAAAGATTGTTAATTTCACAACCTCCATTAATTCTCCATGTATTGCATTCATTCACCATGGTGCTCTTTGCACCTGAGTTTGAAAATATTTAAAGTCCCCCTGGGTCCCTCCCTTACAAGAAATAACCAATATCCTCCATTTTGAAGAAAAAATAATTCCTCCATTTTTGTAAAAATCCCTTTGTTCCCATCTCCTAGTTGAATAAAAAAAAAAAAAAAAAAAATACCCCATAATCCCTAACCCCTTCTCCTTTCACATATAAAATAAATAAATGATCAAAAACCTTTTTTCCCTATATCTTTTCATCCATATATAATATTAATATATTATATAGTTATTATATATATTTATATAATTAATATATGTAACTAGCATTAACAAATTAAGAAAATGAAGAATATAAACAAAACAAATGTAATAGATAGAGGGAAACTCAAAAAAAGTGAAAAGTGAACGAGTGGTAAATTAGAAAATAGATTGAGAGGGAAAATAAAAGAAAATAAAGCCTCCAACAGATCTGGTCTCCACGAATTGCTTAGAGAAAAGTTCTCCATATGGTTGCAAGGATCTCCATATGATCTCCACAAATTGCGCATAGGAAGCAAAGTTCTCCATATGGTTGTAAGGAATATCTCTATGTGATATTAGGCATCTTGATTTTGCTTTAGATCATCTATGTGCCATCAATTTTTTCAACAATATTTAGGGTGGGTTCGAAACCCTAGCTCAACTACTGCAAAATCATGCTTCAGGTAATAATTCTTACCCTTATCACTTCGGTTCCATTGTATTTATGAGCTTTCTTTAATATTATGTGAATTCAGACGGCCAAACCCTATGTCGATAGTTTGTAATTTTTAGCCCCAATTCAAACCCCATGTAGGGTTTTTAATTATGAGACTAAAATATTTATTCTTTCCAATTTAGGGCCTTTCTGTGATGCAAAAATATAGATATTGCAAGCAGTTTGCTTAATGACACCTATTGTAATTGTACGGTCCATAGTTGTGTTGCACATCGGCCACATAGCGGGAGGTGTGGTGAAGGGTCGGCCTTAGCAAGATGGATCACTCAAATAGAGAAGGCCTTTTACTTCACTGAATAGACATTTCCCCCTCCTCAGCATTAGCAGGTTTTTCTTTTGCTTTTGCACTCTTTCAAGAGTTGGTGTGAATGTATAATCTGCCCTAGGGCCTATATTAAAAGATCGTTATAAGGACTATGCTTGAGTGCCTGACTGGTGGGTTCTTCTATGGACCTAGTGATTATAGTGGATCTAGTGATTTGCATAGAAGAAATAAAGCACTCAAATCTTCCGCCTTCCTTGGAGTTGCAAAATACCAGTGGAGCTAATAATGCAGGAAGAAGTGTGATAAATGACGATAGATAGAGGGAAACGACGGTTCTAGTCTACTAGGAACAAGACCATTTATAGAACAAGCATGTTCTCTCTGATTCGGTGCTAGCAGATCATGAAGGATTTAGCGGAAGTTTAATACTCGCGAGGAAGCAGATAGCTTCCTTACCTTTATGGTTCATATTTTTTGCAAGATCAAGGACATGGAATTTGTTACTACTTTGTCGACTCTTGATATTAGTGTTAGTGCAGATCTGCATTTTGTTTTCCTAACTTGTGTTGATGGTAAGCATGCATAACAATAATTTTTCAGTGAAAACTACGGAATGTGATTGCTTTTCATATTTATACCTAATATCTTTATAAACTTACCCAAAAAAATAAAAAATAAAATGCTTGAAAATATATATATAGTTTTTATATTATAATATATAACTCAACACATTATATATGACTACATACACTTCCTATATATAAAAACATAAAAAACTATATTATTAAAACATTTAACATACAAATTAAACAATATGTAATATAATATAACAATATATAATATAATAATATATGACAATATATAATATAATAATATAACAATGTATAAATAATAATAACATATTATAACTAAATATTATAATATATGTAATATTAACAAATAAAAAAAAATAAAAGCAAAACAAACAAGATGAAACGGGAAAGGATGGAAAAAAAAATAAAAAGCAAAACAAACACAATGAAACCTGAATGGATGGACATTAGAGGGAGGGGTGTATCAATGAAAAAAACGCAGAGGTTGAAATTAATTAGAAGCTAAGCATAGGAAGAGAGGTGAGCGGATTGGAGAGAGGCAGAGAGAAGCGTTGGGGAATAGATCGTGATCTGCTCATCAAGGTTTTCAATCCTTAACCCAATTTCACCATTTTTTCTTTGGGCATTTGCAGAATTTTCTTAGGGTTTTCATTCTTTAGTTGAAGAGGGGTATTATGTTTTACAGGATTATGAAAAGATGGGTTCGATTTTTTTAATTATTGGATTATACCACCGAAAAAGAGTTGTTCTTTTGCAGATTTTTCGTAGGGTTTTTATTTTTTGGTTGAAGAGGGTTTTTTCTCATTCCCCAATCCCTTCCCTTCAATACACAGTTAGCTTTCTGTTTCTCTTTCAATAGGCATTTAGCGTCAGCTGATCTGCATGGTGGTGGCTTTCTTGGGCATTCTACGGCATGGGTTGAATTGCTCGGTAAGTTGCTGCTCTGCTAGGTTTATTCCTTCTCTGGCTTAGCCTCCGCGGCATGCAATTGATTGATTCGTCTCACGTGCTTGCTCTAAGGGAAGTGGGCCTGCCTTCTCGTTCTTGGTTCCCCAACCCACCCTGAACGAAATTGATTCAATCTATGAGTCGTCAAATTAATGCTCTCAAGCATCACCCATTCGAACGAAACCGAAAATAAAGGACTCTTTTTGTTTTATTCCGCTATATGGAAAATGGGCTTTGCTACCTTTGCTGTTGAATCTATTCACTATGAATCTGGAACAGGAGGATCTTTAACAAGGTAAATAACTGAATCTTTGCCTGTTGGCATGGGATCTCGATCTCGCCTTCGAACTGCCTTTCCTACTGCTTAAAAGTCCCTTTAAAATGCCTTATTCCATTACTCATAGCCCTCATACAAATGTGTAATGAGGGTCTATCTGACCATCTATCATGGCCCATCAAACAGGCTTGTATCTATCTAGTGAACTGTCTCTCCCTATGTATTTTCCCCTACTGATGGTTGGCTCTCGAACTGGATTAGATGTTGCTGGGAATGGGATTTTAAAGATTTCTATGCTGATATACGAATTATGTACCTTACCTAAGATGGTTGGATTTTCAGTCTAAAAGGCACTCGACCACTGATATCTCTCTCACCCGATAAATGCTTGCAATGAAGCTAATTGCCCTATGGGCGGAACAGAGAAAACATAGGATCAACAGCTCCAATTGGAGAAAGGAAGGTAGGAAGAACTCGTGAATAAACCCTTTCCTTGCCATCCCGTTGTATAAGCAGCTTTATTCCCCCCCCTTGACCCATTCAGATCAGGGTAATCAGCTCCATAATTACTTCCCTCGGACGAATGCACTAAAAACTATGTATTGAGAGGCCAAGAATTTCCTGGGTAGCCTTAATATGCCTACTTAATGAGTGGGTGGGCGGCACAGGAAAAGAACAACAACCTGTATGTCGTTGCTTCGTAAGAAATTACCTTTTGATTCATGCCAGAACACTTATTAGATCTTTCCTACCGGTTTGGGGAATAATTGTAGCAGTGCAGTAGTTGGTCTTACTTTTGTCAGCCTACTGGATGAATGTTAATTCCACCTATTGCAACTAACAACCTGTAAACCATTCCTTTCAATACATAATCGCTCTTGGCCTTCACATTGCACAGAATATGGCTCTGAAGCTGGCTTATTGGCCTATTGCGCCTCGACGCCCCCACCATAGTAAGAATTGCCTCCCTCCACACATTATGTCATGTGTGTGAATAAAATTAATAACCACATTATCTGCATAATCATTTACTACATCCATTTTCTTCTGCATTGCATCCAACAGAAATCATCTCCCACAAAGCGGTAAGGAATTCGGCATGTTTATAAGAGTTTTTCCTTACTAGTCCAGGTTCGATTCTTAGTCTAATGAAGATATTTTTAATATCTAAAATTGGAAATATTCATAATTTGACATCAAAGTAACCCAAAAAAATGTTTCTGTATAAAAAACATTGACAGGTGGGACAAGAAACTTCGTGAGCACAAAAAGCTGATAAAATAGCAGATGCCGATCCTGAAATACATCAAACTAAATTTATATAAAATCCCAATGTCGGCAGTGTATTAATAAATGTAAGACGAAATTCAGAGCATTGAAAAATCCTAGTACAAAAAAGTTGGAAAATTGTATAGAAACACACACTAACACAATGCTTGTACTCTTAAAAGTCTACTATTCTTGAGAACTATGGGGAAGATGGCAGTCGTTCTGTTCAAGTGCAAATCTCAATCATCTCATCTTGATTCCTGATCCATGCAAGCCTGTTAGATTGGAAAACTGAAACTGAAGAGCCCACAATTTCTTGAATCCAAAGGAACATTGGACTAAAGGAATTCTCGGTCCAAAAGAATAGACATTGAACAAAATGGAACCCACCAGGCAATAATGAATTGAATTGTTAACCATTCGAGTATCAGATGTAACAAATCTAACCAGTAGTTTGTCATGAATTTCTCATTACAACATTATAAAGAGACTCACACATGGCAGCTCATGTTTAGGTAAGGCTTCCAGATGACCATAAATTTTGGGATGATTCTACCCTTTGAGCTTATAGAAGACACCAAGGAAATTGTTAAGTTGGTTGAAAAGAAAAATGACTGTGTGCTCACATATACAAGTAACCTGAAACTAGTCTTTGAGTATCTGTATCCAGCTTTTCTACTATTTCCAGTAGCAATTAGTAATTTATAAAAAAATTCAAGTTCAGACTCTGCTTCATATATGATAACTTGACTAGAAACTGCTCAAAACTAAGAAGCTAGTGGATCCATCATTTTGCAAAGGCAGGTATAAGGCAGTTGGAAAAGAGAGGCAAAAAATAGTTGTCCTTTTAATGTTCTCCAAGAGACGGATTTAATGTTGTCATTCATACATGCATGTTGAGATAATGGGGAAAAACTGAATTAGGATTTGAAACAGTTCGTGCAGGGATATGTTTATATCTTTCCACACACCAAATGACCTCTTTTACTGGTCCTTCGATATCTAGGTCTCTAGGTATCAAGCGGTAGTGAGGGCAGGTAACAACAAAATGAAGGAAGGCAGGCCCAAAGAAAATATAAGAAGGTGCTTCTTCGGTCACACAGTTAGATGCGAAGGAAGCTGAGATGACTAGCACTGGCTCCCTGAGAATGGATATACGGATTATGGTTCAACTCGCTGATAAAATGACTGGCTTTTGAACTTTGTAATAATCAAAGGGACGCAAACGACTATTATAGAGAACAAGAGCATATTTTTGAGTTTCACTGCAAGATGCTACCAAGAAACACACACTTGTAGATGTGAAGTTGTGAACGCAGAGCTGATAGAAGGGAAAGTAGGAACGCTAAGGCCCAATTTTACCACCAAATGCTTTATATGGAGATGAATCATAACCACTGGTATTGCCCCGGTTTTCTGTATAATGGTTACACGGAGATGATGGAAGGGAAAGTAGCAACGCCCAATTTTACTATCAAATGCTTTATATGCTGATCAGGGGATGAATCGTAACCACTATTACAAAAAATACAGGCATTATTGTCCCAGAGCCAGGGGATCAGATAGTTGAGTGGAAGGAAACTACAGAGAAGAGCATGACAAGGAAAGTATAGATCAGGAGAGTGTAGAGGTATCCTCTCCAGAGGCTTCAAGGAAGGATCAGAAGCAAAGAGTAAGAAAAAGACAGAATGAATCAATTGGGGCCTATAACTTGTCAATTTCCAAGTTATGATTCCTTATAATGTTGTCTACTATCACATATCACATACGCCTTCCAGCAATCTATATCATCCATGTGTCCCCCTTTCCACTGAATCCAAGCCACGACTATCTTACTTGATATCTCTTTTCTTATGTAGACAGAGGCATATGATGCCCACTCTGTGGATATATTACTCTCATGTACTTATAAATTGATTTTACTATTCTATATATTGTGCTCTGTGGCAGTATTTAGGTTGTAAGGAAAATGGAAAAGAGCATGTATGCTTGTATACAATGAATACAGAAAATGCTTAATAATGTATTCCATTAAAGACACTTAGAAACATCTACCTTGGATTTGGAAAAGGGAGGTTGGAATTTGATTTCATGAAAAACTAGTAGGTGAAAAGATAAAACATCATTGTTAACTGAGTATACGAGTTAACACATTATTCTTTAAAGACATGTTACAATATTATCTCCAAGCCTTAGTTTTTACAGAAATCGCAAAGCTATTGTATGTCATGTGGACCCAACTGGAGCAGCTTTTGTATCCTTTTACCTGTTTATGTCCATATTTATAACTCAAAGCTCAAATGCATTGGCTACAACATATACCCCATAGCATGCACAAAATGCAGTTGTTTCCACAAGAAAAATACACCTCTTATGAGTCGCATGCATAGTATATTCACATAAGATATGGTCCCACTCACAAATCATTATTTCATGCCACATGCAAATGCCTATCATGAGTTGCATTCATAAAGCATCCCCATTTCACATGCAAAATACAGAACCATGACTCGTGATCATACATTATCAAACCCTTGTCATACTAAAACCCTCATAAACGCATCAAGACTATTGTTATTATTAGTCAAATTATTATGTTATTCAAGCTCCATTCCAACTTGCCATGTTCCAAAGGGAGAGTCCAAACAACCATGATAGTTACTTAAGTTTTGTACCAAAATGCGTGAAAGTTTTAGAAAGACTTGCAAGAAGCCAGGACATTCCATAGGAGTATATACTTACTATGGAATCCCAAGTCCATGGCTACAGGTTTGATCCCTAAACCCATATATTATTATTTGTCAGTAATGGATAGAATATGCAAAGCCATTGCATACAATGTATGAAATACCAATCTCTTGTTAAATGGATATTTGTTTCATGTGTGGTAGGTAGTGATATCAATCTGGGTTGAGTTACATTAAGTTTTGAAAATATAAGAGATTTAGGATTAAGAAAAATCATGGTTCAAAAACAGATGCTGAAAATTCAAATATAAGTATCATGAATTTGAAAATATAAGAGATTTAGGATTAAGAAAAATCATGGTTCAAAAACAGATGCTGAAAATTCAAATATAAGTATCATGAATTCTAAAATCAGAAGTGCAATATTAAAATTAAGACAATTAGGAATACATTGTATCTCAAATAAGACATTTATTAATGTGCATTTTTAATAATAATTATTTGTTTCCATGCATGTATTTTTTAATGTTTCTATGGCCCATCAATAGCTAGTGGTATTGAAGATGCAATCGAGGCGGGCGAAGGCATCTAGATCAGGTTTATTTGTGCTAGTTGAAGGTGCAAGGCTTTATCTCACCTCTCAATCGCCTCTTTCACCACACAAGATTTAAATATTTATGATATATAAAAGAACGCTGAGGCCAAGAAATAAAAGAAATGAATTACAAAATCTTACAGCCCTACAGGAAGCAAGGCAGCAAATCTGGGATGCCATATCGGATTTTATTTTATTATCTTGGGACTCTTTTGTGTTAATACAAGATGACATAGAACTGATTACCCATGGATATTGAGAGATAGAGGCTGTAAACAAATAATTAGAGGATAAACCTTAAATAGTAAAGTCTGTAGTCAGGTAGTTTAATGCCAAGACAAAGTCACAGTTAAATTTCTGAAAATGTAATTTGGCACCAAAATGGAAATGGAGTTTGTCTCATCTATATTAAATGCTATGTTCTCTCTCTCTCTCTATATATGTGCATGTGCGGATATCTGAAAAGGCATGTTTCATAATGATGAGCATAGCACCTGCTCCATAAGCATAGCGCCCAATGAGCATAGCCACGAATTAGCCAACGAATATAGTATAGCATAAAGCACAGCAGCCAAGCATAGAGAGCGTGTATATAATTGAGGCCTAGCATAGCTGAGCACAAAATAGCTTTATGATTAGAGCATATAACCCAGCCAAGCAAATAATATAGCAGAGCTAAGCATAGCAGCAAATCGTATAGAGTAGAGCATCATATAGAAAGATGACATAGCGTAGCAAAAGTATGATAGATGATGTGGTAAGTGTATTCTGGTTTCTTTTATGTTATAGCTAGTTGATGTTCTATTGATTGTTGATCGATGGTAGTCTAGTGGATTCAATCTCTCTGATCAATGTGATGGTCTAATAAGATGTAAGTGATGATTTGAGAGTTTATGTAGAGATGTTGTATGATAGATCTATGATGATGCGTCATTTTTTTGTATTCTGAATGCTATTATAGTACGATACATGGTTGTTTGGATCTCTGGTAATTGAGAGAAGTGTATTGGGTTCCCTTTAATGAATGTTGAATTCTTTGAATTCTTAGGGCTCCATGTGTATTTGAAAGTATATCCTTGACAAAGCAATATATCTTCAAATATGTAAGTGCACTATGTGATGCAAGTCTCATGATTGAAGTTCTAACATATATCACTTTTAAGTGCTAACTTGTAAATTAGTAAGAATGTGCCTTTTGTTTATTAGCTGAATGTCTGATTTGCATTTCTAGAATGGTGTGCATGTAAGTAATAATGAACAGTTCTATTAATATTTCATTTTCCAATAAATTTCATTCTTAATATTATTATATTCACATTGGAAGTATATTCTCATTGTATTCAAAGCTGGATCTTCTCTTGTCCTACATTTGCTTATGTCCTATTATATTGGTTTCTGATGTTCAAAAATTACTGGTAAATAAAACAAGCTTTTATGACTGTAATGCAATTTGTTCTAGCTAGATGGAAATAATGTGAGTTACTTTGCATATTTGTCAGATTTCCAGCAGCTGCAGACCACTTGTCAGGAAGAAAGTTGCTCTTCGTCTTCTTCGCTTATATAGGAAGAATCCAGATGTTGTGAATGTAAAGGGTTGGTGAGTCGGAAGACTTTGGAAATACATAAATCTAGTCATGACTGTATCCAGCTTGCATGGGATGTATTTGTGTTCAAATCTAACCACACCTCTATGATATGAAAGCAGGTCATATCGCATGACACGGCTGCTTGATGAGCGTGATCTCGGTGTTCTTACTACTATAATGAGTCTTCTTGTAGCTTTAGTTTCAAACAACCATGACAGTTACCGGAGTTGTGTACCAAAATGTGCGAAAGTTTTAGAACGAGTTGCAAGAATCCATGACATTCCACAGGAGTATACTTACTATGGAATCCCAAGTCCATGGCTGTAGGTTTGATCCCTAAACCCATATATTATTATTTGCCAGTAATGGACAAAATATGCAAAGAAATTGCATACAATGTATGAAATACCAATCTCTTATTAGATGGATATTTGTTACATGTGTGGTAGGTAGTGATATCAATCTGGGTTGAGTTACATCAAGTTTTGAAAATCTAAGAGATTTAGGATTAAGAAGAATCATGGTTCAAAAATAGATGCTAAAAATTCAAATATAAGTATCATGAATTTTGAAATCAGACATGCAATATTAAAATTAATACAAATACGAATACATTGTATCTAAAATAAGACATTTATTAATGTGCATTTTTAATAATAATTATTTGTTTCCATGCACGTATTTTTTTATGTTTCTACGACCCATTAGTGGCTAGTGGTATTGAAGTCAATTTCTGAAAATGTAATTTGGCACCAAAATGGAAATGGAGTTTGTCTCATCTATTTGTGTATGTGTAATGCATGTTCAATGCTTAGAGTTTCATATGTATTTGAAATTATATCCTTGACAAAGCAATAGATCTTCGAATATGTAAGTGCACTCTGTGATGCAAGTCCTGTGGTTGAAGTTCTAATAGATATCACTTTTAAGTGCTAACTTGTAAATTAGTAAGAATGTGCCTTTTGTTTATTAGTTGAATGTCTAATTTGCATTTCTAGAATGGTGTGCATGTAAGTAATAATGAACAGTTCTATTAAAATTTCATTTTCCAATAAATTTAATTCTTAATATTCTTATATTCTCATTGGAAGTATATTCTCATTGTATTCAAAGCTAGATATTCTCTTGTCCTACATCTGCTTATGTGCTATTATATTGGTTCATGATGTTAAAAAATTACTGGTAAATAAAATGAGTTGTTATGACTGTAATGCAATTTTTTCTAGCTAGACGGAAATAATATAAGTTACTTTGCATATTTGTCATATTTCCAGCAGTTGCAGACCACTTTTCAGGAAGAAAGCTGCTCTTTGTTTCTTACCTAGGTATGTGACCATTTTCTAGAATTTGGCAAGATGGTGTCAACTGTTGGAAATTTTATTCTCATATCAATCCATAATAAATTCTATTTAAGGGTGCTAGCTTAATGGTAGAGCACCTGCCTTATAAGCAAGAGGTTGGTGGTTCGATTCCACCGTGCCCTATTTATATTTTGAAACCACTAAAAAGAGATAAATGACTAAAAAAATGACCAAAATTTGCATATAAACGACCACCAATACAACATGAGAGATAAGTGACCAAAAAATTACCAAAATATGCATATAAATGACCAGTTTTGAGTTGGCGATCGCTGGTAGCAAATTAGCGGTCATTTATCACGTGACAAAAAATGTGGTAATTAATTGTGACAATTAATGACCAAATATATTACCAAATTAATGACCAAATATATGATGACAAGATAAGCTATAAATGACCAAGCTAAATATGACCACATTTTTGGTCACGTGATATATGGCCACTAATTTGCTACCAGTGGTCACCAACTCAAAAGTGGTCATTTATATGCGGATTTTGGTTGTTTTTTTGGTCACTTGTCTCTCATTTTGTACTAGTGCAAGAAGGCTCACCATCATGGCAAGAAAGAAAGACATCACCATCAGAATCAGAGAGGTAGTCCCAAATCTCGAAGGAACATGTCTTATGTCCGTTGCTATACATGTGATGAGAATGGACACTATTCCAGAGATTGTCCCAGAAATAAGAAAGATGGTTCTCACAAGAAGAAGAACTTCAAAAGAAGACATCATGCTCATGTTGCAGAGGAAGATGAACCTCCCAGGAAGAGGGCTAGAGAAGATAGTGAAGATTCTTCAAGTGATGAAGAATATGCTTTGATTTCTGCTCTCACTGGAACCATTACTCATGGAAGTAATGATTGGCTTATAGGCAGTGGGGCTTCTAAACACATGACAAGATTCAAGGAATCCTTTATGAACCTATCAGAACATGAGTCACCCCACAAGGTGAAACTTGGGGATGACTACCAGTATCCAATTAAAGGGAGTGGTGAAGCCTCCTATAAACTAGACTCTGGAAAGTCTATGAAGATGAAATATATACTTTATGTTCCAGGTCTCAAGAAGAACCTACTCTCCATATCTACATTGGATGCAAAAGGCATTAGGGTTGCATTTGTAGATGGACAAGTCCTAATGTGGACAAAGGGTAAGACTATTGATGATGCAGTGGTGATTGGAGAGCAAGAGGGAGGATTATACAAATTGAAGGGCTAACCAGAACAAGCCATGGTCCATGACTCAGTAGAGCCAAGTGAAATTTGGCATAGAAGGCTTGCACACATGCACTATAGGGAATTACCAATTGCAAGCAAAGTTGTAGAAGGTATTCCTGAAATCCAGACAAAGCATGAAGGCATTTGCAAAGGTTGTGCAAAGGGAAAGAACACAAAGAAGGAATTTACAAGCAAGTAGGGAAAAAGGAATTATCCACTCCGATGTATGCAGTCCGATGTTATCCTGTTCTCTGAGTGGGTATGTATACTATGGTTCTTTCATTGATGATTTATTTGGGAAGACTTGGACTTATTTCTTGAAGAACAAAGATGAAGTATTCAACAAATTCAAGGAATTCAAAGCCTTGATAGAAAACCACACTGAAAAGAAAATCAAGATCTGTAGATCCGACAATGGCGGAAAATTCACTTCAAGAGACTTCAAGAAGTTATGCAGGGATTAAGAGGGAGTTGACCACTCCTTACAATCCACAATAGAAAGGAGTAGAAGAAGCTACTTCAGATTCAAACTCCATCATATCTTGCAAGGAAGCAAAGATTCAGAGGGAGTCGACCCAACAAACAAACAAAGATAAGTATTTGAATTGTCATTTATTATATATATGATGTTGTTTAGTTATGTACATACTTATGTTCCTAAAGTTAGGATGTGTATTATGCATATTAGGATATTTTCATTAATGAACAAGATACTACTAATTTAGTGATGGGTAAGTGGCCTATGGCACTGTACAACATCCCATTGCTACTTTTCTAGAATGAAACCTCTTTGTTGACATGTTGGGAGTAGTGCAAACTCTTAACAATGTTCTGGTAGAGATGGAAGGCATCTAGAAAGTTACAGAATATGGATAAATGTTGTATTGAAGCATTGGCTAAGATAATTGCATGACTGTATGACATATGTCTTTATGAGTAAGAATTTGTTCTAAAATATATAAGATGTTTCTAATCATGCAATTGAACTTGTCTTGTAGGAAAGACCGTGTGCCATCATGTACAAAACAAGGACTACAACATGTGTTCAAAGAAAAGCTATCTATTGAAGATATTGAAGTTCCCAAGATCCGGGATGAAGTAATGGAAGAATGCCATGATCCATCGATCATGAAGAATGATGTTTGGGATGTGGTCCCAAGACCAGATGGGAAGTTTGTGGTGACTTCCAAGTGCATCTATAAGATCAAGCATGTTGCAGATGGCATCATAGAGAAATATAAAGCAAGGTTTGCAGCTCATGGATTCTCCTAGAAAGAAGGGATTGATTATGAAGAGACTTTTTCTCTTGTGGCTAGATACACTTCCATCAGATCAATACTTGCTCTGGCTGTAGCGATGAAATGGAAGGTACACCAGATGGATGTCAAGACTGCTTTCTTGAATGGTGTAGTTGAGGAGGAAGTGTATGTGGAGCAGCCACTCGGGTTTGAGACACATGACCGAGAGTCACATGTGTGCAAACTGAAGAAATCCCTGTATGGTTTGAAACAAGCACCCAAGACCTGGTATGGCAGGATAGATGGCTTCTTATCCAGTTTGGGCTTTACCAAGAGTAAAGCGGATTCCAACCTTTACTACAAGGTTGAGGAAGGCAATCCAGTAATACTACTATTGTATGTGGATGACCTGTTTGTAACAGGTGAAGATAGTTTGATTGCCAATACGAAGAGGAAGCTTGCTGCCGAGTTCGAGATGAAGGACTTGGGTATGATGCACTACTTTCTTGGTATGGAGGTGTGGCAGAGTGCATATGGAATCTTCCTTGGACAAGGGAAGTATGTAGTAGAGATCCTGAAGAGGTTCGAGATGATGGACTGCAAGGATATGGCCACACCTATGGCATCGAACCTGAAGCTTGTGTGTGATGCTTCTTCTGAGCCAGTTGATGCTACGATGTATCATCAGATGATTGGGTCCTTGATGTACCTGATGAATGCAAGACCAGATATCTGCTTTGCGGTGAACACCTTGAGCTAGTACTTAACAGATCCGAGACATGTTCACCTGATAGCTGCAAAGCATATTCTGAGGTACCTGAAGGGTACAGTTGACTATGGGATCAAGTATGAGGTGAATCAAAAGTTTAACCTGAAGGGTTATGTTGATTCAGATTGGGTAGGCAGTGCCATTGATCGGAAGAGCACTTCGGGGTGCTGTTTTAGTATGGGATCCGGTATGATCTCTTGGTTTAGCAGGAAGCAGTCTTGTGTGGCATTGAGTACAGCCGAAGCAGAGTATGTCGCAACTTGTACAACCAATTGTGAGGCAGTATGGATTAGGAAGCTATTGTCTGATTTGTTTGATCTCCAGTTGAGTGCTACTTGTATATATTGCGACAACCAAAGTTGTGTGAAGTTGTCAGAGAAAATAGTGTTCCATGACAAGTCGAAGCACATTGAGATCAAGTATTACTATATCAGGGATATGGTGCAGAGAGGAGTAGTGAAGCTCCTGTATGTTGCGATGGACGAGCAGATAGCCGATGTATTGACCAAGTCGCTTGCTAGAGTGAAGTTTGAATACTTCAGAGGGAGACTTGGTGTACTTTAGATCGAGATACCTTCCAAGGGGAAGTGATGAGTCCGGAGACATAGATGCACACAGGGCCATTCTCACATGGTTAGAGGAAAGTCCTTCCATGGTGAGATGTAAGGGATGGGCCATTTTCACATGGTTAGAGGAAAGTCCTTCCATGGTGAAATGTAAGGGCTGGGTGAAGCCATTCTCACATAGTCAGAGGAAAGTCCTTCTATGGTGAGATGTAAGGGATGGGCCATTCTCGCATGGTTAGAGGAAAGTCCTTCCATGGCGAGATGTAAGTGATGGGCATGGCTTTTCCAACATGGTCAAAGGAAAGTCCTTCCGTGGTCGTGATGTAATTGCCGAGCTTTTTCGACATGGTCAGAGGAAAGTCCTTCCATGGTCGTGATGTAATTGTTGTAGCCATTCCGACATGGTCAGAGGAAAGTCCTTCCATGGTCGTTGATGTAAGTGTTGTGAGCCTTTCCCAGATGGTCAGAGGAAAGTCCTTCCATGATGGTGAGTGTAAGTGTTGAGCCTTTCCCGTATGGTCAGAGGAAAGTCCTTTCATGCCGATGAGTGTAAGTGTTGTGTGTGTGCATCTGGGTTGTGCTCCGTGGACGTGGACGATGATCTGAAGAGGATGATGTGACAGTATGGTACACAAGTTTTGCAGAGGCATATGATCAGTCCTGAGATGCTCTTACAGGTTTTGCAGAGGCAGTTTAATCAGTCCTAGGAGATCTTGCAGGTTTTGCAAAGGCAGTGTAATCAATCCTGAGGTGTACCTACTTGATGGCTTGCTCGCAGATATGTTGATGATGTTCATCCAACATGAAAAAGGGTTGGCTTTGTAGATGATGAAGACCTGCCGGTGGCATGCCTACATCTAGTATGAAAAAGGACTGGCTCTATAGAAATTACTATGACGAGTAGATTGGAGATTGATTGAGATAGCAGCAATGACAATGATTCGATGACGATGATCCAATGATGATCCAGAGAAGAAGACTTGTGCCTGTAGATCTGTGTCGAGAAATACCTTCCTAGTTAAGAGGGAGTGTTGATGTATATGTAATTTCATAATGTATTTCATGTATGTATTATTGTACTCCTATAGAGATGTATTATTCCTCTATACGAAAGTGTCGTCATTTGTATTGACAAGTGTCGTAAGTGTCGTAACTTGCTGATGGGTTATTAGACCACCTATTGAGGGGTTGGCCCAGATTAATGTAACCTGGGGTTATTAGGATGAGTTAGACAAGTCGGCCCCATAGGTTTATTGGGCAGGACAGGACAAGTATAAATAGAGATCGGGAGATCTCTATTTGAACATCTCATTACTCACTCTTCCATCACTCGAAAAGTGGCGCACATGTGAGGAGGAGGATCAGCTACTAGGAGAAGACTATCTCTTGTACTTTGGTTGTATCATTGCTCTTTCTATCTCTGAGGAAGTTGTGGGGTTTTTCACCTTTATGGTTTTCTCGAGTGAAACTCTTTGTGTCCATTGTATTATGTGATTGCTTGATATGCTTGACACATGCTTGATATGATTGATATGATGTACATGTTATTCTCTCAGTAAAGATCCTAGAGTATGTTGAATTAATGCTCAAAATCTTAATAGGGTTTGAAGAATTTTTCTTTATTCTGCCAACTCCTACATCCTACAATTTCCCACAAAACCTAAAAGAGAACTGCTATGATACCAATATGATTCGTAAAATTCTCTGTATATTCCACTGGAACAGTTCGTCACAATAGATCTTACAACTTAATTCATTATGTTAGCTTAATTCCACAGAATGATAAATAAAATGGAGCTGAAAGGAAAATAACTAGAGAAAAATAACACAACCACAAAAATAACACAACCACAAAAATAACACAATATGTATCCATGTAAAACACACTATGGGGAAAAACCCAACCAGAATTAAGGACTATGCCTTGATCTTTTCTACTCCAATATGCAATGCAAATACAAAGAAAGTGGTACTCACTATGGAGTTACCTTTGAGATTTTGGCCTACATGGCTACTATAGAATGCCATAATTCCTTTGTTATGCTCTAGTATCCAGTCCCTTGCTATTGCTCATTTACGGAACAATGCAATAACATCATCAGAAATATGGAACTCATCCTTCTCCTCCTAATGAACCGATATTTGACATAGCTCGATAGCCATCTAGGGTTAGTTTTAGGTTTTGTACATGCCTCAACTCCTTGTTAGGGTTAGGGTTTCAGACCCTCTAAAATGTTCTTGAAATTACACATGTCACTAGCTCCACATGTGTGGCAAATGAAAGTTGATGTGGAATCCACTTGGTACTATGGTGGTCAATTGGATAGGTAAACTTGTGGGAGGCATAACTTCTTCATACAAACTCCAATTGAGGTGATTCTTGCATCATTGGAAAGGTATCAGAGTGTAGAACAACGTTGAGGGGCTAAAATCTATGCTCACAAGATTTTGACCCCCCAAAAAATCATTTAATCCCTCAAATGGACCTCAACAGGTTATGGACCCCAAATTTGCAAAGTCAGACCTACCCCTAAAATGGGAACCTACAAGCCAATCCATCAAAATTTTCCACCTACAAGGCGCCAAAATAGATGACAAATTATATATTGATCCATTTCAAATCAAGTAGTCTCAATGCAATCCACCTTTGACAAGCATTTGATGGTTTGCAAAGGTTATAGTTGATTTAATAACAACTAGTCACTAGAAGAGAAACTATGTATTGCATGCACAACAACAAATATAGATGCCTTCTATTTCATAAAGAATGCTTTGGCATTGTAGTGAATTTCCCAAGATGAACCATTTGTACCAAAATATGAGCACCTGACAATTTATGAACCTTACAACATTAGGCCATGAATGTTCATCAGGAACAAGCAAGGAAGATGTCCTAGCACCATACAAAGAGAGGTTGTAACAGTTTTGGTATTTACTTTGCAGATGGACAAGAAGAGATAAATCATCACAACTCTCCAACAATTGAACCAAAGGCTTGGTGTGTACAAGTTTTTACATTGTTGCTCTCATGCTCTTAGAGCATACAACCTTTTGGATCTCTTAGTAGAGATGTCTTGGGTAGTATTGATATCATATTTTGGCTCATTATAACTCTTGATTGACTCAACATAAGGAAATAGGTTTTCCAATTTTGAATAAAATACAATGGATTTGACTTCCAACTTTTCAAAAAATGATTTTCTATGAAAGTATTCCTACATGTATTTTATATATCGCATAGTGGATCCTTGCCTGCAATGGGAGGTATCAGAGCATCGAGTTTGGGTAATGGATTGTTAACATAATGGGACAATGGGATGCATCAAAGGTTTTTCTTCAACTCTTTAAATTTTGAACATGCACATAATTCTAGAGTGTCATAAAAGAGATCCAATTCACAGTGAAGTACCATTGGCTTAGGATGGTTTTTGGAAGATGGCATGTTATGGTTGGTAGGGTAAAATGGCTCTCCATTTTCATCTACCAATTGACTATGATATCTTATTCATATTAAAAAATGATTTCCTCTAGTAGACCTTCCAAAATAGAGGTCATTATTAAGATCCTCAAGGTGCCTTCCTAGTTTAGGGTTTTTGAGAGGCATAAAGGAAATAACTCAACAAATCTCCTACCAAACTCGAGATGTTTTCATTGTAGAAATGAATATTAGAAGAGTATAAAAACATAAACAAACAACAATAACTAAAGAACATGAGATTTATGTGGAAACCATGTTGTGCACAAGTAAAACCATGGGGCAATGGAAGTTTCGATCTTTTAGTATTACTCGACAAAAATTTACAGTGATTTATTTTCTTATGGTACAATGCCAGGGGTCACTCCCCTTTTATACAATACATATGAGTGTTTTGGAAGGCCAAAATACACTATAAGGGTCTAGAAATTTTCGCCTCAAGGGCTTCGCCCCTGAACCCTTGGAATGCAAGGGCCCCACAACCACATCCTTGAACCCCTAGAATGCAAAGGTCTCACCCCCGCACTCCTGAAAGGGGGGCCTATTCCCTTCACATGTGCCCAACACATTAAAATCACGCGATACGATATTCATGTACCACTCTATAGGAAAATGTCTAAAATCTAGATATTGACTTCACCTCCTAACAATGAAAAGGGAGTCGTGGAAGTTGAACCCAAAAAAAGATCTTCTCCTTCTTGGATGTCATTAAATGAAATAAATCATGCTAAAAAAGAGGAACAATCTCAAAGATTCATCTAATCCATGACTCTCCATGTAGCACAACTTCACTATACAAATGATAATAAAAAAAGTTCACTATAGTGGGGAAATTCTTCCCTTACCCTTGGCAACCATGGCCTAAAAAGCTTTGATCCACTCAACCATCTTCTCTTAACCATCTTTGCTATCGAAGCTTTAACCAATAAAAATAATCAATTGGGACTCTCTTAATAATCTCCTTAAATATATTAAAAAAACAATCTTGCCAAACCCACAAATTTGTTATATCTCTTCTTCCCAAATTGCAAACTTTGGTTCAAACCCTTTCTTCCCTCCATATTCTTCTCCCTCCATCACCGCAAACATTTAAATCCACGTTTACATAGAACTATTTGGAATATTGTTTTTAAAAAACCATTCCAACCACAATACTGTCTTTTAAATATATTGTAACATATTTTAAAAATAATTCTTTCATTCATTTTCCATTATTGTTTACCAATAGTTTGGTTGGTGGGTCATAACCCACCCATCCTAAACAAATGTCAAAGAACAAAAACCGTTGTTCACAAAGTGTCGAGCATTTAATTCTTCCTAAACAAATGTAAAAGCACAAAACAAAACAAAGACCAGTGTTGACTATTACTATAGAAAAAGAGTCCTAAAATAGTTTAAATATAGAAAAAGAGTCCTAAAATAGTTTAAATAAAATAGTTCATGTACTATGTGAAAGAAAAAGAGTCCAAAAATAGTTAATGTACTATGTGAACACGAAAGTTAGAGTCAATTCCACAAGTTCAAAGTCAAGTCTATAACAACTTAAGGAGCGCTTTCCTTTCCTTTTCTACGTACTCTCAACTATTGGTTGTGAGGGCTCAATCCCAATTAAGGACCGAATGGAACGGGACGCGTCACAATTTTGTAAAGGAGATCGTACACCCTTCACGAGCACCGGCCACGGGCTCATGACTCTCCGCCCTTCCATAGCATTCTCCCTAATCAAGCAATTAGAAGAAGACACCACTGGTTTAAATGGGAGACTCAGCTTTATATACTTTTTAGAAACATTATTATGTATTTGTGTCGAAATTGAGAGAACCATAAAATAGTTTTTTTATATATATAGTATGAAACCATGTTAAATAAGTCAAAAATGGATTTCATGTCATGGCTTTACTTTTATTTATTGTAATTTAAAACATGGGAAATGATAATATTAAAAAAATGTAAGCTAGGTTTACATGATTTTCATTTATTATTTGGTAAATTTTTCAGTCAAAATTATGTGAAAATTGTTGAAATGACAGTTTTCATTTGTTGGAATTACATAATCAGGACGCTTGAAGGATAATTGAGGGTGCCAAATCCATTTCTGTAATCAAAATTGAAATTTCAACAATGAAAACCACAATTTTAGCAACAAATCGTGTTGTCGGATTCTGACCAAACTCGCCGGAGAAGGTGCAAATCGTCTAGAATTTAGCTTACTCCTTTAAAAAACGACTCTACAAGAGAGATCTCGATATTCGTTATGATGAAGAATGTAGCAAAATGTGATAGTTTGAATTGTAGAATTTTGTGGATCGTTGATTTTTTAATATAATTTGTGTTTGAGGTTTTAATTGAGGGTACATCTATTTAGGTGTTCCACGGTTTTTTGAAAGGTGGTGGGGAGGAGTGGAGATGGTTGTTTGTGCATAAAGAAGCAATTTTTTATAATACATATTTCTTGATGATAGTTATGGCGGAGGATGTAGCAAATGTGAAATTTAGTGTGAATCCCAAATCCTTGTGAATCATTGATTTTTTTAATGCAATTTGTGCTCAAGGCCTTGATTGTGGGCATGCCTATTTGGGTGTCAAATTGAATATATGTGCTCTCGGTGAAGCAGTAGGCACGAGCAAAGATGGTCGTTTGTGTGGGCAACGTGATGTGGTTGGTTGAAATACATGCCATGTTTTGTACCTTGCATCGACAAGAGATGGTCAATGCTTGGGTGTGCGAGGCATTGTAGGGGATTTGTTTGATCACTATTCTTTGACCTCATTGGGTAATTCTAGTGCTTTTTTGTGACCCAAGCATAGGTAAAAATGCATACTCAATTTAAACATATACTTGAGCAAAAAAATTGAACTTAAAAAATGAACCCCTATAAACCAAAAGTACATAAAAAATGAACCCCTATAAACCAAAAAGTACATAGAGAAGACCTTAACATGAAAACAGAATAATAACACTTCTTGAATTGTAGCGTGTAGCGTGCAGAAGCATTTTTAGTGACGAACCATGTCCCTTTCTAAACCACATTTGGAACATAAATTTACAACCGATTCCCATTAAAAATCACCACAAGTACATATTACAATCTTGTCCACCTCCAAAGTACTAAAGTAAAATCAAGTTTCTCAATGACATATGATGTGGGGGCATTCAAATAGTCTCATTTCCAACAAGCCTGGATAAATTTTATGGTGTGCTATAGTATAGTTCGTACATTTTTTTTTTTAATTTAATAATTTGGATCATCTTAAAATAAACCAAAACCCTTTAAAAAAATTCCAATAAAATGGTACTATAACCTCCTTACTAATTCCTACCAAATTTTTAGATATTTTACATAAAAATAAGAATTATAAATTATGAATACCTGTGAAAGCTAACCATTGAGCTGCAAAGCATTTAATGGGACAGCTCAGTGCTTAAGGTCCGTTGGAGACTCCAATACGACCCCCTCGATCTAGCATGATTAGACACCATAAATACAAACCAATAATCACACCGACCATATGTGACTGATGCTGATCTTCAGCGAGTGTTTTGAACCATGGTTAATTAATTATGGTCTGCCTTAATGAGTTAAACACCACACCGGCCACGGATTTCTCTCCACAACGACCAGAACGTGTGGGTCAGTCAAAAGCAAGATAACTCGGTTCAGCTCTCTCGTCAACAGCGACAGAACCATCACGCTTCACGTGATTTCTTGATCAACGTCGTACAAGTCTATTCTTCCTCAATTTCCCTGAAATTACCACGTTCCTCGCAGGTTGTTTCTTCCATTTTTCTCCTATATATTCCACCATTCATGTTTGAAAACATTCCCCCTGCCCACAGCAACGGAACGGTAAGCAATATATTCGTAATACAATATATTCTCACAGAAAATTCACTACTAAGAAATCTGCGCCTAACAGAACAGATTTCGTCTGGATTTTTGTTTTGCAGATGGCGAACATGTCTGCTGATTCGAAGCCAGAGATGTGGCCGGCATCTCCCTGCGCTGGTTGCAAGTTCCAGAGAAAGAAATGCTTACAGAACTGCGTGCTCGCGCCTTATTTCCCGCCGGATAACCCTAAAAAGTTCTTGTTGGTACACAAAGTGTACGGAAATGGGCATGTCATCAAATTACTACAGGTTTGTTCGATTGCATAAATATTGTGTTATGGACAAATTCAGTGTTATTCGATTGCTTTACAGGTTTATTGAACATAGTTCAGATTTGATCATACTGCTTTTCAATCTTTAAGCTTTCAGATTATATAAGTAGAAACTATATATAATATGTGATGGGGATTAAGGTGTGATAATCCGTTACTGTGTTACAGAATCTTCCTCCGGAGAAGAGAGCTGACGCAGTAAGCTGCATGGTGTTCGAAGCGAGCCAAAGACTCCGAGATCCTGTCCATGGCTGTGTAGGAGTAATCAATGATCTGCAGAATAAAGTAGCAGAGCTGCAATCCCGGTTGGCTTCTACACAAACAGAGCTGGCTAACATTTGTACGCAACATGCTAATCTCTTGAGCCTGTTTACCGAAGGTTCTGATCTACATTTATATGATGGATCACTACTAGAGAATGAAGACGCACATGTTTCAGAGGATGGTGACCCTATGGAGCTATGGGAACCGCTCTGGAAATGGAAATGAACGGGAGCGATTCGCCAATGCTTAATTAATTGAACCTGTAGGTTGATGCTTTTCCCTCTTCCTTCTTTTTACCTTGGGCCCTTTAGTCCATGTTTCTATCCAATGCAATAAATAAATAATATCCAATGCAATAATACGATTCTGAGAGGTTAATTTTCTTTCTTATAAAATATATAAAAGGTTTTATAAAACAGTATAGGTGTTAGTTTACTCCAAATTCTAAGATATAAATATTTATCGATATAAATATTTGTTGTCTTGAGTATGTTTGTTATCAATTTATTATCAAACAGTATATATGATTGCTGATTTACCTCATTCTCATCATCATCATATTATCTTACATATGTGTGATTATTGATTTACCTCGTTTTGATCATCATCATTATCTCAATGACCTTGAGCACGTTGATACATAGCTTGTGTATGTTCCAAAAGTTGACATATCTAGCATGAGAATGTTATGTTATCATAATCCCAAGGACTAATATATTGAAAAAAAATCCCCATTGAATATCATTTTTCTACATGACCCTTACTAATATCTATCTTGAGATATATATACAAGCATGCACATGATAGTCCTACTATAGTTCTCCGAAGATATCATTTTATATAGCTACCCAATGAATTCCCAATATCCTAAAAAACTAATAGATACTATAAATGTAATTGCAAACCCAAATTCTAGTAAGAGACATAGAGTATCAAGGGGTTATAAAAAGATCCACAATCACTTTTTGATAATCACCATGATTATAATATTGAAAAATAAAAAGACTTTTGAAGAACATAGAGATCTCACATAGTTTTGTCCAATTTGAATGAATCTATTAATACAAAGTTGATGTAGAAGGCCAATACCCATTAAATCTATAAATAATTGTGTCTTTTTCATGAAAGCTTTGAAACATTTGAAATTATAGAATTGTTTTTTCTCAAGTATCCTAAAAGGACACAAGTTTTGAAGTTAAAAACATCCCAATACCCACCACACTCTCAAACAATTACAATGTCAAAATAAAGGTTGAATCTTTAACAATGTTAAAGTGAGACAAAGGATTTAAGTCCTTAAATTCTTTACTACCAAAAATCAATTATTGTCAATCCACCCAATCTTTTTAGATAACTCCAATTTATCTACCACATAATCAATGTAATTCACCTATAGAATTAAAGACTTACCTAAATGAGTCTTTCTCATTATCTCAAATTTGTCCTCGGTATTATATAACACTTAGAAATGTGCTTGTACAATAAATGTATGCACCAAAAAATTGGTAAACATGAATTTTCTCAAACACTTGATAGGCAAACATTTTATTAAACACTTTATAGTTTAAAGACATTTTGTGGCAAACATCCTTAAAACGTGAACCTCAAAATGATGGTTTGAAGTCAACATTTATTCAGACAATTGACAGACATCATCCTGTAACTTGGAAATGAGGGTGTTAGGTAAGTCTTTCTCATTATCTCAAATTTGTCCTCAGTATTATATTACACTTAGAATTATATTACACTTAGAAATGTGCTTGTAAAATAAATGTTAAACATGAATTTTCTCAAACACTTGATAGGCAAACATTTTATTAAACACTTTATAGTTTAAAGACATTTTGTAGCAAACATCCTTAAAACGAGAACCTCAAAATGATGGTTTGAAGTCAACATTTATTTAGACAATTGATAGACATCATCCTCTAACTTGGAAATGAGGGTGTAATACCAATATATTTGGTTTCCTTGGGCCAAATCTTGAAGAGATGTCATTAATAAAATGGTGATTAAAAAAGAAATGCCATTCAATTGAATGGTTGTTCAAAAAGAACATGGTCTTGGGTAGTTCAAAAAGAGCATGTTCTTGGATAGTGAATCTTTTCCTTGAGGGCTTTTTTTGGATAACAGATAACTGATATACAAAAAGGGGAAATTACTATTTATTTGATATTACATATTGAAAGTAATGTATACATATGTTAGCAATGAGATTCACTATTTGCATACGAATATTTTTGTTCGTATTTATATTTAGTTAACATATAGTAAATTAATATTATTATTGTTATAAATTTTCTATATATATTTTAAATATTTTCTAAGAGTTGTATTTATTAGAAAATAACTTTTTAAATTATAAAAAATTTTAATCTTAATCTAAAATAAAAAAAAAACACTTTTAATCTAAATAGTATCTTAAAAACAATTGCGAGCATATAGTTTTTAATAATATTTAATCTTAATCCCATACATAATACACTATCTTAATTATATCTATAATATTTTATTTATGTATTATTATAAAATTTCTCTCTTTTATATATATATATTCTTTAATAAATTTGGTTAACATTTTTTTCAATTAAATTAGTAAATAATTGTTTAAGTAGCTAGCATTTTTATATAATTTCAATGTCACGTTGGCAACTTAGGAGAGAAGCATGAGGCTGAAGAAAAATAGCCATAAATACATGGAAATAGGAACAAGGGCTGAAGGCAAAATTTAAAACATACTGAAAATAAACATTTGCCAGTATCGAGGCATTGGATGATGAGGACGTATTATTGCTTCTGAATAAGTATGTGCTTCGGAATAAGTGTTTAGGTTTTAATTCGCAACAGCTGCATATGATAGTTTAGCTTCAAACTTTCAAAGCTAAGGATAGTCATTGATTACTATTTTTCTCAAACATAATTCTGTCCATATATAGTTGATAAAAATTGATACAGGTTTAACGTATATCGACAATGCAATATTGCAACATAATTCTATCCACAGTTGAGGTAACATATATTGACAATACTGTATTGAAATTGGTCCGTGGGGATCCCAAATAGAAAATTGACTGGATCTTGAATAGAATAAGCCGGTGCCACTAGTCTTTAAATTATATCTGCAACAAAGAATAAGTATGTTATCTATTTGATTCTACTTAGATAATCTTTGTATTTTTTATACCGGTCCTCGTGACCCTAGTCTTTAAATTATATCTGCAACAAAGAATAAGTATGTTATCTATTTGATTCTACTTAGATAATCTTTGTATTTTTTATACCGGTCTTCGTGACCCTACATCGTCCGTCCAACTATGATAAAGTGCTACGACAGACTTCCGGCTTGACCTTCTTATGCTTATCTCTTGATGAAGAGTGTGTTGGCAATTGTTTGTCGAATCTGGCCTGCCACTATATACCCCAGGTCCAATGCACGCCCCCACGGAACACACTGAAGAGATTAGTCAAGGATCGAACTTGGGCGGTCCCCTATGTCATCTAGCTGGCGCCTTTAAGTACAGGACGTCTACTGTTTGGCCAAGTCTAGGTGGGCTTAAAATGTTAGGAGGACATGGGGTGGGCATTGATCCATTTATTTATCCACAGGTCACGAAACCATTCAATACAATGTTTCTTTGATTCAATGAGAAAGCCTATGACAACTTGATTGCAGTAATAGATTAAAATCTTTGATTATCTTGATTATCTCCAAAAATTTCGATTATGCAATTCCAATAACCGAAAACTGCCATTTTTTAACAATTTTTAATTAAATCATTCGCTGAATAATAATTACAAATGACATGACTAACACTTTTTTATACCGGACAAAGATTTGGTTTAGAATCCAAGGCATTGTGTTGTGGTGTTCACCGTTAGAAATAATTGAAGAAATGAAGTGCCGTGGGTTGTAAGTAAGCTGGTAGTAAGTGTCCCAGTCAGAGAGGTGGTAATGAAAACTTCCCATTGGTTAAATAAGTGTAAATATATATCCAATTTTTTAAAGGATCGTACTGCGGGAGCAAGGAGATTAGCTTGCCTGGATAATGGATTGGTTTGGTCTCTGGCAGTATACCGTAGGTTATAACTTGGCCTACCTGATAGAAAATCTTATAGCTGGCTGATTGGACTTGAGGAAAAGACCGGCAGTATCCTGTAGGTCATAGTGCGGTTTCGTCTTTGTTGTTTACAACTGGCCTCAACTTCACGAAAAACCTGTCCTTGTATCAAATTTCAACTTTTTTCCATAGAATGTTTATGAAAAGCGGGAAGAACCCATTCTATAGTGTTCACAACTCTGTTATGGTACTAGAGTTGGACTGGGCGTCCGGCGACATCATCTTCGTAGAGGAAGAAGAAGAATCCCAGGATTAGATTGCGCAGGTTGAACCCGGGGTTTTGATCACTTTCCACTCTTTGCCAGAAGGCGGAAATGACCTCAAACGCATCAGCTTCAGTCGGGAAATGTTCAACAAATGGCAAGAACAGCGCTGCTGTACAGACAACTACGACAAGGTCATATAGCTCTAGAATGTCTTGCTAAGCCATATTTATTCTTCAACCTGCACAAAGCCATATTTATTCCTTTTTTTCAGCCAAGGAAAGAGACTGCTCCTTTGCCATTGAAGAGTATGAATCAAAAGTAACAATACTTGTCATTGAAGAGTATGAATCAAAAGTAACAATACAAAAAACGAGGTTCACAACCTGGAACCATCATCATGATAACACTATTTTGTGATGTGCATATGGATTGTCTCACTAAAAACTTTAATAATTTCTGAAAATCAAGACAAAAAGATATAGCCCAAAAAAGTGTATGGAAAGCACTTAAAACTATATGAAAAAAAAAATCATTGAAGAATCTGGTACGATCCCACTTCAGCCAAATGATTATCTTGATATTCTTCATGATAGAAAAGTCCTAACTGATAATCCAGTGTCCTCTTCGACAGTCCATCTACTATGTCGTTGTGCTCCCTCAAAATATGCAAGAAAGAAGCCATCAATTTTTAAACCTCGTATCTTGTCCTTCCAATGGTATAGAATCAACACATGAAGTTGGGCATTGTTATTTACCCAATCTATTATAACGTGCGAGTAACTAAACACAACTGTGTGATATTATTCTTCTTTGCGAACTTTAGGAGGCCCCATAGCCCAACCATTTTTTCCTAAGTGTTTGTACAAACACCCAAGTTCATCCAACAATGATAATAATGGTTCTCCGCCACCTTAAGAAATATGCTAGCTCCCCCGTATTTGACTGAGCCACGCCATCAAACCATCCGACATGATAAGAGGAAGGTTTAGGAGCAGGCATAGATTGTGGCTTTATCAAGAGCGAGTGGATATGAAATGAAGAAAATGCTCCACAATGTTTGCAACTTTGGAGGGAAAATAAATGGAACATCCTTCGAATATAACAACATTTCTTTCTTCATTTCATATCCACTCACTCTTGATAAAGCCACAATCTATGCAACTTTGGAGGGAAAATAAATGGAACATCCTTCGAATATAACAACGTTTCTCCAGAGCCAAATGCCCCATAAAATGAATCCTCGGATATTCCCATAGGATGGATGGGATGAGCACCAACTGGATAGACAAGCTTCTAATGAGTTTTTGTAATATCGCCAATTGGAAAGTTTACTCAATTTGGCCAATTTTCGAAGCTTGGATTACTGAAACCCCAAACTGTCCCAAATGACCCAAAATGGTTTCGAATTGTGGAAGGAGGGACTTGGGAGGGCATAGGACACTTTATTACAGTCATTAGACACCCAAACATATGCTATACACATCCATGGTCTACAATTTACAAGGAGAGAAGATTCGGGAAAAAACTAGTCAACTGGATTGATGGAAATCCCCCCTAGGTCAGCCACTGTTTGTCCTTCCAAACATTGTATGTCCTTCACTAATATTATGTCTGAAACTTGGCTCTGTTAGAAGACATCAAGGAACACATGTGTGCAACATTATATCAGGTTTTAGGGTCGAATAGGTCTCCCAAAGGACAACAACTTCTAGAGTATATAATTTGGGTGAAAATGGTAGACAAGGGGCCTTGAATTTATGTGACAAACTATAGTAACACTTTAGGGGTATGCATATATTATTTGGGCCATAAGTTTAAATCCATATGCATCTCATAACATAGAAAAAAATCTCAGAAATATATGATATAAAATAGGTGCAATATCATCCCAAAATCACCATGAAAATACTATGAGGGAAATGGCTCGAATCTCAGTTTTAATTGGAAATGTCACATGAATTACTTGCTATTTTGAGTTGTGGCTCTCATGATATGTCTATTAAAGAGTTATGCATCAATTAACATGTCCATAAGGTCTAAATAGCAATTCTCCATTAGCTAGATGCAACAAGAAGTGCACCATCACACTTTTACATGACATTGAGAGAAAGAGGAAACTAGCTCGAATATCAATGTTACTTGGAGAAATAGTACATGAAGTGCTTAGTATTTCAAGATGTGGCTCTCATGATCTATCCATTACAGAGTTATGCATCCATTAACAAGTTCATAAGGTCGAAACAAAAGACAAAGAGTGCATTATCTCACTTTACATGAACATTGAGAGAAAGATAGTAGAATGAGAACAGAGAAGAATGATAGAATATGAACTCGAACTCAAATGGGGGTTGAAACTGCATCAAAAAATCTCCATGAAGCTCTGTTGAAAGGTCTGAATGGCCTCTCCATCAACCAACTTGGATGGGAATCTTGCACCCTTGAAATTGGTTCTAAGGCAGGGAGGGTGAACATCCACTGTGCAAGGACAAGCTTGAAGCTCTCCAAAATTGCAAAGATGCAAATGAAAATGACCAAAATATGCTCTATTTCGACTTGGAATCCTTTTAATAACTTTAGTTGACTCATTTACCTCCTTAGAACTGAAATTATCTCCTAATTACTCATGAAATTCGAATTAGTGGGGGTTATGACCCTTCATTGGCCCCACATGACACTAGGCTCATCTTTTGTCTCCAACTCCTCCATGAATTCGAATTGGGGAATATTTTGGATTCTTTGGAGAAGTGTAACTCCTCTCATGCACCCTCTTGGTCTATTTTTAGCTCTTACATTGTCATAGATGTCATAGAATCCGTCATAAGTGTCATAAGTGTCATAGGTGTCATAGAATCTGTCATAATTGTCATAGTTGTCATAGAATCTGTCATTTCCTATTTTTAGCCCTATGACTCTTCATCTTCCTTCATGAATGTTACCTCTTCCCTTCCAACTCGAATTTGTGGATGGATCCATGTTTAAAGGAGAAATATTCTCTCATCTCGACAACACATGTCCACTTATGTGCCCCCAAGTCCAACTAGGACCTAATGCCACTTCATTTTGGAGCATTTAACATTTATTCCATAATTTATTGGCCTATTTTTCCACCATCAATTTAGAATATTGTTTTTTCATGAGAAACTATAGACCTTGAGGTTAAATGTCAATATTTTAATTCTTCCACATAAGCCTTAGGAATTGGGTAGGCCAACTTAATTATTTATCTGAAAATCATTTAGTATCATCATTGTGTTATCCTTAGTTAGTGAAACCTCCATCCTGTGGGGGGAGTGCGGTTCTCGTTTTTTCAAGTCTTTTGAAATTATTTTCCACTGATCACTAATAGCTTCATGTACTTCGTTGAATGTGCACTGGGTGGTGTTATCGAAGTTTGTGATTGCTTCTTGCTTCTTTTTGAGAAGAAATGGGATCAGATCCTCATCAGAAGTTATAGCAGAGTGATCCTGAACCATATTCTCAAGGTGTGTAGCTTCAACCCTTATCCATAGCGGATTCTGCCATTCCTCCACTTGGTAGAGGTGAACATCCTGGGACATTTCTACTTCGTGAATCATCCAAGAGAATAGCGCCCGAAGTTGGAAATCACCCATATAGTGGTTTGGTGACCAATTCGGCGAGATAGGTACAACTAGATTGTAAGGGAAGAATTCACACAATTGGTCCTTTTCTAGCTCGGTGCTTTCCAGGGAAGTATCTACGAACTTCTTAGGAGTTATTACATCCAAGGGTAAACCCTGCTTCAGTCTTTGCAACTAGAACCGACTCCATTTTTCCTTGAGATAGACTGTGTAAACTCGCGATGGAGGCCTATACCCCAGTATTTCTTCATATATTTTGGCAGTAGTGGCTAGAGTGTCCTCTAGCTGTAGAATTTGTTGATCTTTCTGTGCCAATTCCTTCTTATCTTGGTTTAATTTTTCTTCCAATGCTAGGTTTTGCTGCTCCATTTGTTTTAACTGGCCCGCGTGTTGCATTTTTAGGATTTGGGTCTTCTCGTTCATGAATGATGGTGTAGTTGGTGACACGGCCTGGATTTTGTGGAATCGTGCTTCGATTTTCATAGCGGCTAGCTCTTTCCTAAGCTTTTTCAGCTTAGACAATGCTTCGTCCAGTTGATCATCTTTTCCGGTTTTCATTTCTTCATTTTCAAAGGTTCGGGGTGGTGTGACTTCTTCTACATGTGTAGAAGGATTTCCTTGTTCAACCCCGTCATCCTCAGAGTCCGACAGGTCTTGGCATGGTATGGGGCTTGTTTCTTTTTATTTGATCTTTTCCTCCCTGGATTTGGTCCCCTGACTTAGCCTTCTAGTCTGTTGCCTCAACCCTTGCGTGCTAGCAAATGCCCCTGTGGTTTTCTGGTGGGAGGTATTGCGCGAGTGTTTTATCTTGACAAGGGTCTTGGCCACCACCTCATTATTGTTGTCTAGGTCAATTTTTCTTTTGATTCCTGATTTAGTGGTCGATTTTTCCTCTTTCTGGTCCGAGACTAGGGTTATGCCCACACTTGGTGTGCCCTTCATCCCCTGGACATCTTCATCCGTGACAAGGACAAACTCTTCCCATGAGAGTTCAGGGACTTGGATCTTCAATTCCTCACAGATGATCAGCTTAATTAATCTGTGATGAGACAACACATCCTCTTTTCCTGTATCACCTTTATACTCATCTCCCAGATGGACTGAAGTATGTAGAACGGGATGCTGATATTGTTGTTCGACATTATATGTCCCCTGTTCCTCAGGAGGTCCAAGATTCCGAAGAGAAAGGTTAGAATGTAGCTGAGCCTTCCCGATCAGGAAATATACTTGAGGATGACAGTCGCTACTTCGTCCCATATTCTTGGCTTGGCATCTCTTTTGACACCGTTTTTATCCTCTTCGTAGCTCTCACCCTCTACAAAGAAAGTATCTTTTTCCCTCAGGTTGGATTCTCTGTCATCTCTTCCCCAATGCAACCCCATTGGCAAGCTTGTATATGCTGCAACTGATTCTTCATCCAAACGGATGCGTAACCCTTTCACCCTGGTAACATATTGAACTTATTTTATATGTTTCAGGTTTTAGGTGAACTCCATGGCTATTTCAGTGTTATGACCTCTTAGCTCAGTAATGAATGGCATCCACCCTACTGTGCGGAGTATGGAAAATACTTGGGGTTTTTCACATATGGGTGAATGATCATCTTGTTCACTCCTTTTAAACCCTTTTGTCATTTTCTGAAATTACTGAATAGTATAAAACTTTGAGGGTGGTGGAACATATGACTTGCTTGCTTCTAATTTAGACATAGTTGAATGCCAAACCCTTCTTTCTATGCTCGCTTGCTGAAGATATAAAGCTATTCTATCTTTCGGTTGGATTTGTGTTTTTATGTATATCCCACTTTCTATCTTTATTCCCCCATCTTTCTTGTTGTTTCACCTTATCCATTCATCATTTTATGCAGTTCTGGCAGTTTGATATGAATCTGATATGGGTGTACGGAGGTCGTCATTTTTCAAATTGAAGCTGGTAATCATTATTCAGTATGGTTGCGCTGAACCATGTGTCGCATTCGTTTTGAAAAGAGTTTTCCTCAGCTCGGAATAATTCCTATGGTAGGGAGAATTTAATTGGACTGATAATGGAGACAAAAGATCTAGTGATTACCTTTTCATGTTTTAGCGTACCTGAATTTGATAGTGTGGATATTTTGTAGCTGAGTGGAGTTTCGTAGTTGATTGATTCTGCATCAGTAGTTGTATTTTGCATATCTGTAGTTGCGCTTATATGATGCTCTTTTGTTGCCTCGCTTGATTTTTCTTTTGCTTGTATGAATGTTGCTTCTTGATTTTTGTGCTGGCTTGCTTGAAAATGTATTTTGTTAATCTTTATTTGCTTGGTTGTATTGTTGCTGGCTCGCTTTCTCTCTTGAATTTCTGCTGGCTCGCTTGATGATTTGTTATTTCCTTTTTTCTCTCTTTTTTCTTTTTCTTGTTCTATTTTTTTCTCCTTTTTCTTTTTATTTTATTTTTTCTTCTTCTTTTTATTTTTCTTTTTTTCTTTTTTTTCAAAAATAATCAGTGATCATCATGTCCTCTATCAACATTAGATTTTTTTGATAGAGTGTTTGTGTGAACTCCTCCCTTGAATGTGGTTTCCTATATAATTTGAGTCTATGCCCATTCACCAACATGGGGAATTCTGTCTCATCTATGGCTATGATTATGACTACGCCATTGTCATAAATTGTATCAATAATGTAGGGTCTGAGACATCTGGTGGTGAGTTTGCCTTGAAAATTTTGAAACCGAGAATCATATAGTAGTGCCCAATCACCTTCTTTGAATTTCTTCTGTTTGATGTTCTTGTCATGCCATTTCTTTCTCTATTGCTGGATAATTTCAGTGTGGGTGAGGGCTTGTAGGCGGTGCTCATCCAGCTGATTTAGTTGGAGTATACGCTCTTCTTGAATTTATGAAAGTTGCATGTTTAGATGGGATACAATTCTTAACGTATTGATTTCAAATTCAATGGGGAGCATTACTTTTTTCCCATATACCAACTCATAGGGGGTAAAACCTGTTGTTGTTTTCTATGTTGTATTATAAGCCCAAACTGCTTCACTTAACCTGGCTGCCCAATCCCTTTTATGTAACTATATTGTTTTTGTCAGAATCCTTTCAAGCTCTCTATTTGTAACTTCAGCTTGACCATTAGCTTGTGGGTGGTAGGAGGAGGACCTTCGATGTTTAACTTTGTTTCTTCGAAGTAGATCCTCAATGAGGTTGGATGCAAAATGATTTCCTTGGTCAGAAACTAACTCTCTAGGAACTCCAAATATGTGGAAGATTTGTTCTGTAAATAATTTTGCTACATTCATTTCATTGGCTGCTGCAAGAGATGCAACTTTGGCCCATTTTGTAAGGTAGTCAGTGCAAACTAGAATGTAGTTTTTCTTATTTGATGGGAGATTGAATGGACCAACAAAGTCGAATCCACACTTTCCAAATGCTTCCAAAGAAATTTGGGATGTATATGCATTTCTTCTCTTTGTGTAGGCTTCCCCATTCGTTGACAGTCATCATAATGTGATACATAATCGTAGGAGTCCTTGTGTAGTGTTGGCCAGTAGTATCCAGTTTGTAGTGTGAAAATCATCACAGCAGATCTAAGAGATGATGTATACCTCACAAGAAAGTAATTGATTAAGCAAGAAAATAGAAGAAGAGTGGTCAATGCAGTATAATGAGCAACAGAATAATAATACAATAGAACTCAGATAGAAGCAAAAATACTTCACACACACTAATTAATTAATCACAATATGGACAAATAAATAGTACAATGCATGAGGATTCGAATGCCTAAGGTGACAATTCGAATTAGCCTTCATGGAGTGATCAAAATATCATTGGAGTGTCATCGGAGCACAACTAGTACTCTATCTCATCATTAGTGGAGTCATCAATGCTCAAGTAACTGTCAACCATAAGTCAAACTGAGTGTGGTAGGTGTAACTGAATGAAGGAGGCTGAGTGGAGGGCGCATGAGGAGCTAACTGGAGTCAGAATGGGCAGTCTAGTCTCACTGGAGATCCATCGGAGTGATACAGTCAGTTGAGAGTCAGTCTAGCCTTAAATCAGGGAAAGAACTAATGATAACTCAATTAAATGAAGTGCAACTGAGTGGTAGGTGAGAGAGGGCGCATGAGATGCATGCAATTGCATGAAGGGGCGCACTAAGTACTAGGAGGGCTAAAACTGATATGAGAGAAGCTCCCGAGGGCTGGCTAACTAAGGGCTAGGTGTTGGACTGATGACTGGGATGCAAGCAAACCCTAAATAATGCATGCAAACCCTAAAAGTGCATGCATGACTAAAAATGCAAATAATGAAAATGCTGCTAGGACTAGGATGGAGTATAGGAATATCCTAACACCCCCCCTTAATCCATCCTGGGCCCTGGTAACTGAGACCAAAGGTCACCCAATACAATGAATAATAATAGTCAATAAACCGAGGAAATGGGGAAAACCTCATGGGAAAAATACCCCCCCTCAAAATAGACTGTAAGGCACACACAAAAAATAAATTATCCAAACTCAAGCAGGTGTGATGCTTGGTCATATGTCTGGAGGTATCTTCTTCTTGGGAAGAAGTGGATCATGCTCAAAAGGCATGTGCTTGTACTTGCTCTTCAGATCAAATGTGATGAGAACAAATCCAAAAGTATGAGGATGATCCTTGAACCTGTGATTTGAATTAGCTGAGGTAGGATCAAATCTATGAATGTGCAGATACTCTTTTGTCTTCTCCTTCGAACCATCATGGGTGAGATTATGCCAAAAAGAACCATCAAATAATAATGATTGCTTGGAATCCAAATCATCTCCAAGACTTGATAAATGGTTTCTTGAGATCTCCTTTGAACCAGCAGGGGTGAGATCAAAACCATCATATGCATGAGAAATTTTCTCAAGTGAATGGCAATGGCCATTATCTTCAATAAACTTCTGAGAGCATGAAAGAATGATCTTACAGTAGTAAATGAGAGGTGATTGCTTGGAATCCAAATCAGATCCAAGGGTTGAATCATGGTTTCTTGAGATCTCCTTTGAACCATTAGAGGTGAGATCAAAACCAGTAGATGCAGGAGAAATTATCCCAAGCGGATGGCAATGGCCATATTCTTCAATAACCTTCTGAAAGCATGGAATAATGATCATATAGTAGTAAATAAGAGGTGATTGCTTGAGGAGAGCGAATGCATTACCACCAATAGCTAATTTGACCTCCGAAACATTCAATAGATCATGATGCAGACCAACAGACTCTGGTGCAAGAGAGGATTTAGGATCTTCTGCAATATCTAGAGTGTGAGCTGGCATAGAAAGATAAGAAATTTGGAGCATGAGTGTAGAATCTACAAGTTCTTCTTCTTTGTGGACAACTTCAATGTGAGATATGTTTGATACTGGTTCATGATCAATGAGATCATCAAGGAGGGCGAATGCATCACTTTGCTTGCTCTCGAAGGGGTTTGGACCAATCCCTTCATTATGTCTGCCAATCTTTCATTCAGGTAGGCCCATAGATATTTTGGAGATGAAAAATCAGGGAGGTGATATAACATGCATCGAGACATAGCATACATCATGGCTACACAAGCTATTTCTCCTTCATTTAACCAGTCATACTCTTCTTTAGAGGATTCGAACTCTCTTTCAAAACAATAATCAAAGAGACCATGTCTCTTCAAATGTACTATCATTGGTGGTTTCCATTCATCATAGTTGAATGGAGAAAGAGGAGTAATTCCTGATGAATACATAGAAGTTGTAGAAGACCTACAAAAACAATAGAAATGTTTGCAAATGCTACTCCTTCATCGATGCAGAAACTGCTACAACTGCTGCACTCGAAATCTGGGTAATAACCTGCAAAAAACTCTCAGGAATGGAGATAAACAATACTCTCAACATGCTCTGATACCATGTGAAAATCCTCACAGCAGATCTAAGAGATGATGTATACCTCACAAGAAAGTAATTGATTAAGCAAGAAAATAGAAGAAGAGTGGTCAATGCAGTATAATGAGCAACATAATAATAATACAGTAGAACTCGGATAGAAGCAAAAATACTTCACACACACTAATTAATTAATCACAATATGGACAAATAAATAGTACAATGCATGAGGATTCGAATGCCTAAGGTGGCAATTCGAATTAGCCTTCATGGAGTGATCAAAAGATCACTGGAGTGTCATCGAAGCACAACTAGTAATCTATCTCATCATCAGTGGAGTCATCAATGCTCAAGTAACTGTCAACCATCAGTCAAACTGAGTCAAACTGAGTGTGGTAGGTGTAACTGAGTGTAACTGAATGAAGGAGGCTGAGTGGAGGGCGCATGAGGAGCTAACTGGAGTCAGAATGGGCAGTCTAGTCTCACTGGAGATCCATCGGAGTGATACAGTCAGTTGAGAGTCAGTCTAGCCTTAAATCAAGGAAAGAACTGATGATAACTCAATTAACTGAAGTGCAATTGAGTGGAAGGTGAGAGAGGGCGCATGAGATGCATGCAATTGCATGAAGGGGCGCACTAAGCACTAGGAGGGATAAAACTGATCTGAGAGAAGCTACCAGGGGTTGGCTAACTGAGGGCTAGGTGCTGGACTAATGACTGGGATGCATGCAAACCCTAAAAGTGCATGCATGACTGAAAATGCAAATAATGAAAATGCTGCTAGGACTAGGATGGAGTATAGGAATATCCTAACATGTAGTACTTTGTAGGCTGTCCTTTTTGCTGCATAATGGCCTCCACAAGGTTCATTGTGAGTAGCATGGAGTATGTTATGGACTTCATCTTCACTAATGCATCTCCTTAGTATTTGGTCTGGTCCTTTCTTGAAAAGCATTCCTTGTATCCATGTATAAGTTGCACTTTTCCTTATGATTATGCACTTCTCTTTATAGCTATAATGTTGTGGAAATTTCCCAGATACTAAGTAGTTTGCTATATCAGCAAACCATGGGATTTGTGTGGAGATTGCAAAGAGGTGTTCATCGGGGAAGTGATCATTTACCAACTCATTTCCCTATCCATGGGTCAGTCTAGACAGAAAATCAGCTACCACATTATGCTTGCATGGCTTGTCCAAGATTGTTATGTCAAATTCTTGCAAGAGGATCAACCATCTAATAATTATAGCACCAGTATTTGGTTTATTCATGAGGTACCTAATTGCAGAATGATCGGTATGGACAAAGACTGGGTACCCAGTAATATAATGCCTGGATTTTTTTATAGCGTGTATGACATCCAAAAATTCTTTTTATGTGATTGTATAAATGAGTTCTGCTCCTGCCAAATTTTTGCTAATGTAATAGATTGCATATGGTTTCTTTTCTTCTTCTTTCCCGAGGACTGACCCAATGGATTTTTCTGAAGGATCTGAATAGATGTGGAATGGTACTGTCCAGTTGGGCCATTGAATGAATGGGGCCATGATTGTCCTCTCTTTGAGTTGATCAAATGCTGACATACAATGTTTGGTATAGATGAATTCTGTATCTTTTGTCAGAAGGGAAAATATAGGTGCAACAATTTTACTGTAACTTTCTATAAATCTTCTGTAGTAGCCTGTTTTACCAAGGAAACTGCGCACATCCCTTTGTTTGACAGGTGGGGGGAGTGTTTTAATAACTGTGACTTTTGCTTGATCTACTTCAATGCCCCTTTAGGAGATATGGTGTCCCAAAACTATGCAAATTCAGAGCAGGAACATAGTCAAATGCATATGTGTGACTAGCAGTTCAAATACATATGTTGTCAAACATTTGAACACAGAGTGAAAATGTCAAGTCTCATAAGATTCAATTGGTGTGAAGACTTTCAAGCAAGTAAAGTCAATATTTACTACATTAAGACTCCATACTCAAATGCATATGTGCGACTAGGAAATTGAGCTTGCTAACTTGAATGCATATGTTGAGAAACTAGTTCAATTACAATCGACTTGTCATCTATTTATTGGTGGACTTTGCAGTAAGCAAATAAAATGGGAATTTGCTCAATTTTGTACTTAAAATAAAATGTTGTTAAATGTTTAAATAAATGGAATTAAATCTTGCAAAATGTGAAACAAAATCAACATTTGAAGATGGTTGTTCTAATCAAGAATACCGAGTCGAGATGTCAACTGTCATCAGATTCAGTTGTTGTGAAGAATTCTAAGCAAGTAAAGTCAATATTTAGCGAGTCTGGAACAAATCCCACGATCGAACATTACTTCTTTGATATAGAGTAGGAGGTAAAAATGAAATAGCTAGATATGAATGTTTACTAGTTTAACTTTAAATAAATAAATAAAAACCTTGTTCCAAGACTAGATATTTCTTGTTTTGGAACTCCTAAATGTAGCACGTTTACCTTAATTGATTACTCAATTGACACCCTCTCAAATTTCTAAACAAAGTCAAATTCACAAAGACTCACCTTGTTATGACCCCAAGTGAGTATATATGGAGTTGAAAACGTTATAAAATTCTATGCAAAGATGATGTTGTTTATGAAATCTTGGACAATAAGCATAGTAGTAGTGTGAGATTAGACCAAGAGCACAAGTACATGTATGGATTGCAGCTAATACAATAGTAATGAATATTATGTAAACAAGGCTTTCAAAAGTGTACAAATTAGAATCATGTAAATTATAAGCCATTATCAATTACTCAACTTGCAACCCATTACTTCAAAGTTTGAACTTGTTTTAAAGTTCAAATGACAAGTTGGAACTATTAGTTCAAGTTCAAACCATTTTTGAGCATTGGATGCAAGTTGAAATTATGTAAATTCAAAGTTCATTTTATGGAATATTAAGCAGCAATAATCATTGTAATTTAGAGAACAATACCTTAACACTTGTGGCATAGTTGCATGTTCTGATGCCATACTTGTAGGTAGGTCTAAAAGGCACTGGGCATTTGCATAAACCATGCAAAATCTCTCATTTTTATACTTCTCTTGAAAATTGGTCCCTGGTTATCATTAACTATTGGATATACATACAAAAGGCAACAACCGTGCATGTAGGCAGTCTATATGAAGAAGTCGAGAGCTCAAATCCTATGCTAATTATTGGATAGATAGATTAGTATTAAAAATTACCTCTTGCATATTTTTTTGGATGGGGAGGCTAATAGATTTTCTGCTTGCTTCAATATCCCTGAGGAAAATCACTATATCAGATTGGAAAATAGAAAGGGATTGCAGAGAAGCAGTTTGATCTCGATAATCATCTGCCATCTTGCATCCTGAAAGATCCTTTAATGGGTTTGGAATTTGGCTAAAGTTGGAAGTCTTGGGTCTATTGAAAATGTTTTCGCATATGCATTGGTGTCGAAGACTGTTAATTTTTGAGCAAATATGATGAGATTTGAACTTTAAAACTTTAAGTGTGGAAATACTGAATACTTGAATCAATGAACCATTCAACCATAACACAAGATGTACCTTGGGGAAAACCCTCAAAACAATGAGGATGAAAAACGCCAACAAATATTCAGAGTATATTGATAGATAGTAGAGAATGTATTTTACATCAAGCACCCTCATTGCAATTGTAGAGCAAGATAAAGGTAAATAAGAGAGACTCAGAATAATATCTTGCACAAAGAGAAGCGCCTTGTCTTCAAGGGAGAAGAGAATTCGCTTCACATTAAACTCATCAATCTTGTATAACATATTTATACATTCATCTCAATATGGATGTATCAATATTGCATGAAGAAGAGCACCCACTTCTTATGTAGTGCATTAACTCACTGAAGTGAGTCTTAGGATGAACCCACCCCTTAATTGAAAGTTTGCCCACTTAGTTAGGTGGCTAACTTAAGTGTTATCATGCAAGTGTCACAACTCAAGTGTCGTATTTTAGTTTAACATAAGTTTCGTCTTTTAGTTTAACATAAGTGTCGTCATGCAATAACACTTAGTTAACTAGATCTTCTTTTTTATCACTTAGTTAACTCTCTTTAACTGATTCTTTCTCGTTAAAATCATTTTAGTGATCAACTTGAGTTATCCTTTGATTTAATGAAGTATTCACTAAAGTTTAACAATTTGAATCCTCTCTTAATTAATTCTTTTATGTGCAATTCAAACTCTCTCATATCTTATCACATTTGATCTTGATCTGTTTTCTTTTTTGCATGGTCAATATGTGTTAACTTTAATTATTTATCATATCATATTAAACTCATAATATTTTCTAGATGTTGTGATCATATTATATTACTCTCAGACCAAATGATCATATGCTAAAGTAATTCACTCTAGAGGTGGCCAGCCTCTAAAGGAGACTTAATAGCAATCAATGACCATGGTTAGTAATACATCACAAAACATTAATGCTTCAACATGCAAAGAATCTACCTCTATAACTGGAGGTCTACCCCATGTGCACCTACTATAACTGTAGGCCCACATGAGAATCTGACTTGACACACAAGTATCGAGATTTGTCCAACAAGAATTTACAACATCATCACTTTGATACATCAAATAATTCACCTCAACACATGAGGAATAAAATTTTACAACTAAAGGATTAGTCATTCTTGAGCCCAAGTCAAGAATATACTCCAAGTTCTTGAGTCCAACTCAAGAATCTACTCCAAGTTCTTGAGTCCAATTCAAGAATCTACTCCAAGTTCCTAAGTCCAACTCAAGCTCCCTACCTCAACACATGAGGCCCAATCCTAGCTGCATAAGATTAGCTTGAAGAATGACTTGTGATGATGTACATTTAACATTCCCTCCTAGAGAGGGAGGCATTCTATGCCATACCAATCTTGTCTCGGAAGTACCTGAACTTTTTCACTGATAGAGGATTTGTTAACACATCTGTAATATGATCACCACCATAAATGTACTGAAGTTTCACTGTACCTTTCTAGACCATGTATTTGATGAAGTGATATTTCATTTCAATGTGCTTTGACTTATCATGAAACACAGGGTTTTCAAAAATATTGATGAAGCTTTGATTGTCACATTGAATGACTGTAGAGTCAAGCTTCTCACTAAACAACCCAGCAAGTAGCTTCCTAAGCCACACTACTTCTCAGCAAGTAGTACTAGCAAGAATATACTTTGCTTCTGTAGTAATCTAGGATACATAGCCCTACTTCCTACTAGACCAAGAGATCATAGCAGAACCCAAGTTAAAACAATAGCCATGTGTACTATTTTGGTCTATGATGCTAACACCCCAATCAGAGTCAGTATAACAAGTAACAACACCCCTCCGCTGGAGCCATATCTGAGTCCATAAGAAATCATACCTCAGAGGTACCTAAGCACACGCTCAATAGCAACCCAATGTCTGTGTCTCAGATTAGACATAAACTGACTCAGAATACTCATATCATAACATATATCTGGTCTTGAGTGTATCAAGTACATCAATGAACCAATAAGTTGTCTATACAAAGTGGGTTCCACTGGATCCGATCCAGAATATGACTCATGTAGTTTCCTCAAATTGGAAACCATCGGAGTACTGATGGATTTGCAATCCATAATTCCAAACCTATACAATATATCAATGGTGTACTTCCCTTGAGAAATAAATAGCTCATATTTTCTTTGCCCAATATCAAGGCCAAGAAAGTAGTGCATAAGACCTAAGTCTTTCATCTCGAACTTAGAAGCGATCTCCCTCGCACCAAGTAATCAATTGTTCCTCTCCAGTAAGGAACAAATCATCAACATATAGAACCAATATCAACAGTTGGTTCTTCACTACTTTGAAGTACAAGTTTGGATCAGCTTCGCTCTTAGAGAATCCTAGTCTCTAAAGATAGTTGTCAATTCTCGAATACCAAGCTCTGGGAGATTTCTTAATCCCATATAATGATTTCTTCAATTTTCCCACATGAGAATCCTTCCCATGAACCACAAACCCCTAAGGATGATGAATATAAACCTCTTCCTCAACCTCACCATTGAGTAAGGTTGGACCTTTGCATCCATCTAGTGAAGCTTTCATCCTAGAACAGATTCAAGTGAGATCAAAATTACTTGAATAGTGGTGTACATGGCCACAAGAGCTAATGTCTCCTCATATTCTATGCCTTCTTCCGGAGAGAAACCACGGGAAACAAATATGGCTTTATACATTTCAATGCTTCCATCAGCAACATGCTTGATCTTATAAATCCATATGGAAGTAACTATGGACTTCCCTATAGGTTTAGGAACAACTTCCCAAACATCATTCTTCATAATATACTTGTATTCCTCTACCATTGCATCTTTCCATACTTGCTGCTTTGCAGCTTCTTCATAGGTGGAAGGATCTAAATTACTGATGTGACTCATCTGTGCAACATTCCTTGAATATATGTCAGGTTTCTTTCGCTCTATGGAATATCCTAATGGTGCTCCATGCCTCTCTACATGTTGTAGTATATCTCGACACCATGCAAACCTCCTCTTGGCAGGAGATTCATTAACCAATTCTACTAGTTCATCAGGAGCTAGTGAATTTGAGAACTCTACTAGATTCTCCCTCTGAACATTTGAATGGGGAGAATCGGTATTTGGGTCCTCCATCATAGGAGTCTCATGCTCCTATGTGTTTGTATCATGCTGAAGCTCTTTCGATCACTTGAATGTTGCCTCTTCATGGAAGGTCACATCTTGGCTAAACTCAATGTGTATTTCACCTAGCACATATATTATGTAGGCTTTGGATGATTCGCCATAACCAATTACAAATGTTCCCTTCTTTCCCGATGGCCCCATCTTTGTCCTCTTTTATTTCGGCACAAGACTCCCAAAGATCCTCAAGTGTGAAATATCTGGTTTTTCCCCAGTGAACACTTATTCAGGCGTCTTCTCATCCAGAATGGCATGAGAAATTCTAGTCTAGATATATATTTTTTGTACTGGTGGCCTCTTCCCATAATGAGGTAGACAGGTCTTGATCATGCATCATGGATTTTTCATCCTCACATATGGTTTTATTCTTCCTTTCGATGTAACGTCCCCCTCACCCAATCCGACCATCGGGAGGGGACATTGGCCTAACCCGGGCTTTCAAATTTCACCCCAGATCCATAATACAAATTCAACCAACAAAATGTGTGCAACAATGCAAATAAACATGCATAGCAGAATTAAAGCCTATCCACACACATCTAATATGCAAATACAAGCATAAACATTACAGGCATAAAATAAAACACTTCAGATTCAAACACATGAGAATAATTATCTTTATCCAACGCATATCCAAGCAACTGGTTGTGTAAGAGCGCTTTTCCACCCAACCATAAGCACTTTGTCCAGCATATACTATTTCTGCTGCTGAGAGGCCACCCCCAAGCTGGGATATGAGGCCACTAGGGCGATGGAATCACCTACAAGCTTCTATCTCCCAGCCCACAATCCATTCTGCTCTCTGTGCTTAGCCAAATGCTCATACAGAGCTCTACAAGGGCATCCCTTAGCCTCAATCTGTGGCTTCTCAAGCACCTATGAGCAACAAAACTCAAGGGTAGGGGTTCCTAGCTTTCCTAATCTCTCTGTTCACCTACAACCAACAAAACCCACTTCCAAATCTGCAACATGGTCTCCAAATTCGAATTTCTAGGTTCAAAACAACATGGTAAGTTCATGGACAGCAATGGAGAGCTCTGCATCATCCAAATCTGCATGAAAGAATCAGACAAATGGGGGTTGAATCCAAAGGATATGAGAAAATGGTGACAAGACAACTGACATAACTTCTGGCAGTAGGGAAAGGAATCCTGACAGCTACAGACTAACTTCTATCATGACAGAACTGTCACAAAAGTGCAGTCAGTCCCATGCCTTAATAAGTACATGAGGTGACTTTTCCCACCAACCACACACATGCACTAATGATTGGAAAATGGTCAAAAAAGGAGATATTTGGCTTATTCAAGGCACATGACAGAATTTAGGTGTTAGTTCTAAGGTTGACACTTGGCAGCAAGGATTTGGTTTCCCATAGGACCCCTTCCTCTTCCCCTCTGGTGGAGTCATATCCCCTTTGGTGCTCTTTACACAACCATTGTTGGACCATTTATTATTTATGCTCATAATATTTACATAATATTCTAAATCACCATAAAAGCCAACTAAACAATCCAAATGAAATATAAACATCATACATGCCTAAACATTCACTAGTCAGGCCTTGGCCTTTAGCTCCGCATTAGGAATTCGCACTAGCATATTTACATCATTTTCATTTTTAATGGAATGGGGTCAAAATCGGTGTATTACAATTCCCCCCCCCTTGGAATAACACCATCCTCGATGTTCCAATACTTAGGAATACATACACACTTTAAACATGTCCAAAAATTCACAAAATGTGGCAGGTCTGTCCTTCATTTCATCTTTCACTTTGACCCTCCAGGACCAATTCCTGGCTCCCACAAGCTGCTCCTGCTGGCTTTCCTCTTCCAGCTCTGTAGGTGGGCATTGCTCCACAGCAATCCCTTCCTTTTATTTATCTTCCAGCTTATATACAAGTCTTAAATTTCATGGCTTCCATATTTCTTGCCGTCCTAACAACTATTTGAGGAATATTTTCAGCCAATCCCAATATCATTTGGTCTGCTTCCATGGCCAATGTGCACAACTGGCTCCCACTTTGCTTACTAGCAACACTTGGATGGTAACAACTACAACCAATTGATTTCAATTTCTCTTCTGTGAAATTCATCATTGCAATTCTTGTTAGGCCAAGCATAACATAAACATTACAAATCAGTCAATTATTTGCCCAATTGACATGGAGATCCCATGCTCTATTCATGAGACTTCCACACTTTTCATGCTTTCCCATCATACACATGAACTCATTCATGTTCATCCTTTCATAGGGAATTAACTATTTCAGCATTCACAATTTATTTCAAGCAAATAAACAAAATCAACTTTCAGCCATAACATGCATTCCACAATTTTATGTTTTCTAAAATGCATCAATAAAAAAGGGATGAGAAGAGTAAGAGTTTCCCCCTCCTAGTCTTGTGCCAATCCGGAGCCACACCACCACTGTGGTTCCATGCTCCTTAGCCTCTTTCACTTCAAGGTGAATGCTTGACTCTCCCACTCTTGTTTGGGCAACGACACATAGTGTCTAAGGTCTGTCTAAGGCTTTTCAACTAGGGAACCTTTCCCCATTGTTGCCTACAGAACCTTTGGATGCTAGGAACCACACAAGTCCACTAGATCCACTTCCATTGTTACTCATACTGAGCTTCCTAGGTCAGTCACATGTCCAAATGCATCCTTAGGATGCATTCAAGGTTCTTGCTTCTAGCAGCACCTACACTCAAACATTGAGTCCATTCACATGTCAAGTTCATTTTTCATAGGGTTTATCTCTAAACAAGAATTTAAAAATCATGTACACACGTATATTCATATTAAATAAGCAAGAATCTGCAAGATAACCAAATACTTATATGCATTGGATGTCTTCAATTTATTCCACAGGCTCCTTCTTTTCTTTACAAGCCTTGGATCGCTTGCGGATACAATAATGAATGTTGGGTCAGCACGCAGGCTGGTCCACAATCATTCAAATAGGAAATTCCAAGCCAGTACACCGACTGGGTTTATCAGGCATCCCATTTATCAATATGCTAATCCAGTACACTGATTGGTTTTATCATTCATTTAAGTAATGTTTGGTCAGCACGTCGGCTTCTCCACAACATTCAATGACCAACCAATGCACTGACTAGATTTACCAAGCATTTATGGTGCCTTCAGGGTCCTTGCTTCCTGAAATGACCAAGGTTTCCAACAAAGAAACAACAGTGTATCCGCTTGGTTTTCATAAGACTTGTTAAGGAAATTTTCATTATCCGAAATAAAAATGAATGAAAATTAAATACTTATCTGTATTGGGAAGTTCCTCGCTACTCCACAGGTTTCCTTCTCTGCTCCACAACATCAAGTAGTTAATACCAAACCAATTCACTGACTGGATTTACCAAGCATTGGTGGTGCCAAACCAGTTCCATACCCGGTTTTCCCTCTCCATTTTCAATCCAGCACATCCGTCTGGGTCATTAACCAATGGAAGGAAATTGCACCACAACCATTTCTAGGTCAAGGCTCTACTACAGATCCATAGGCATCTTAGGGTTTTCAGTCAGTCTCGATACCCCACCTTACTGTTGACCCAATAGAGATTTTATGCCTTCATCAATATCACCACACCTTCACACACCACAACAACCCTTCATACACACAACAACCCCTCACAACAATCTTTCACCTTGCTTCTTTAGTGTGGAGCACCAAATTACATCTATTTAAGCTGACAACACAAGATGGATAAGCAAGCTCATTAGTATTGTTACTCTAAAATTGTAACCATACTTCATAACATTCCCTCTCAAATATTGAAACACCAGGAATGCATCCATTCCCTTAGGGTGTAGTCAATATTGACAACCCTAACATAACCTAGCACCCAAAAGGTATGCATCCCTTTCCGATGTGCGCCATGTAGACCCTAGTCACACTTCAAGCAATCTGGAATAATAATGAAATAATAAAACATGCTTTGCATATTAAATCTAATAACCAGACATGTATATTCTTAGCTAGGGTTACAGAATACTCATTTGTTTTGCAGATGTATCTTTTCTTCATTTGTGGAGAATGGGGGCTCCCTTCTCTGATTCAACAGTCCTTCGATTTCCACCCCAATATTTTCACGTTCCATAACCCACACATTCCTTCTTGGCATAATTTACCATCTCACTCACATGGTTTTCCAACATGCAGTGCAGTTGAGATATTATCAAAATTTACAATGGTGTTTCACCCGAAACCCATTTCCAAAGAATGGGACCCTTCCCATGGAGTCTAGCTTCTGTAGGCCATCACACATGGTCTTCCTACAATGTGTCTTCCTTAAACACTTATCAAATATCCAAACAGTTAGCAACATTTAACAATCAAATTCAAATCCGATTTCCCTAATCAGTCAGTGGCATTAAATTCAAACATGAATTTACAATTCTGTCTCCTCCAGAAATTGATTGGTTTAACCATGAGGCCATCCTCATATCCTTTGGATCCTGTAAGTGGAATCACTCTCTCCATTATGGCTTTATGCTTGCTACCATACATGAACATCCACTTACAACATGTCCTCCTGATACAATTCTAGAGAAGCCAAACAACCATTAGTAATTATTAGCAAAGTTTCAAACCTAAAATTTACAAATATGTTCCATGCATAAGTTAAATTTCACAACCATGAGAACCTTCTCATAACCTTTGACTTCTGCACATGGTAGATCCTGGTATTAACTATAGACTTATCCTCATTTCCATACTCAAAACAATTCTACCTGAAATATGAAACTTTCAATCATCCAAACACATTGTGAGTATCAAAGCAAATAATCTTCTCATTGCTACAACAATCACTGAAGTGATCTTAGAATTATAACGCTCAATAATTCAAACACTTTCAGTTGTTAACATTTGAAATGCAAATATATATATATATATGCATCGTGATCATAATAAAATTGCAAGACACAGTCTCATTATCCCTGCAATTTGAATAAAAACTCTAATATTCATTACTTCATAGCCATATCACTTCATGCAACTTTGGCCTTCCAACAGAGCATCCTAGTAGCCCTTCAAACATGACTACCTTTATGCAATATTTCTCCTGCATTCATAGCATTTCATGAAATGATCTCAAAATAATCATTAATTCGTCATTTCATCTATTGTTTAATTTGCCATGAATATACACCACAACCATGCCTTCACACAAGGAATCACAACATGTGTACCCATACTCATGCATGCACCTTTACAACATTCGCAGAAAATTTTCATGTGCATTCACTCAATGCAACCACAAGATTTATAAAATATCTTAATGCATATCCACTCAATGCCACCTTGCACTGATTCATGAATAATGTACTATTATGCCATTCATCCTATCATAACAGGGACATAAGTCCTTACTTGCTTTGGTTATTAACTCATAACCAACATACACAAATGGCATGATATAATTTTATATGAATGTATTGAGGTTTCTAAGAAACTATAGGGTGTAAGGATCCTTTCCTTCACTTACCCACACCTCACCATACTCGATAGGATGACATTCACATTCAGGCACTCAGTACCACATGGAAACCAAATCAACATAGTTTAAACATAGTTGAAGGGATATTACCAAATCTTCTTTCAACATTCATGCAATTAGGCACAAATAACCATTACCTGCATGGACGTCATTAACATTGCTTGATGTTACCTAATTAGTTGGCCTCTTACCAAGGCTACACAATCCTTTTTCCAACCTTTTGATCGTGAATCATTACTCCAGCCTTCCTTTCAAGGTTTGTTGGTCACATGCTGTGACTTCTTTGCATTTTCAGTCATGCTTCTATGGTCTGATTTCCTACAACCATTATCAACAACATTAATTGTCATCAACCATAGGCAATACCATTAATGGGCTATTGCATGTGTAAATTCACTACCTTTTCCCATATGCAACATCATGCTCATGCATAAGCAATTCACATGCACTATGTAATGAATCTTTAATCATGCCCACTAATTCATATGCATTTAATCTACTACTCTCTTGCATTTCCAGCATCTCTATGCCATAATTTATAAGCATGACAACTTCAAAATTATAAATACAATAGCAAGAGGGTAGTCGAGGGATTCTCCCTTCCAATTCCCCATCATAACAGGGAATTCCTCTTCCACATCATAGCTGATCCAATTTCTTGGCCTCTTAGCAAGCACACAAGGAATCATTAGCTATGATTTTCTCACCAAGCAAAAATTCAATGCATATACTCATGTATAACATTCCTACTTCTTATTTTCCAAGCATACAATTGTTATGCTATAAACAGAAATTAGTTTAAGGTGAGAAATTTCCCTCTTATCAACATTGCCTTACTGCTCCAATTGCTTTCAGAAATTATGGCCAAGTTCAACTTGACCTTTCTTAACTTCCTTGCAACTGTCTTTACATAGAATTTTCTCACCGAGGACGACGTCTCACGGGGATGAAGGGGGGTCAAGGGGGCTTGCGGATCGAGGGCAGCACCCTCGTTTTTTTTATAAATCTTTAGATTTCGCACAATCTGCCACATAAGATCAAATGCATTTTTCGATTTCGGGTACCCAAAAATCGACTTTGAAAATGATGCTTTTCCTCCGATCTACACCCTGTAGATGACCCCTGCATTACCTTACCACTGTCAGGCATAAGCGGTTTTAGGGTCCCAGAAGAGCAATTCCCTAAAATTACTTTTACGAGCTTGAATGCATGAGAGAGTGACATGTGGATGAGGCGCTTTTCTTTCAGGGTCGCGAGAATGAATTAACCTCCATGCATATTCATGGCCCTTAATCATTCTCAGCCGTCGATCAAATCTGTGTGATTCCCAATACTAACATGATCACCGCGGGTCCCATTGTCCCTGCCACCTATGCACTAGATGTATGGACCCAACATACATCACTGCTTATCAAGATGAAAGTGGTTTTAGGGTTCAATAAGAGCAGTTTCTTGGACCCGCTTTTGAGAGCCTGAATGCACGAGAGAGTGACACGTCATTGAGCAGTTTACCACTTCAGGGTCGTGTAGCTTTGTTATCCTTCATGCATGTTCAAGGCCCTGAGACACTGTGATCCGTTGATTAGATCTGCACGATCTCCAACAACTGACATGACTGATGAGGGTTCCATTCCTTCTGACATGTCTGCCTATCACATCTCCCCATGTCACATCTGTTCCCTGTTGGACCCAAAAGGTGGTTTCAGGCTTCGGGATAAGCAGATTCCCGAGACCACTTTTAATTTCCTGAATGCACCAGAGGATGAAACATGGATGGGGCGGTTTTCATTCAGGGCCACGAAAACAAATTAACTTTCGTGCACCTTCATGGATATGAATCATTCTCAACCGTCGATCTGCCTTGCTGCTCAACGACTAGATCTTCTCCGCTTTCACACTCCATCCCTTATGGTCACCTACGCACACAGATCTGATGTGGCTGGTCCACATCACCCTTCCACCTAGCACTGGTGGGGTCCAACTAAATTTTCCCATTTTTCAAAATTTTGGATTTAGCAAGGTTTTCATTAGGCAATAAGGGGAAATTTTCAAAAATGATTTCAACTTACTCCAAACCCTTAACTTCCATATAACTTCCATTTAACAGAAACAGATTTTCCTACAGAACCAGTTCTGATTTTTGCCTGTAAAATATGATTTTTGGTCCATAAAGCTCTGGCATTGCAACCAAAAGCTCTGATACCACTCTGTAATGTCCCCCTCACCCAATCCGACCATCGGGAGGGGACGTTGGCCTAAAATGGGCTTTCAAATTTCACCCTAGATCCATAATATGAATTTAAACAAACAAAATGTGTGCAACAATGCAAATAAACATGCATAGCAGAATTAAAGCCTATCCACACACATCTAATATGCAAATACAAGCATAAACATTACATGCATCAAATAAAAAACTTTAGATTCAAACATATGAGAATACTTATCTTTATCCAATGCAGATCCAAGCAATTGGCTGTGTAAGAGCGCTTTTCCACCCAACCATAGGCACTCTGTCCAGCATATACTATTTTTGCTGCTGAGAGGCCAGCCCCAAGCTGGGATATGAGGCCACTAGGGTGAAGGAAACACCTAAAATCTTCTATCGCCCATTCCACAACCCATTCTGCTCTTTGTGCTTAGCCAAATTCTCATACAGATCTCTACAAGGGCCTCCCTTAGCCTCAATCTGTGACTTCTCAAGCACCTATGAGCAACAGAACTCAAGGGTAAGGGTTCCTAGCTTTTCCAACCTCTATGTTCACCTAAAACCAACAAAACCCACTTCCAAATCTGCAACATGGTCTCCAAATTCGAATGTCTGGGTTCAAAACAACATGGTAAGTTCATGGACATCAATGGAGAGCTTTGCATCCTCCAAATATACATGAATGAATGAGACAAATGGGGGTTGACTCCAAAGGATATGAGAAAATGGTGACAAGACAACTGACATAACTTCTGGCAGTAGGGAAAGGAATCCTGGCAGCTACAAACTGACTTCTGTCATGACAGAACTGTCACAAAAGTGCAATCAGTCCCTTGCTCTTCCCCTTTGGTGGAGTCATAGCCCCTTTGGTGCTCTTTACACAACCATTTTTGGACCATTTATTATTTATGCTCATAATATTTACATAATATTCTAAATCAGCATAAAAGCCAACTAAACAATCCAAATGAAATATGAACATCATACATGCCTAAACATTCACTAGTCAGGCCTTGGCATTGAGCTCCGCACTAGGAATTCGCACTAGCATATTTACATCATTTTCATTTTTAATGCAATGGGGTAAAAATCGGGGTATTACATTCGACAACCCTATTTTGCTGAGGGTCATAGGGTACAATTAACTGTCTACAAATTCTTGCATCACTATAGAACTCATTAAATGCACGTGAATCAAATTCACCTCCATTGTCAGATCTCAAAGCACGGATGTGCTTTCCTGTTTGATTCTCAACCAGGAATTTGAATTCCTGAAACTTGCTAAAGGTTTCGCTCTTAGCCTTTAGGAAATACATATATGACTTTCTAGAGAAGTCATCTATAAGCAGTACATAATATAAATAGCCACTCAGGAAAGGGGATGACATGGGACCACATACATCAGAATGTATTAAATCTAAAATCCCTTTATATATATTAGTACTGCTAGAGAAACTCTTTTTAACATTCTTCCCAAGTGCACAACCCCTGCATACACTATCATGCTCAAAGTCAAATACGGGCATACCTTTCACCATTTGATGTAATCGTAGTAGTGCTTTGTAGTGGAGGTGACCAATATTCCTATGCCATAGATTGCATGGACTGATAGTGTTGTGAACCACAGCTTGAATGTACTTCTCGGGTACCTTGTAGAGACCTCCCTCTTTAACTCCAATCACTACTGCATATTTCAAGTCTTTGTTCTTTGTCCATAATAGTTCTTGATTATCCTTGAAGATAACTCGGAAGCCCTTATATTCAAGAACCGAAGCTGATATTAGGTTCTTCTTCCATCCTGAAACATAAATAATGTCCTCCACATATAAAATATCTCGTGAACTCGGCTGGAAGGAGGTGAATCCAACTCCTCGGATCAAATAGGTTGTGTTGTCTCTCAACTCTACCTTGCATGCAAAAAATTTCTCCTTGAGATTGGTGATGGAATTCTTATAACCAATCATATGTTTGTATGCGCCAATGGCAACCAACCATGTGTCCTCACTTGTGATGACGGATCCATAAAGTGTTGAGACTAGGTAATACTCCGTCCTTGTCTCCTTTTTTTAGGTGCATTCTTTTGAGTAGTTTCATCTTCTATAGTGGTAGAAGCATGCAACCTTCCTTTTCCCTTTTTTTTGCATTGCAATCCCTTGCATAATGGCCCTTCTTGTCACATTTGTAGCATCTAACCTTCGACTTGTCAAACTCTTTGTTGTATACCTTCTTCTTCGAATGGGAAAATTTCTTTTGAGAGAAGTTCTTCCTACCTTTCTTCATCCTTGCCGTGAGGGAAAGGTTTTCTTCTTTGATGGACATTGACTTGCTTTGTATTCTCCCTTCCTCTTGGAGGCAGTCATGCCACAACCTTTAAAATTTAGGTTGTACCTCTTTTCCATTTACCGTAACCAAGAATGTCTCCCATGAGGATGGGAGAAAATTAATAGTGGTTTGGAGAAGATCATCTTCATCCCGCCACTACTACAATACTAGCAAGCTAATCTCTTACCTGTTAGATATTGGTGAATAAGGAGGCCATTTTCTCATCCTTCTCCATCATTAGGTTTCGAAGCTTATCCTTCAATTCCTTCTTTTGACTCGGGGCCTTCTTCTGATATAGGTTTGTCAATGTATCAAAACACTCCTTTGTTGTCTTTAACAGAGTGATCACAGACATCAAATTGTCCTTTATCGAATAATAGATTATCCATTTGGATTTAGCTTGGTTCTTATTGAAGTTTATGCACCCTGCATTAGATGTAGGCTCCTCCACCACAGTGGATATGTAGCCATCCAAGTCATGTTCCTCCAAGATGTTCAACACCATCGCATTCCAAGTGTTGAAATTTGAAGTGCCCTCAAGACAGTCTTCCGGTCGAACAGAGATCGATGCCATGACTCTCAAGCATTGTGCTCAACTCCTTGGGATCTACGAAGGCTCAAGTTTGCTTGAAAAATATTAGCTCCTTCAAACCCTGATATTTGATACCATGTTAATTTTTGAGCAAATATGATGAAATTTGAACTTTAAAATTTTAAGTACAGAAATACTGAATACTTGAATCAATGAACCATTCAATCACATTAAACATTCAACCATAACACAAGATGTATCCTGGGGGAAAACCCTCAAAACAATGAGGATGAAAAACCCCAACAAATCTTCAGAGTATATTGATAGATAGCAGAGAATGTATTTTACATCAAGCACCCTTGGTGCAAGTATAGAGCAAGATAAATATAAATAAGAGAGACTCAGAATAATATCCTACACAAAGTGAAGTGGCTTTCCTTCAAGGGAGAATAGAATTCGCTTCACATTAAATTCATCAATCCTGTATAACATATTATACATTCTTCACATGCATCATATTCTATTTTTATCTTCTGACTTCATGATAAACTCACCCTCCATATGGATGCATCAATCTTGCATGAAGCAGGCCGCCCACTTCTCATGCAATGCATTAAATCGCCGAACTGAGTCTTAGGATGAACTTGCCCCTTAACTGGAAGCTTTCCCACTTAGTTAGGTGGCTAACTTAAGTGTTTTCATGCAAGTGTCGCAACTCAAGTGTCATCTTTTAGTTTAATATGTGTCGTCTTTTAGTTTAACATAAGTGTCTTCATGCAATAACACTTAGTTAACTATATCTTCTTTGTTACCACTTAGTTAACTCTCTTTAACTAATCCTTTCTTGTTAACATCATTGTAGTGATCAATTTGAGTTCTCCTTTGATTTACTGGAGTATTCAATGAAGTTTAACAATTTGAATTATCTCTTAATTAATTCTTTTATGTGCAATTCTAATTCTCTCATATCTTATCACATTTGATCTTTATCTCTTGTCTTATCTCCATGGTCAATACGTGTTAGCTTTAATTATCTATCATATCAAATTATACTTAGAATATTTGTCAGATAATGTGATCATATTATATTAATCTCGGACCAAATTATCATATTATAAAGTAATTCACTCTATAGGTGGCCAGTCTCTAAAGGAGACTTAATAGCAATCGATGACCATTGTTAGTAATACATCAGACAACATTAATGCTTCAACATGAAAAGCATCTACCTCTATAACTGGAGGTCCACCCCATGGGTACCTACTATAACTAGAGGTCCACATGAGAATCTAACATGACACACAAGTCCTCAGCCTTGTCCAACAAGACTTTACAACATCATCACTTTGATACATCAAAGAATTTACCTCAACACATGAGGAATAACCTTTTACAACTGAAGGCTTATTCATTCTTGATTCCAACTCAATAATCTACTCCAAGTTCTGGATTCCAACTTAGGATCCCTACCTCAACACATGAGGCCCAATCCCGGCTGCACAATATTGACTTGGAAAATGACTCATGATGCTGCACATTTAACAAATACTACACTCTAGCACATTATTTTCATGATCTACATTGCACCCGAAGAGGTAAATTAATTCAAGAGAGCTTAAAAAAAATCATTTCCCCAATGAAACATACACTGACATTCTTAGCTTTTTCCCTAGGAAAATCGAACAAAAAAATATTCAATAACAATCACATTTAATAAAAGGCTTTGACGTGTTTCTTGCAAATATGAAGACTTCCAAAGAAAGCATAACGTAAATGGAAACCAAGTTGTATAGAATTGAAATCAAACATGAGAGTTTGTGATTCATAGCATATTGATATTGTAAGCAAACTTCTAAGAGATTCATAATAGACCAACCTGTAATTTGTTTCCAAGGAATGGAGAATCACAGAGCCATCATCCAAGTTGGGAACTTTTTGCATTCTTGCACTGCACAAATCATAGCCTTTTTCTTTTCCACCAAAAATCTTACGGAGCTCATGGCATGCAAGTTGTGATTGTTACATCGAGATTCATTAACAAAATCAAAACTAGGTAAATTATATATCAATCCGTGAGAAAATAAAAGGGAGATTCATAAATTTGATTAACTATATATTATAAAAGCAGGGGTTTTCAAAACCTAAGCATTGTTTGTTATGGGTTTTCCAAATTACCTCAAATCAAAATATAGTTTTCTTTCTTTCTAAATGAACTTCAAGTGTGGTTGTTTCTTTTGGTCCAAATTTCGTACCTACTAAGCTTCCATCTTTTATTTTTAGTATTTGAGATGTTGTCTTTGCTATCTTTGATTTGTTTTTTGCATTTTTTATTGCAAGAATCTCTTCATGAAGTTCCAAGAGCTGCTCTCTACTAGAAGTCTACAATTGTTCAAATATTTCAGAAACCGAAGTCTACAATTGTTCAAATATTTCAGAAACCGAATTCTCGATAACATATTTTATTAAATCAAAATAATGTAGTGGGTAGCAAGCAACCCTACTTTGACGGTGCTTCAATAGACCATCAAAATGTTTGCGAACTACAGAGCGTTAGAACCAGAGTCAGCGAAACAATGAAACTGCCCTTTTTCCCCAACCAAAGCACATATATATTATACATTCAACCATGCATTCCCTCCATCCCACTCGCATTTAATTCCATCACTGTAGTTGTAAAACCACCTGTCGCCAGCATGTTTCTAGTGCCCCAATTGTACGGCTTGAGGCATCTGGGGCTTGAAAATCCTGCAAACACATACCTGAAAAAACCTTTACAAATCGCCATCGTGTAATTCCTGTGGATTGTACGGAAAAGCCACCAAAAATGTGTTTCCTACATGTAGCTTTGCGGGGCATAGAAGAACTATCATGTGATTGAAGCCATAAGTCCAAGAATCTAAAATGTGATTCAAAACCATTGTTTTTTCCAAAACATTTATGAATGCCTACATTGATTTTGGGATGAGAGAGCACTTCTTTTTTGGACTCCTTTGTTGCACCTATATTTTTTTAAAATAAATAGACATTTTTGTGTCAATCTATGTGTGTCCTTAAAACATGTTAACTAGATTTAAGCATAAACAAAGAATGGTATTAATTGCCAAACTTGCTTCTTGGAAGAGTGGGAAAGGTGATATATGCTAAGGTGCAACATATGCTATTGAAATAACAAAAACATAGACATAAATCTTGTTCCTCTTTTGGGTTTACATGTCATTTTGAAAAAGTAGAAAGTGGTGAGTAAGTGAGATCCTATTTTCATACACAAAAATTGAACTAAAAAATGGTAAAAATCAAATGCATAAAACATTGTTTAGAATTATTTGAATGTACGAATGAAAACCATACCAATGAATATTGCAATGGAATTTGAATTTTTGATATTAGCATACAACCAACAAAGGTTGTTGAGTAAAGGTGTCATTGATGTCAACATGGTCAAGAGATCTGTGTCATGATCTTATAATATTGTTGAGTGATATTGTCATTGATGTCAATGTGGCAATGATGATGATGATGTGACAATGGTAATGATGATGTGGCAATGATGATGATTATATGGTAGTGATAAAGGGATATTGTTTGAAGCCTTGAAGAGTTTTGAAGGAGCCTTTACATAAGTGTATATAACTCCAAAGTGGTACCCTTATGGCATAGATGTTAAGCGTGGCCCTCACGGGATGAGATAACATGTGGTTGTTTCCATATGCCCACTTTGTGTTGTACACAAATGGAGAAAGCCCTTAAATCCATTGAAGAATCCCCTAAGGAAATGATGATATTTCCATCTAAAGTGTCTTGAATAAGTGTTTAAAGAAACCAATAAATAAGCCCCTAATTTTATGATGATGTGTCCACAAGGCCATGATGATTAGAAGTGAGAAGAAGCCCTTAAATCCAAATGAAGATATTTATGTACACCCCACTTGCCCACTTGTGGAGGCAATAAACCCCAAGAAATATGAAGAATTGATGTACCGGGTCCACCTTGAGAGTGTAGGAGGACACCTTTATATAGTTAGGAAGCAACCTATCGCAACACTTGGCAATGAGCAAGTTTTTTGGTCTTGAAGGCATTAATGACAAGATATGTGCCCACTTGTGAAGAAAGTAAAAGGTTTAAAGGATCAAGTAACCACATGTGGCTTTGAAATATTGTAGCCTCTTAGGAAAGGGAGGAATCCAAAAATAACATTAATGAAGACATGAAGTCGTCAAGAAGACAAGACAAAGACCCTTGATGAAGTCTTGAAGTGTTCATTGACCCATTAAAGAAGCCCCTAAAATGTGGAAGACATAATTAATGTTAAGTTGTAGGTAGACCTAACTTAAAGTGAACTAAAAAGTGACCTTGGACTTGTATAAGTAAGAGAACCCTAATTTGGCATTATGATGAATCACAATTCGACCAATACAAGGAAGAGGAGCAAATTCCAACCTAGAAGAGCAAATTTCCAAGGGAAGATGAAGTGGAGGGGGTTGTGAAATCTGTTTAAGGTCATCTTGGAATTTTTGCTATATATATATATATATATGTATGTATGTATGTATGTATGTATGTATGTATATATATATATATATATATTGGTGTGTTTAAGACCACGAAATTTTTATGGGATGGATCTAATATGCGTGAGTAATTTTGGTAAAAATTTCAGATGTTGGTTCACTATATTTTAAGAAAAATGACCTCGGGAAGTTAGGGTTTCTAAATCATATTTAAACAAGTCAGTTTGGAATTTTTGCTATAATTTTTGTGTTAGAAATATTTCGATAGTTCCCTTTGGATGAGATTATTTATACATGATGAATAATATGTGGTAAAAGTTTCAGATGCATATTCTCTATATTTTAGGAGATATGACCTCAGGAAGTTAGGGTTTTTGAATGATCCTCAAATCAACTTTAAATAGGCTAGTTTGGCATTTTCGCTATAACTTATGTTCTAGGAAGATTCAAGTAGTTCCCTTTGAATGATATGATGTAGAGATCTTGAAGAAATGTTGGTAAAATTTTTAGATATTGGTTCACTATAGTTTCACTTATATTATCTTTGGAATAAGGGATTCTGAATAGTTTAAAGCATAATATTTTGGTGATATTGGCATAGATTATGGTGATGTTTTGGCATAGATTATAGATTATGGTGTTATTATTGGAATAGATTATTATGATGTTATTTCCATATATTATTGTGATGTTATTGTCATGGATTATGGTGATTTTATTGGCATGATATAGGGTTCTTCTCTTGGAATGACCTAGGGTTTGAAGATGATAATGATGTTAAGGATTTGAAGAAGTAAACAAATGAAGTCTAAGGATGATTGTTTCTAGGGTTTGATTATAGACTTGAGAGGCATATTTTTGGTCCTAAACTTGAAGGTCTTATTGTATATTTGAAAGGCTATTTTGCTGAAGATTTGAAGGTTATATTACATATATGTTTTGGTCTTCTTCATGAAGGGTTTGATGGCAGATTTATAAAGCATTTTGGAAGTCTTGTTTGTAGATTTGGAGGATATATTTGAGGCATGTATATGTTGACATGTTGACAGTGATATTGAAAGTTATAGTGACAGTGACGGTGATGGTGATAGTGATAATGGTAGTAATAGTGAAAATGACAATGGAAATGACCGTGATAGTGACAGTAATAGTGATAGTGGAAGTGACAGTGACAGTGATAGTGATAGTGTGAAGACAGTGACTATGACATGTTGATACTCTTATTCATATTATGGTGTCAGGGTGGTTCTAGGGTAGGTTGGTACATGTGATATCAAGGAATTTGTGCTTCCTTCTAGTTGGTGCTAGAGAACTAGGGTGGTAGGGTGGTGTAGGGGACATTGAGTTGGTGCTCAAGAGGATTGGTGCCCTCATCCTAGAGAAAAATTTAAGCCTATAAACAAGTTGGTGCTTGCAGTGAAGGTTGTATCCTTCACCAAATTAGTCAGTTGGAGGTGGCTATAGTAGGATGGAGCTTGTTTTGCAAGTTGGTGCTTGAAGTGAAGGTTGGATCCTTCACCAAACAATAAGTTGGAGCTTACTGTAAATAGGTTGATATATGCAGTTCGTACAATTTGGAGCTTGCATCAGGGATGGGTGTCCCTCTCAGGTTGGGTTTCTACGTAAAAATATCTTATGCATTGTGTATGATTTTTTATGTGATGATGAGTGGCATTATTAATGGTTAATGTTACATGATGTGCTTTAGGTTAAAAATGTGAAAAAAGTTCTCAATATTAGTTCACCCCCCCTCTCGGTATTGGTGAGTATTACAACAATTAGTATCAGAGTAGGTTCCTTTAGAACAATCTAACAACTAGAAGTAAGATCTCTGGAGCACACATGGATGAATATGGAAATATTTTCTCTCCCAATGGAGCTCCATTGTTTGATGGTTCAAATTATGAGTGTTGGAGCATAATGATTATATTATATTTACAGGAATAAGGTTATGGCATTTGGGAATATGTTTTGAATGGTTACATCACCTCACAAAGACCGCCAAAAACTACAGCCAATAAGTAGTTATGAAAGAACAATGCAATGGAAATGGATACCATCTTGGATGGACTATATGATCCTGTGAAATTCAAAATAGGAAAATGCACATAAGCTAAAGAGATCTAGGACAAACTACAAGAAAAATACACAAAGGAAGCAATGCAGGATTGTGTAGAAGATCAAAAGGAAGATACACCAAAGGAATAAGAAACATCAAAGGAGATGGAATACAACCCAAATGAACATGTTTTTGATGAATCAAATGAAAAAAGGGTAAAGGAAGTTGAATCAAGTAAGTATTGTTGTTGTGATAAATCAAACCCTTGTGACATTAGATGTGCCTATGAAAATAACATCAGTTTACACATGAAGAAAATCAAAAGGAAAGGTCAGATACATAAAATGAAGAACATTCTGAAGCAAATGGTGAAGTCATTGAGAGAAAAAGAAATGCTTCAGAAGAAGAAGAGAATGATGAAGTAGAAGTTGAATTAGACCATAAAGGGGAACTGATTGGTGCTCTAGTTGATTTGAGGAAATAAAGAAATAAGAACAAGATTATAATGGAACAACTACAGAGGTATCAAGAAAAGAATACATTGCTAGAAGAGAAGCTAAGTGAGACTGAAAAGATGGTCATTGGTTTAAAAGAACAAATTTAAGAGGCTAAGAAGACTGAAGAAACATTAGAAAATCAACTAAAAGAGAAGGAGGAAGAATATAAAGAAAATGAAAATACTAGTCAAGAAAAAGAAGTTGAAATTGAATCCTTAAATAAAGAGTTGTAGAAGTTAAGTTTGACAAACATGGAAACTGAAGTGGAACTCTTGGAAATTAGAAAGGAGAACCAGTTACTAAAAGTTCATCTACAAAAATCTCATGAGGATTATCAAAATTCAAAAGAACGAATGGAAGACAGTATTGAAGAATATAAAAAAACCATTGTTGGTCTCAGAAGTCAAATAGAAGAGGACAAGAAGATTGGAGAAAATATAACAAGCCAACTTCAAGAAAAGAAATAGTTTTGTCAAAAGCAAGAAGAACTTCATGAAAAGGATAATAAGACGATTACTTGTTTAAGGGTTCAGATAAAGGAATGTGAAGAAGTCCTGAATGACCAACTCAAGAAGAAGGAAGAAATGTGCCAAGAAATGGCGTTATAAATTGTTTCTCTAAAACAAACGTTGGATAAGATGAAGATAAACTCAAAATTTGAATAGAGCACAAAATTACTAAATGAAATGATGAGCCATCAAAGGTCTCCACTTGATAAAACCAGTATCAATTATGATAAACAATCAGAAAAAACATTAAAGAAGGTGAAATCCCCTAGCTACTAGAGAAGAAATCTCACGAAAATGCTAGAAGCTATGCAAAAGTCTTGAGAATCTCCAACCATGGTGAAGGAAACAACAAAGGATAATATTATAATCAACATAAACATGAATTCAGAAGGACTACATCACAAAGAAGACCATTTGATCCTGGTTACCGAAGTTTCTTTTCTAGTTATTGTTTTTCATGTAATAATTTTAGACATAAGCCTATGAATTGTAGAGCTTATGGAAGGAATACTCAAGTAAGGAATAGAGGTATCTGCATGGATCTGAATAGTGTTGAATGTTATGCATGTCACAACTATGTGCACATTGCAAGGTTCCACAAGAACAACTTTAGAATAAATGAGAAAGATAATGTCATAATCAATCAAGGGAATAATTCCAACAAGGTCTGGAAGAAGAATTCTAAAGAATGGAAGAAGAAACTTGTGGATTGTTCCTCTATGAAAATGATGAAGGTTCAAGGATCAAAGAAGGAAACCAAATCAAACCTTTTATCTTGAAGCTGGGTAGGATGTTGAATGAAAGCATAAATAGTCCCAAGATTGAAGACAAAAAGGAATTGGTGTTACAAGTTGAATGTGTGAGGGAAAAACATGAAGAATGAATCAATGGATAATTCTCAAAGGACATACCCAGAGTAGTTGCAAAGTTGAGTAATATTGACAAATCAACAAGTAAAAAGGAAGGTATCATGATTACAAGTGATGATCCTGCAACATAACAACATTATACATTGTTCTATACAATTTGGCATGAAGACTCCTAGTATCTTGGATAATGTTGAGGGAGGGTCTAAGTAGAGGGCAAGGAATACCAAAGAAAGGACAAAAACTTAAGGATTGTGTAGAGAAAAAGATAGTATCTTGGAAAATAATATAGGAACACAAGGGGATCTACTTTAGAAATATTCAAGAAATAGCCCAGTCTAAGGGGGATTCAAGACAACCAAAGGGGGGTCATTATTAGCAAGGACAATTATTCTCAAAAGGAATTCATAGTTAAGTAAAGTTATCCTTTAGAAGGGGAGAGAATGTTCAACATAACAAAGTCATAGAAAAGAACCATATTGATAGGGGGACCCAACATAATCCTTGGGGGAGAAAGTGAACATATTTACTTCAACCCTTTGTCATTAATGTCAAAGGAGGAGATAAATTTTAAGTTGTTTCCATCAATGAAAAAGGGGGAGATTTTTGAGTAAAGTTGTCATTGATGACAACAGGGTCAAGAGATAAGTGTCATGATATTATAATATTGTTGAAAGATATTTTCATTGATGTTAATGTGTAAATGATGATGATGGTGATGGTAATGATGATGTGGCAGTGCTAAAGGGAGATTGTTTGAAGCCTTGAAGAGATTTGAAGGAGCCTTGACATAAGCGTATATAACTCCAAATTCATCCCCTTATGGCATAGCTATTAAGCATGGCCCTCATGGGACGAGATAACATGTGGTTGTTTCCACATACCCACTTTGTGTTATACACAAATGGAGCAATACCCTAAAGCCATTGAAGAATCCCCTAAGGAAATGATGATATGTCCATCTAAAGTGTCTTAAAGAAGTGATAAATAAGCCAATAAAGAATCCCCTAAATTGATTACTATGTGTCCACAAGACCATAGTGTTGAGAAGTGAAAAGAAGCCCCTAAATCCAAGTGAAGACATTTATGTACACCCCACTTTCCCACTTGTGGAGGCAAGAAACCCTAAGAAATATGAAGAAATTATGTACTAGGACCACCTTGAGGGTGTAGGAGGACACCTTAAAATAGTGAGGAAGCAACCTATCATGACACTTGGTGATGAACAATTTTGTTTGGTAATGAAGGCATTATTGACAAGGTATGTTCCCACTTGTGAAGAAATGAAAAGGTTTGAAGGGTCAAGTAACCCCATGTGGCTTTGCAATCTTGTAGGATCCTAGAAAAGGAATGAATACCCAAATTACCTTGATGAAGAAATGAAGTGGTCAATAAGACAAGTCAAATCCCCTTGATGAAGTCAAGAATTGGTCATTGACCCATTGAAGAAGCCCCTAAAATGTAGAAGACAAAATTAATGTTAAGCTGTAGGCTAACCTTACCTAAAGTGAACTAAAAAGCGACCTTAGACTTGTATAAATAAGAGGAGCCTCGTTTGGAATTATGATGAATCTCAATTCTACCAAGCTAAGGAAGAGGATCGAATTTCAGTGTAGAAGGGAAAATTTCCAAGGGAATATGAAGTGGAGGGGGTTGTGAAATCTATTTTAGGTCATCTTGGAATTTTTGCTATATATTTTTTTCTGGGATATTTCAAATTGTGAAGTATTTATATGATGGATTTAATATGTGTGAGTAATTGTGGTAAAAAATTTAGATATTAGTTCACTATATTTTTTGGAGATATGAACTCAGGAAGTTAGGGTTTCTAAATCATCCTTAAACATGACAATTTGGAATTTTTGCTATAATTTATGTTCTAGAAAGATTCAAATATTTACCTTTGGATGAGATGATGTATAGATCATTAATAACATATAGAAAATTTATTAGATGTTGATTCTCTATATTTTTAGAGATATGACCTTGGGAAGTTAGGGTTTCTGAATGATCCCTAAATCAAGTTTAAACAGGTCAATTTGGAATTTTCGCTATAATTTGTGTTCTAGGAAGCTTCAAAAAGTTTCCCTTGGAAGAGATGCTATAGAGATATTGATGAGAATGTGGTAAAAGTTTGAGATACTAGTTCACAATAGTTTCGTAGATATGCCCTTTATAAGTAAGGGTTTCTGAAAAGTTTAAAGTAGTAGATTATGGTGATGTTATTGGCATAGATTATGGTGATGTTATTACCATATATTATGGTGATATTGACATAATTTATGATGATTTTATTGCCATATATTATTGTGATGTTATTGGCATGGATTATGGTGATGTTGTTGGCATGATCTAGGGTCCCTCTCTTGGAATGACCTAGGGTTTGAATATGATAATGATGCTTAAAGGTTTGAAGAAGCAAACAAATAAATTCTATGGATGTGTTTATAGGGTTTGATTACAGTATTGAGAGACATTATTTTTCCTATCCTTGAAGGAATTATTGTATATTTGAAGGGATATTTTGCTACACATTTGGAAGTTATATTGAAGATATGTTTTGGTCTTCTTCATGAAGGGTTTGATTGTATATTTGTAGAGCATGTACAGTTTGACATGTTGACAATGACAATGATAGTGGCAGTGACAGTGACACACTTACAGTGAAAGCGACAATGACAGTGACAGTGACAGTTACAGTGACAATGACTCGTGTGAATACATTGATAGTGTGAAGACAATGATAGTGACATGCTTATACTCTTAACCATATCAGGGTGGCAGGGTAGTGCTAGGGTAGGTTGGTTCCTGTGATCTTAGGGAGTTGGTGCTTCCTTCCAGTTGGCGTTGGAGAACTAAGGTGGTAGGGTGGTGAAAGGGATATTAATTTTGTGCTCAACAAGATTGGTGTCCTTATCCCATAGATAGTTTGGATCCTATCAACAAGTTGTTTCTTTCCCAAATTGGTTAGTTGGAGATGGTTGTATAGCAGATTGGAGCTTGTTTTGCAAGTTGGTGCTTGCAGTGAAGGTTGGAGGCTTCACCAAACAGTAAGTTAGAGCTTACTGTAAACATGTTGATATCTAGTTTGTGCAAGTTGGAGCTTGCATCAAGGATGGGTGTTCCTCTCAGGTTGGAGCCTAATATTGTAATGAATGAATTATAAAAGAACATATTTTGTGGTTTTCTCCCATTTGGGTTTCCATGTTAAATATCTTGTGCACTGTGTATGATATTATGCGTTGATGATGATCTTTGATAAAGTACTATGATTAATGATGTGATGGTTTTATGGTTAATGTCACATGATGTGATTAAGGTTAAAAATGTGAAAAAGTGCTCAATATTAATTCACCGCCCTCGGTATTGGTGAATCTTCCAACAAAGGTTACATACCATTTGGAAAACTTGAAGTGGATCGACTATAGAGAAACTACATCGCAACAACTTGATATTTCTATAACTAGTATAGAAATCTTGTTCTTTTGCCATATAATACACTTTCATTTCAATAGCCTCGTAGAAGAAAGAATTGCATAAAAGGCTCAAATGCTATTAAAATAAAGTAGTGTTTTGAGTTTTAATCTTGTATGTAGTTGGTGCTACATCAAAATCGAATTAAAAAATGGTAAAAATCAAATGCATAAAACATTGTTTATAATTATTTTCAATGTTTGAAAGAAAACCATAACAATGAATATTGCAATGGACTTTGACTTTTTGATATTAACATATTTCCAACGAAGGTTACATGCCATTTGGAAAAGTTGAATTGAATCGACTATAGAGAAACTGCATTGAAGCAACTTGATATTTCCATCTTTGGAATAGAAATCCTAATTTTCCCCCTAAAAGGACACTTGCATTTCAATAGCCTTGCAGAAGAAAGAATTGTATAAAAGACTCAAATTCTCTTAAGATAAAGTAGGCTTTTGAGTTGTAAGCTTGTATGCAGTTGTTGAATTTTGTTTGGAAATAAATACTAATATAAGTTTTTTTTTTGTCAAGGTATTCTTACCAAAGTCCAATGGCATGATTGCAAATCTCTCAAAAGAACTTGGCAAATTGGGAAGAATTTCAATTTCTTCTAGCAAAAGAGATATGCAAAATATCCATAAGTTTTGTGCGAAAGATGGCTACAAAGTCAATAGAATCTAAATTCTAACCTTTCATCACTAATTGAGAAGCAACATGATTTAATAATGTTTCTGTAAAAGCATTTATGATATACATGATTTTGGATAAATATATGTAAAAGAAATAGAACTAGAGACAAATTTATTTAGTAGAAGAGGGAAGAAAAAGCTTACCTTGATACAAGTGCATGACTAGAGATTTGACACCTTTGTATTTACTAGAATCTGAATGCCATATGTTTCCATAGCCAAAAATGTTTTCTTTCTACCATTGTTGTAGACCAAAAGTTGATGTGTGTTTCCCTTATCAGTGAAATCATGTCATTTCCGACACATTATGTAAATAGAAATCATGCATTTGTGATCGACAAACTTGTTTTTGGGCTCATAAAGCATTGCTTTCTTGAACTTCTTTGTTGCACCTATTGTTTTTCCAGACAAATAAGAATTTTGTATCAAATTCTTCTTATCTTTCAAACATCCCAACTACTTCTAAGCATAAACAAAGGCATTTATCAATTATCAGACTTGCCTCGTGGAAGAGTGTCAAAAACAGTGTCTGATAAGGTATTACCTATGTTGTGTAATTAACAACAACATAGGCTTAAATCTTGTCTCTCTTGTAGATTTAACTGCCATGTTGTAGAAATAACAAGTATCGAGTGAAAGAGAACCCATTTCCATGTGTCAAAATCAATTCAAATTGGGTAATAATCCAATGGATAGAGTATTGTCTACAATTATTTCGAATATATCAATGTAGACTATAACAATAGTATTTCAGTAGACTTTGGCTCTTAGAAATTAACATAACATAGCATTTGGAAAACTTGAAGTAGATGGATAGTTTTTTGTTTGGAAAGTGTTGTTACCAAAGACCAAGAGCATGAGTGGAAATCTCTAAAAAACACTTGGGAGATTACAAGTGAACTCAACTTCTCCTAGCAAAAAAGGGATGCAAAGTATCCATAAATTTTGTGCAGAAGAATTCTATAAAATCAATAGTATTTGAATTCTAAATTTTTCCTTTTGATGAAGAGGCAAGAGACTTTAACCATGTTTTCGGGAAAACCATTAATTCTATAGCAAATTTTGGACAAATATATGTAAAAAAGAAAAAGGGGAATTCATTTAGTAAAAGAAGGGGGGGATTAACTAACCTTGACACAAACACATGTTTGTAGTGTAGATGCCTCTGTATTGATTTCATTATGCAAATCAAAGGTTCTAGTTTGCAATTGCTACACAGAAGAAACTGATGTGCATTTTTTTTGCTATCAGTGCAACTACACCATTGTTGGTATATTATGTAAATAGGAAATATGCATTTGGGAAAGTCTAGTAAGCATTGTATGGCTATGACTAATGTTCTTCTCCTAGATGTAGCTAAAACAATACTATCAAAAAATAGCAAAACACATAAATATTAGATTGACTTCAAAACCAAGGAAATTTCCAATCTGTCTAGAGTATGATTTTTTTATAATATATTTTCTATATTTCAAAGAAGAAGACACAAAAACAAAGAAGAGTTTACACATTTACCTACTTGCCAATGATTTTTTACTCATACTAAATCTAGTATCAAACTGCATTTTAATCGAACTTAATTGACATTGTCCAGGCTCTATGCTTTCTCTATTTCCTTTAGGACATTTTGCAATCCCAGAGAACACTTTTATTTGGCAATAGAACTATTGCCACTAACCAGCATAGATCCTCTTTGTATCATACTTCCAAATCCAAATAGTTAATTCCTAAGAAGTACATTTTGTTATTGAAACAAGTACGAGAATCAATTGCTCCACCAGTATCCAAGTTGGTTATTTGGAAAAAGAAAAAACAATTTACTATGCACAGTAGCATCGTTCAATAAACTAGTGACCATTTTGCACACAAGATTTACTCTTGAGTACTTTTCAGAGAACTATGAAACTGATATGTTTGTAAATGAAACTACAAATTGCAATTTGTGATGTGTTAATATGCATACCGTTGTTTCAATTTACACACTTTGCAAAAAGTATGGTGTTACAAGTACAAAGGTCTATATTATGGTATCTATTTAAAAGACTACAATGGAAGATGTTGGCATGTATATATAATAACTATTGCAAATATGAGTAAAATCATAATTCATAACATAAACACATGAGTCTATGAATGTAACACAACAATTAGTATGAATTGAGCAAAAGAGACATGCACGATGAAATGAAATTCCCAAGTTGCAAAAAGGGGATTGAAATCCATAATGTAAATCACAGAACATAAGGTCTAGGATATATAATGGAAATAACAAAACTATTGCTACCATTTTTCCAAGATCCTTTCTGTCTTAGATTTTGATAGCCAAAAATTCGGTGTCTATTGCTAGAGAATGCATTTGTTATTTACAGAAGTACAAGAATTAATTGCTTGGCTAGAATGCACATTGGCCATATGATAAAAGCAATGTGCAAAGCACTTGGCACAATAGAAGTGTTCAATAACCTAGTGACCATTTTTCAAACACATCTTATTGTTTATTATTTGTGAAGAAACTATAAAACCCAGATGCCTATAAACAAAACTACAAGTTGCAATCTATAGTGTAAATGTGCATAGTGGTCTCGCGCTTTACACATTTTGCAAAGAGGCACATTGCTATAGGCACAGAGGTGAATAAGCTACTATGCAAAATGTTGCAATGTATCTAGAAAGGCTATTGCAAGTATGAGGAAAATAAAAAATCATAACATAAATAGATGACTCTATGTTGGTAAACTAGTAATTGCTATGAATATTTGCAAGGTAGGAATCCATAATGAAATGCAATTTGTAGGCTATGAAAAGTGATTTTGCAATCCATAACCAAACTAAAAAAACATAAGAATAGGCTATATAACATAGATATAAAATGGTAGTCGAATACAATAGTCTTGCAAACACAAGTATCCAAAAATGTATAACAACTGTTATCATTGTAGTCTAAGTAGCAATGTCCTTCTTGTAGGTCTTCTTTGCAAAAAATGTATAGGTTCTAAGAAAGCTTCCACTGAATAAGCTCATTAAAATTAACATAGTTATTTTTGGCATGAGCAATAGAAAAACTATCAAAAAAGGAGTTAGAAGCCATCCAAAACTAGTTACAGACAACATGTTTCCCAAAAAATTATTTTCTCGATTTAATAGGATATTTAATCAAAAAATTAATTAAATCCAATGTAATTAATTGTTTCATGATTTCATATGCATGGTGTTATCACTATATAAAGAGTTGGAGTATCTTAAAATGGGAGATGGTTTATGATCAAATACTCGAGCTGAGGTTATTGTTGTGTGGGATATTTTGCATTTTGCAGATTCTAAAAGTGTGTTTCACTTACTAGTTCTTAGTGACTCCAAAATGATCATAGATTGGGTGAGTGGGAAGGCAGGTCTAAATGTTCTCAATTTGGGGTTGTGGCAAAGGAAGATTCATTATTTATAGGAAACCTTTTCTAATATCCATTTTTCTCATGTTTATAGGGAATTTAATGTCCAAGCTAATACTCTCTCAAAGGAAGCTCTTTCATTATAGGAATTTTCCCTTGTTTTTGAAGAATTGGAGCATGGTCAGGTGCTTTCCAAAGGCTCACTTTCAAATTTTTAAAGTGTTTATGTTGGACTACTAGGAGTAAATGAAGTTTTAAGTAGGAAGACATTGTCAATGTAATGTGTTAAGACAATTTTTGTACGGGTGATCCATTAGACGGTAATTTTTTGGTCTATTTGAGCCTATAAAATGCCAAATTTTGCAACTCTAGGTTCTGAGAAGATGTTCTTTATATCTTAATTTATATTAAATAAAAGATATAAGCTTGTTTTGAGAAAAAAAATAGTTGGAGGAATATTCTTTTTAGATTTAACTATAATAATTTTAATTTTACCGAAATAAAATATAATTTAATTCAAAAAAAAAAACATGTTTGATTCATTTAATTAGATTGTAAACATGTTTGATTTATATATTGTATTTTCTTGCACAATAAAGAGTTCATAGTTAAAACTCGTTAAACATTATATAATGACATTAAAAGATTACACCAAAAAATGATATCATAAAAAAATCAAAATAGTGTGTTAATTTTCAAGTTAAATATCCTTAAAAGGGAAAGTAAGGTTAAATATGATAATCTCATACCGGAAAGAAACATGTGTTTTATTGATCTTAATTATCTATGTTTGATATATAATTCCAACTAAGCTATACACCAAATAAATAAATATATAATTTAACCAAATTTAATATAGAGTGTTATTCTTTATAACCTATAATCTTAGTTTATCAATAAATTTGTTTTAATATTATATAATTATAATTAATTTAAAATAATTACCTATTTAAGTTTAGGTGTTTTGGGAGTTTTAAAAAAACATATTTTAAAAAAATGTTGTAAAGTACATGTTATGTATAATTCGTGACTCTTTGTTAAAAATAAAAACATTTATCATTAGTATTAAACATTGTTATAGTTCATTTAAACCTTTCATCTAAGATTATAAATAATTTTTTGTAAGGTTATAGCTAAGAATACATGTTGATGATTTTTTGAACCATTTTAGTTGGTTAAAAATCAATTTAATGCGTAGTGTGTTTGTCTATCTAGTATTTTGTTATTGAAATGAAAGGATGATTTAAAAATAATTTAATTTAGTTGAAGAGCACCCTCTCCACTTTATCCCATGATTTGATATATAATAGTATGCAATGAAAATTTATTTTCTTCAGAAAGTGCATTCCATGGTCTATAAAATTTGTTATTCAATTTGGAAGTATTTTCAATGAGCTTAGTTGTCTAAATATATTCTTGCAAAACATTTGGAAAAATCTAAATATCATATTTATTTTGATGAAATCAAAATTTTAATTAAAATTTAACATATTTTTACTAAATTAACTAACAAAGAGATTGAAATTAAAATGTATTTAATTAATATTAATGAAGAGTATGAATATAAACTTCAATCATCTCAATAGTTTATCATTCATTATTTTCACAATCAAAATTCAGCGATCGTACTAGCAAAGTATATACATATAAACTTTAGTATTCACAACAATTAAACATTATATGGTATCTCTAATTTAAATTACAAATACATCTCAAATTTGATTTTGACATGGATGAATAATGAATGATTTTAATAATTAACATAATTAATGTATTTTATAAACAACATGATCAACATCAATGTGATATGAAAAGACATAATATACATGAACTATAATATCAAAAATCAATATATATGTCAAATATGCCATCTCAAATTCGAATGAGTGATCTACTAATTCACCAACTCCTGTCATAATCTATGATCTGGCATGCATTGTAGGACAAGTCTTTGTATATGAGGTAGCTCATCTACCTCTACCATATTCTCATCATGGTGGCATGGAACCTCCCCAACATATGTGACAATATCTGCAAAATAATAGAGAATAATAATTAGACAATTTAAAGAAAACATTGTACAATAAATTGCATGTGCATTAAATAAGATGAAAAAATGAAACTATATTAATCAAAATATAATGTTGATATCATATTTGGAATTTGGTGGATAATTTAAGTTAAATATGATGCTATAACATCTTTTTTAGTCTATCCCTACATATGGGTACTACAAAAGCTCCAAAATATGATCATCTTCGCTAGCAAGCATCTATAGTACATATAGCCAGTGATCCTACATGGGAACTCTAACTAGATCCTCTTGGGAAACATTCCCCCCCACATGTGCACACACATATAAGTCCTCAACCTAAGAGGGAGACAATGGAATGATGGCCTAGTGGTCAGAAACCTCTCAAATTTTTTTAAAAAATAACTCTAAACCAAAAGGTAAGCCCATCCTACCCTTAAACACAAAATGACAGTGATCTGAAGCTAAACGAAACTATCACAAAAAATGGAAAATCACCTAATACATTGTAATGTCCCTTTTTAGGAGTTTATATTAATGGTGAAATTTTCAACTTTTCCACTAGTTCGACCTTTGACTAATAATTGTCTCTTGGTCTCCAAATGACTCCAAATGCTCCCAAATTGTTATATAAGGTGTATGGATTATATTGGGACATGAATATGAGTTTTATGCATGCTTTATAGACTTAAAAAGGCTTCTGAAAATCTCCTTTAAGTTCTGGCCAAAGTAGGGAGTTTGACTAGCAATTTCTCTTTGACTAGTATTGGTCTCTTGGTATCCAAATGCTCCCAAATTGGGTCTGAAGGTATTTGAGAGTTATTCAAACATATAAATGATGTTAATGTATTCTTAAAAACCCCTAAAACACTTCTTCAACATTCATTTACAATCTGGACAAAGTAGGCAAATTTACTAGCAATTTTGAGCTTCAAATCCCTGAAGGGTAGTGGATAAGACGGATTCCCAAATGCTGTTAAACCATTCCAAATTTATTAACAGAGGCATGGTACTGATAATTGGATTTAATTATCTCCCCAATGTATCATTAATTAATTCTTATGGCCTTCTGCAACTCCTTTAAATCATATCTTTATATGCAATATTTCACATAGGGGGAAAAGCTAGTAAATTTCACCATGACTTAGGAAATTCGAATTTTAGGTGCCAAGGGATTATGATCTGTTAATGGAACTTATTAATAACTTTAATAACATTAAATACATCCATAAAATCATAGATAATAACTTATATAACTCGAAATGGTGTCTCTTCAAACTCCATCAACAAAATCTAGGGGAAATGGCATCATTTTTGCATTGTTTGATATTTTTACATTATTCCACTTAGTATTTCGACCTGAGAGTCTCATGAACAGAAAATATAGATTATATATATATAAGAATAAAAATATATGGGGCCTCAATATCTATCCCAAATATTTCATCACCTCAACAAGTGCGTCTCTCCTCAAGGAGCAAGAATATGCCAAGAAATAGAAGAATGGTTGTAGAAGCAAGCTAAAGAGATGTGACCATGATATTCCATGTAGCTTCAACCTGTAACAAAAGACTCCATTAAAGCTCCAAATGAAAGGTCTGAATGGCCTTTCCAATTACCAACTAGGATGGGAATCTTTCACCCTCGAAATTGGTGCTAAGGCAAGAAGAGTAGCACTCCATTAGCTCTCCTCTCCCAAATGCAAAATGCAAATTATAAAATGATCAAAAGCTGCTATTATTATTTGTACATGAATTTTATAAACATCTAAGGTCCTCCATGAGTCGAATTCCTTCCAATAGCTTCATGCCAACTCAAGTTGGGAAGATATTCCTGAGTATGCCACTTGTCCTTCCAATTCTAGCCCTCTCCTTCTCCAAATTCGAATTGGTGTCTCTTTGGCTGAACTAACTCACTTGAGAACCCTCTTGGAGGCTATTTTTAGCCCTGACATGTCATATATGTCATATGTCAGCCTTCAGGTCTGATTTGTGTCATAGGTTTCATAACATCTTCATCATTGTTGTCATAGAGCTAAAGAATCTAGCCCAAGTGTCCCACTAGCTCCAAATTGCCTCTTCCTCTTCCATGGGAGTTACTATTCCTCTACATTTCGACCTCATTGACTCATGCCAAGTATTATTCCCTTCCAACTCATCCCCATAACATTGGACTTCTCATGGATTCAAATTGACAAGAGGAGGATGCCATGTGGCATAGAAAATCTAGCTTGTGTGGGTCCCACTTCCTCCATGTGTCTTCATGGTCAAATGACACTTTGATTTTCCCTTGTATATATTTATTTAGCTACTTTATTAAATATTTATGCTATTCTAATGTCCACACCTCATTTACTATCCTTCTTATTTCAAATCCCAATGCTTCCACCCACAACCTAGGAAACTAGTAATTTTCCTCATTGGCAATTATTTGACCCTTAACATCAATTTGACAAAATCTCATGAATATGGCGAATGGGCTTAGGCCATTGTGACCCAATGCAAAATTTGGTACATGAAAAATCCTCCCTTCCCAATATTGCTTGTCCTTAATCAATTTCAAACATGGGTGTTGAAGAACCTACTTTCTGTATAATTCTTTGAAGTTGCCACTGAGTTGCCCAACTTTGAGTCTTCGAGATTCCATGAAGATTTTAGAGAGGAACCACCATGCTTTCTGTTGCACTAATATGATTAAAATCACTTTATTAAGTGGGGAATCCATCCCCCATACTACTTGTTTCCCCAAAAAATTGAAACCAATGAGACTAATAATTATCCCAGGGTCCCATTGCTTGTATTGCACTCCAACAACTAGGAGTGCTCTCCAATGCATACCATCAGGTAAGAGAATTCCTGGATCCCATTTTCTTGTATGCATTCTTCCAAACATCATGAGTAAAAAATATATATCATCAAAGTACATAACAACATAATGAAAATGTACATCAAGAAGATGCTTCATCAAAGAATCATGAAAGTTTTTATACCTCCAAGCAAGTAGACCACCATTTTCCAAGTGCACACAAGCATCAAGTAACCAATCAAATCTGATCCAATGACATAGGTGATGATCCCGTGTCCTATAATGATGCTCCAAAAGGATGTGATATGCATCAAAATATTCAGCCATGTATTCTTTCATCCAAGAAGTGAATGAAGAATCTCCACTAAAATCTGAACCAAACAATGAGCAGAAAAAACAAGGAGACTTCAAATGACTCAAAGAAGTCTCACCCACACATCCATGAATGTGAGAATCATAAAGATATAAAAAAGTATGTGGCTGCCAACAAAAATTTTCTCCAATCCTAAATCTATTCACCCCATTGTTGGATGAAGTTCCTCCAACATAAAATGAACCAAGTGTTGAGCAAGAAAAACCATGAGTCTTCAAGTAACTCAAATGCATATCATTGGTGCATCCATGTAGATGAGAATCACCATAAAGTAACAAAGGATGCTGCTTCAAATGTGAATAATAATGTGCTCCAACCATGTCACCATAAAAAGTAAATCTAGGAGTTCCATACTCCTCATGTGGCACCATAAAAAAGAACCCTTTCACCCATACTTCATTGAGACTAATGCTGCAAAACATGGAATTGTAGGATGTAGGAGAATGAACTAACTCAACCAAATGATCAAACAGTGCATAAGTTTCATCATGGGAAGGATCCATATGGTTAGGATCATGTAGCTCCTTCAAAAGTGTGAAACCTTTGTTGTAGATTGGTTCCAATGTAGAGGAATTATGCTCTTCTTTAAAATTGGCATAACCTTCATCAAGAGACAATTCAAGTTACTCTTCAACCACATCAAGTGTTTGGATCTCTTCAAGTTCATATTCAAATACATCAAGAATATTCAAATTTCCACATTTCTCATGATCCACCATGTCATGAGAATCCTCCAAACAATCTACCATTTGACAATCTAAAACATAGGAGGAAAAACAAGTATCTTGCAACTTTTCAAGAAGTTGCTCATTTTGAATTGTGATCTTATGATTATCCTCATTATTCTTCAAGTCTACATCATGTAACAATTCATTAAGCTCAAACAAATGGTTTCTATCAAAAAGAAAAGACATGAAATTACCTTTGATGCAGCACATTGCTCTTTGAATCTTCTCCATGTCTTCAAGGAAGGATGTTTAATCCAATGAAGTAGCTCTCCAACAAGAATTTGACACCAATGCTTGAGTGTCATGGAGAATGCTAAGGGACTCTTGGTTATTCTTTTCATTCATCTTTAAGGGCCCTTCAAGAAAATGAGGCTCTTGCAAATAAACCTCCTCATCTTCTTCCTTCTTGCTTGGACCAACTTCATGAAGCTCAAGTGGTGATGGGGAAGTTGATCTTGTTTCTTCTTCAACTGCTACAAGGTATTCATTTTCATGCTTAGGGGAATTTTGTCTTGCAGCAATACTGTCAAAAGTGATCTCTATATCACCAACATAGAGGTGTGAGAACCCATCAGTAGGTACTCCTTCATAGTTCAAGCATCCATCAGTAGATGCTCCTTGATTCATGCCCAAGGTAGAATGTGTTTCGAAATGATCTTCAATATTTTCAATAGGATATTCTTCAAGTTAATGGGATGTATCTTCATATTTATCCTTCAATAAATCTGATGTACTTTTCCCCTTGGTTTCCTTAATATCAATACATTTGGAATCTCTTTTTGAAGAGTACCCAAGAAGTCCCTTCAAGAGGGAAATACCTGCATTCCCTGAAGCTTCATATTTTTCATTGCTCTTTTCTCTCACACACATATGATTTTCTCTCCAAGGTATTTTACAAGAAGGGCATAAACCTTTCTTCACTAACTCCACATCTTCATTTTTGGGCCTATTTTCAAACACCCAATAAGCAAAGTCTTCGAAAGGAAGGGGATTATATGTACTTTTCTTATACAAATCAAGATATGTCTGATATTGTTGGGGCAAGGTTTTATATGTTGCTCTCCATCTTTGTAACTCATTCATAGAATTATCCTTTGGTGGTGTGACATAATCATATTTATCATACATAGGGTCATAATAATAATCTTCATTCCTCCTGAAATTGTAAGGAGTGTTGCATGATGGCACCTCTTCCTCGTACCATTCACATTCTCCTTCATATTTTTCACAATCATCTGCATATTCCTCATAAGAATTGTACTCATAGGATTCATCATAATAGTAAGACATGGCTGCAACTTATTATTCAATGTATGATATTAATTCATAGGTGCAAGTACCATGCTCTGATACCAGTGTAATGTCCCTTTTTAGGAATTTATATTAATGGTGAAATTTTCAACTTTTCCACTAGTTCGACCTTTTGACTAGTATTGGTCTCTTGGTATCCAAATGACTCCAAATGCTCCCAAATTGTTATAGAAGGTGTATGGATGATATTGGGACATGAATATGAGTTTTATGGATTCTTTATAGACTTCAAAAGGCTTCTGCAAATATCCTTTAAGTTTTGGACAAAGTAGGGATTTTGACTAGCAATTTCTCTTTGACTAGTATTGGTCTCTTGGTATCCAAATGCTCCCAAATTGGGTCTGAAGGTATTTGAGAGTTATTAATACATATAAATTATGTTAATGTATTCTTAAAAACCACTAAACACTTCTGCAACATTAATTTACAATCTGGACAAAGTAGGGAAAGTTACTAGCAATTTCGAGCTTCAAATCCCCCAAGGGTAGTGGACAAGATGGCTTCCCAAATGATGTTAAAGCCTTCCAAATTTATTAAAAGAGGCATGGTACTGATAATTTGATTTAATGAGCTCCCCAAGGTATCATTAATTAATTCTTATGGCCTTCTTCAACTCCTTTAAATCAAATGTTTATATGCAAGATTTCACATAGGGAGGAAAGCTAGTTATTTTCGCCATGACTTAGGAAATTCGAATTTTAGGTGACAAGGGCTTATGCTCTGTTAATGGAAATTCTTCATAAATTTAATAACATTCCATACATCCATAAAATCATAGAGAATAACTTATATAACTTGAAATGGTGTCTCTTCAAACTCCAACAACAAAATCTAGGGGAAATGGCATCATTTTTGCATTGTTTGATATTTTTACATAACTCCGCTTAGTATTTCGACCTGAGAGTATCATGAACAGAAAATATAGATTATATATATCAGAATACAATTATATGGGGCCTCAATATCTATCCCAAAGATTTCATCACCTCAAAAAGTGCGCCTCTCCTCAAGGAGCAAGAATATGCCAAGAAATAGAAGAATGGTTGTAGAAGCAAGCTGAAAGAGATGTGACCATGATCTACCCTGTAGCTTCAACCTGTAAAAAAATAATCCATTAAAGATCCAAATGAAAGGTCTGAATGGACTTTCCAATTACCAACTAGGATGGGAATCTTTCACCCTTGAAATTGGTGCTAAGGCAAGTAGAGTAGCACTCCATTGGCTCTCCTCTCCCAAATGCAAAATGCAAATTCTAAAATGATCAAAATATGTTATTATTATTTTTACATGACTTTTATAAACTTCTAAGGTCCTCCATGGGTAGAATTCCTTCCAATATCTTCATTCCAACTCAAGTTGGGAAGAGATTCCCAAGTATGCCACTTGTCCTTCCAATTCTAGCCCTATCCTTCTCCAAATTCGAATTGGTGCCTCTTTGGCTGACCTAACTCACTTGAGCGCCCTCTTGGAGGATATTTTTAGCCCTGAAATGTCATATATGTCATATGTCAGCCTTCAGGTCTGATTTGTGTCATAGGTGTCATAGCATCTTCATCATTATTGTCATAGAGCTAGGGAATCTAGCCCAACTGTCCCACTAGCTCCAAATTGCCTCTTCCTCTTCCATGGGAGTTACTCTTCCTCTACATTTTGACATCATTGACTCATTCCAAGTATTATTACCTTCCAACTCATCCCCATAACATTGGAATTCTCATGGATTCGAATTGACAAGAGGAGGATGCCATGTGGCATAGAAAATCTAGCTTGTGTGGGTCCCACTTCCTCCATGTGTCTTCATGGTCAAATGACACTTTGATTTTCCCTTGTATATATTTATTTAGATCCTTTATTAAATATTTATGCTATTGTAATTTCCACACATCATTTATTATCCTTCTTATTTCAAATCCCAATGCTTCCACCCACAACTTAGGAAACTAGTAATTGTCCTCCTTGGCAATTATTTGACCCTTAACATCAATTTGACAAACTCTCATGAATATGGCCAATGGGCTTAGGCCATTGTGACCCAATGCAAAATGTGGGACATGACATACATCTAGGTCTCTACACTAAGGAATCTGCATAGTACAATAGAGGGAAACTAATGCACAATCCATTAGAGGTGTGATGTGCCACTATTGTGACCAAGAGATAGAGTCACATCCTAACCTCCTCCACACCAAATGAATGCAAATCCAACTAGCCACTAGAAACTTGGAATTGAAAAATGTCAAATATATATTCACTGACATATCTATGAAGATGTGTTAGTTGACTCTCTTGTGCAACTTTAGGTGAAATCTTGGGGACCTGGGGAAAATCCTCCCCTCTCCTAAACAACCCAATAATGAAGTCTATGTCTTCCTCTATGGGTTCATACCATAGATTGGGACATACCATAAATGCATGCCTAGCATGATCCCAGCGATGGATGTGCTTCCTCAATAGAATCGTGTTCTGTCTAAGGGATGTAGCCTCCTCATAAAACTTGAGGAGCCCAAAACTCCTCAAGAGGAGATGAGTCTATAGTATAACATGATGAGGGTGCAAATCCCTTTCCCTCTCTTAGGCCTCTCACTCCCGTAAAAATTTATACGATATGACCTATTATTGTTGATTCTATTACTCTTTTCATCGTCATTGTCTTTGATTTACACAAATTTCATTTGGTGCACATGTGCACATGCGCGCTCACACACACATACACTCATATAACATAAAAAAAAATTGATTATATGGTAATTTTTATTTATTAAAATTGAAATTAATTTTGTTTGCCAAAAAAATCATTGACACTACTGGTATGCCTTAAAAAATAGATTGCACCATAAGCGGTGCTGGAAAAATTAAAATGCATTATAAACTATGCTCGGTGCATCACAATTATGTGCACCATGATCATTGGTGTGCTTAATATTAGTGGTGCACTTAATATATATGGACGCACCATCATCATTGCCTCCGTAAATCCAAATGCATACTAATTAGTTTTGACCCTACACTCAACAACATGAATGGTGAATTTATAATTAATGTATGCACTACAAGCGGTGCACATCTATAACAAAATGCACCATACAACTACATGTGTATGCCATATTTCTACATTTTATCGACGTGTTTCTAATATTAGGAAGCACCATCAATGGTGCTTCTGTATATTATAAAGCACATCAGATAAACACGCAATTTGTTTTTCTATCTTTGCTTACCAATGCACCTCACGTAAATAAATGCACCGCATATGGAGTGTCCATATACTTTGAGCCACATCAAGTAAGTCAAATTTTTTGTTGAATTATATGTATTAGAGGTGTGCTTAATACCATAGACTCACCGTCACAAGTTCCTTTGTACATATCAAAACACACCAATATACCTGGCCCCACATGCAACATCGATGGCAGGGTGATCATCCATTGAGGTTAAGCATTGATGCTTCTAAGGTCTCAAGAACTAAAATCAAATGAGAAATGAAAATACCATTTGGTATTTTATTTTTATTTTTACCCTACCCCTGCACCTGATAGTATGGCACACTGGAGCATTTCCAATACTAATTAAGCGCACTATAGAATCAACTTAAAAATATCTAGCTCAGTGTGTTATTTGGCTAGATGCCCCGATGTGGTTATGACATTGTAATGCACTATAATTTTTGTGGAAATTTAAAAATAATAGAAAAAACTATATTTTATTTCCAACAGTGGGAATTGACTATGTGTCGTATATACCTATCGACATAGATGTGTTCCGTGGAACTAAACGCCCCCAATATTTTTATAATTTTATTACAATTAAAAACATATATTATATTATTAAACATATTAGCATGTGTCAGTTCTTCATGGATTTAGATGCACTGGTACACTATCTCATCTCTAATGCACCAGTTTAGTTTTATGAAAATTTGAATATTGTGCATCATGTATGAGGATACACTCGTGTTTGTATATCCATTTAACACCCCATTTAAGATTTTTTAAGTAAATGTAAAAATATATATTTATTAATAATAATTTGATAGTAACGGATGTGATTTACATTTAAACACTCTAGTGCATTATGTCATGTTAGGCACACCGGTGAGTGATTTCGTCAAATATAAATAAACATATTCTTTCCTCTAGTGATGAGATATTTTGATGTTTATGCATTTAATGCTTTGCATTGGTGTGTCCTATATGTTAACACATCTGTGCATTATTATAATTTAAAAGCATTGAAAAAATCCTTTGTTGAAACCTACAATCACCCACTTCAATGTAAATAGATAAATAAGACAATGTTTTGGAGAGGTTCAACAAAAGCCTTTGATAAAAGTTGTTTTCATTGTAGTGCAAGCTTCCACTTGGAATGAAGTCACACAAATTTAATAACTTATTATGAGCTCCTCAATGTTCTACAATTGACCCACTTGGAATCTGTGATCTATATGATACTAAGAAGCTGGAGGCTTAAACTAATTGTTTCTTTAAATATTTTGAATGTCCTAATCTCAATTTCAAAATATTTATAACAATATCAACATTCCTAAGCTTTTTAACTCATAAAAACTATGAAGATTTAGAGAAAAAACTCTTAAATATGTTTAATCATAAAAATACAATTTAAAACAATCCAAATAGTTCTTTATCCCTTTTTTTAAGAGACAATCAATCAAATTTGACCCGAGTAAAAATCATCAATCATTATCAATAATATGCTCCAAGTTTATCTATATTGAAATGTTGAATTTATTTAGCTATATTTAGATGTTGAATTATCCAATATCTTGATTTCCCTTTCACCTCCCTCACTAAACTCAAACCAACCTCTTCCCCCTCAGTTATATCCCATTTCATAGTACCACTTTGTAACAATTTCCAATCCAACATTCATGAAGACATAAGAATTAACCCTCGGTTATTCATCCAAGTCAATTAATTGGAAATGCTATATGTGAAAATGTGGCCTCCATTCTATATCTCGGGTGGTCGACACCATAGCTACTCAAACCCGAAGTCTATAATAGTGTTTTATCTTGGTTGTGACATGGGACAATACTCATGTATCATCTATGGTTATCCATACTTTGATGATATAATTGTAGGGTGGGACGATTGGGATCAAAGTAATAAAGTTGGCTAGGTAGCATTAATTAGAAAATATACTTGGTCTTTATTGTAGATATTCACCCGTATCAATCCATCTTAAATCTGAATCTTCCGAGCACCAAAAGAGATTAAATTTCTTTAGGTGTAATTTTTTTCTTAATAAGTAAAAAGTTAAAGATAAAAAAATTACACCTCAAGAAATTTGATCCTTGTAAGTGCTTGGTAGATCCGGATTTCAAATGGATCAATGCTAGTTTCAAATTTTTATAGCTTTTGTAAAAAGTAAATTTATGATAATAGGGCTGACATGCCATTCTTTTGTGATGTGGGTTATAGCTAAAGTTGCCATCAAATAAAATTTTTAAGCCATATATAGTTTTTATTTTATTTTTGGTAATGTTACGTTACATAATATTACGACATCTTCCCATACTTGGTCATAGATCACCTCGCTACTCTCGGTGCAAATAAAAAGCACAAACTAGCATCGATTAATGATTGTATTAAGTTATTTACAGAATCGCATTCCATTATTGATAAATTGAACATTTTTGTATTGGTCTAATACTTATTGTAAATTGGGATTTTTCTAACAACAATTGGATTGAGCTCACTTGTTTGGCATTTGAATTGGGTCAAGTGTGCAACCAAGATCAAACATTACTAACCTAACAAGAACATGCATTTTCTTCTCGTTACTCGATCTAATAATGCAAGCCTTCCTTCATCCTCTTAGTGTTTTCCTTCATATTGTAAAACCTTACACTATCACTCGGACGATATGTAGGCATTCCCTTTTTTCTTCATGTTCCACTCAAGTTTCTACTAATGGTATATCTCGATATGGGATTGCCATAGATTTCTCTAGCGCGAGTGTGGATAAATTTCAAGAGTGTTTTATTATAAACTACCTCTATCATTATTTTATTATGTATGGACATAATTGAATTTCGCTTTAATGAATGTCCTTGACAAAATTTGAAGCTACTCTATCATATGTAGTTATTTCCAATGCCAATGCAAACACTTATATAGAAGCACATGTCATTTCAATGAGATCTCATCATCCAATGCCTTGATGCAAATTCAAATACTTCTTCATAAACCATGTCGGACATAGAGAGATGGAAAAATAAACCTATTAAACATGTCTAAATCAATGAATATAAAATTAAGCATCAAGGAGTCTTCGATACTTATTTATTTCAATTGTTTTCTTAAACATCTTTTATGACAACTTTTATAACTTGTAATAAAGAATTCTAAACGCGTAAAGATTTTGACCTCCCGACTAGTTTTGGTTAAAATACAACGATTTTTAATTTAAGAAATTCAAATTTTGTGTGGTTCAAATCGAGATTCTGAATTTATAAATGGAATCAGTGTCCTCAAAAACCCCATGGCACACATCTTCTATGAATTTAAACAGTGATATTTGGAATTTTTAAAAATCCTTCAAAATTTATTCAGGAATCCAACGAAATTGCATCGGAAAAAACCATTCAAATCGTCGCTCGTTTAGGCTACGCAATTTGCAATTACTTGTTTATCATTCTCCTTCTTCTTAATTCTTTGTATTTAATGAGAACATAATAATTGCACCGAGAGTAGTTAGGTGCTCCCATAATGGGGGAGATGTTTTCCGGTAAGATACATGACACAATAAAAAATAAAAAAATAAACTTTTGGACAATATGTTGTCTCAATTTTAAATTTTACACAAAAGATAAAATATAACAAAAAATAAGAAATACAAATAAAAAATAAAACCAACTTAGATCCATCTTAGATCAAATTTATTGAGGTATAATTTTATTTATTTATTTATTTTACACATCAAGAAAAAATTTACCTGTAAAGAAATTCAATCCCTCTATGTGCTTGATAGATCTAGATTTAACATGGATCTATGTTGATTTAAATATTTCATGTAAATTTTCTTTTACAAGCTACTATCTTACAACCCCTCAAGGATGACAGCTTCTCTGCTAAGTTGTGTTAGCTCCTTCCTTTTGTAGTAGACCAAGAAGAAAGAAGAAGTAGTGGAATATGACCAAAAGTCATGGAAAGTAAGGAAGTAGTGAAAGAAGAAGAAGAGTAGTAGAAGTCACAGAAGTTGCGGAAGTAAGGTAACCACTGCAAACATTTTGGACCGGTTTTGAACCCAGCATGTATTTAGCTATAAAAGGAAGCAGAAGATGGAGAGAAAGAGGAGAAGAGAGAAGATAGCCTGAGAGACAGTTCCAAACAATAGACCCGGGCCAGCCATAGAGAGATATCCAGTTTTGGGTTATGGGTTTTATAATGGGTTTTGGGGGTTCTAATATGTCCCACAATGGGTTATTCCACGGTAAATGTAAGGCCTCTAGCCATGATGTTGTGGATGTAATGTGAGTCGATGATATAATGAATAGATTGTTTCCTCCCCTAATTTTTGTTGAATATGTTTATGTTATATTTGCGCAATTGTTCATGTGATGATATCTCTTTGGTTAATCATATTTAACACGATGAATGAATGACAGATTTGGTTAATTGTTGTTGTGAGATGATGAATATTGATGATATGTTTGTTGTTGTGAAACCCTCATCGCAACCATACAATGAACTAATCTTTACTCTACATTGGTCTTGGTTGTGCTTCGGGTGATACCTTCCCCCTTAAAGGGATTGAAAATGCCATCACACTATACTACAAGAATGCCCTTTCGTTGGTCCATGTGCAAGAACCTTGGTCTCCATTTTGCACCATCAAATGGTCTCGTTGTCGAGACTGGATTATTAAATAGGACTCTATTAACTATATGGTTGAATTGGTGATAAGAAGTCAAATGCAGGATTGGTGGGACAAGAAACTTGAGGATTTTGTAGTTCAAGAAGTAGATTTATGAGGGTGGGAAGTAGCAAAGTTCAGGAAATATATTTTCTATGGTGCACCACTTCTAGATCAGTATGGAGTATTGTGGATTGAGCTCTTAGTAAAGCTAGCAGATTGGTTGCGATGACTCATGGAAGCACCTGATTATCGCAATAGACTAAGGAAAATTGTGGTTTGGACAGTAAGAGATATGAATTGATTGAGTAAGTTAGACTCACCCCTAACTAGGGCCATTGATTTCTAGGTAGAAAGCACTCCGTTTGGTTATATTTTGGAATTTGCAGCTGAAAATAAACAATCCACATTGAAAGTTGAGCATGAACTTAAGAGAAGAGCTTGCAAAAGACTACTGAAAGATGTTCCCTTATGGATCAAGACTTGGTTAGTGGAATTTGGGTGTCTTCCTATAGATTGGATTAGAAGGGAGGAGTGAACCCCTCGCACCAGGGGGAAAAGTTGGGGTGATGTTGCTTCATTGTCGAAGGTAGATCTAACATCAATGGAGGGGAATGATAGTGCGGAATCCATGGTTGAGCGAGCTAAGCGATTAAATAAAAATGGTTGAAATACTAACTAAGAGAAGAAGTGAGGAGAAGCATGCAACTGGAAGAAAATATAAGGAATGGGGAGAGTAGTGAAAAAAAATAAGAGGAGCTATGTCAGATGAAGCAGAGAGAGGAACTAACTAGCGCCAAACTAAGAGAATAAGGAATCGATGTGCTAGACAATCTAGTAAGAGGAAGCTGGGAGGAAGGCACATGTGGAAGGAAGGATCATAAATACTAGTTACCGCATAACAAAGTGCTCCATCATATGCCAGATTCAACCCTAAATGTAGAATAATAATATCAAGGGTTGTTAGGACCTGGGGAAAATAGAAGTACTCCAGAAAGTGAGCCCCTCATTGAGCAATAAACTGGAAGCAATGGAGCTAGTACACCCCTGACTGACCCCTAGGAGCCCTTGCAAAATCTAGTAACAAGTTCTCGCAATATTTTTTTACAATTACTGTTGTATGGTCAAATGAATAGTAGTAGTAACTGTTCTCACATCAGTTCCTTAGTGGGACGAAGTAGTAGTAATTCTCATCCAAGTAGCAATAATTTTGCATTGCAACCAAGACCACAAGGTTTTATTTTAGTAAGTACTCCAACCACACCAATGGAAAGGTTACATGCAGGACCACCTTTGTGATTCCCAGAGTTTCAGGGAAATGGGGAGGATGATGCATCACAACACTGGTTTCTCCATGAGGAAATGTGGAACGCCAGAGCTACTTTGGCGTCATCCAAGTTGGTAGAATTCTAGACAAATCTCTGAGGAAAAGCCTTGTAGTGGTATATGAGACTAGTCAAAAGGCAGATCCCTGAACATGCCATTCCCCACTTTGGCAGAAACTAAGAATATGTTTTTAGATGAATTTGCATCGCCAAAATCCGAACAGCAAGGTGTTGCGGAATTAAGGGAAATATGGAAAAGGCAGGGTTAGTCCTCTTGAGGATATGCATAGAATTCATAAATGTGTTGATGAAGTTAACATATCCAGTTCATGAAGCACATCATAAAGAGTGGTTCATTTAGGGTTTGCTACATCTCATAAGAATACCTTTGTCAAAACAAGTCATAAACTTTCCCAATACGGCTCTAGAACAAGCAATGAATATTGAATCAATGAAAAACTATCCAAAGTCCATGGGAGTTGGAGGAGGGGTAGCAGCTTTTTCATCGACTGGGGATATAGCATAAGTGCATCGCAAGTTAGCAGATATAATAGAAATACTCTAGGGCATGAATGCATCTAAGGCACAATGGCCACACGTATGGTGCACCGGCTATATGACGAAAGGCCATCACACCTCATAATGTTTGCAAGCAAGGGGAGGACAAGTTCTGCTAGGAGGACCGTTCAACATGCCTGGCAGAACGATTATGCAAGTTGTGATGGAAAAACCATTTCATTCTACAGGACGACCATCATATCTGGAACCACAAATGGGGAACCCTAATGACTATTGTGATATTTGTAAGTACTTTGTTCATCATCCATGTATTTTCCCTCTGTTCTAAAAGTACTCAGTAGTGCCTAAAACAGTATACTGTGAGTTCTACAGATCTACTACTTATAGCAATGAGAAGTGCAGAGCCTTAGATTTTCTTATAGAAAGTCTAGACCGATCTATCTTCTGCGTGGTTGATCAATGGAAAGGAAAACAAGGAGAATGACAAGGGACAGGTACTGGAGCTGGATGAGGAGGAGGTCACACGGGGACATTGTGTTGCTACAATTGTAATGAAGTGGGTCATTTATCTCACGATTGTCCTTTTCCAAAAATACCGTGGTGTACCTATTACCGCACCAACACTCATATGACAGAAGAATTCACTTAGCTCATTGCAAAATGGGAGGATCGCATAAGAAGGTCGATCGACTTCATAAACTATGAACCCCGAGAAGAGTGAACAATAGCAGGATTTGTGGTCACTCAGGAAGGTGCAAAAGCTGGAGCAGATCAAAGACAACCAAACTACCTGATAATTCAGAAGGAAATCCCTAATGAGCTAAGTGCATCCCAGTTTAGCAGAAGGAAATATACAAAGAAGCTATAGACATGTTTGGTCAAATACCTAATTCACTAGCCCGAGAGGGACCAAGATTTCCCCAGCAGTGCTGGCTGAACAACACCAGAGTTGAGGGTGAGGGATCAAGTATTGTTAAGACGAAGGATTTTTTTCTTCTGTGGTTTCAACTATTTAAAGATATTCTGGAAGATTGGAAAGCTACTCGGACATTGTGAGGTACGCTACATAGCTTGGTTAACACTATGGATAATGATGAGGAAATTCATGCACCGCTCCTAGAGAGAAATATCTAGTTGGCACGACAATGACAAAGGAAGTGAACAAGCCGTGAGTTCCATCTAAATGCACAAGTACATGGTTATGATATAAAAAATGTGATGTTGGACCTTGGTTCAGACATAAACATCCTAACTAAAATTTCATGGGAAGAAATGGGTTCCCCGAAGCTTATGTATTCTCCAATCTAGTTGTGGATGTCCTACCAATACCATATCTTCCCCATTGGCCGCCTAGAGAATGCGGAAGTGGATTTAGGAGGTGTCAATATGACTACATATTTCGAATTCATTGAGATCATGGGAGAAGTAGACTCGTATCCAACATTGCTCGGAATTGACTGGGATTATGAGAACTATGGAATCATTGATTTGAAGAACATAATGATGACCTTTGTGGTAGATGATATGAAGGTGGATCAACCATTATATTACCACCAAGGTCCCGGGTACAGTAATCCAATCCAAGAGAACATGGAACAAGGTATTCTGGATGGAATTTATACTCTGATTGTGGGACAGAGAGATGATTATGTGAATCCAACTGCAGAAGGTTCTGTAAGTTGGTGAAGCATTCAGTCTTTTGAGAGTGATTCCGAGGACGCTTCAGACAATTGACAAAATGGACATCGTGAGATTTCATCTAGACATTGCGCAATGGTAACAATTTTCAGGTGGATCGGGTTTAAATTTAGTCAAGCACCAACATATGATGGAACTAATCGGCTTGATGCATTCTTACAAGAAATGGAAGCCACAGTAAATGAACAATACCGTATGGATGTATTGGACACAACTCTTATAGGCACCCATCGAGATAGTGGGAAACAGATAGGGATGATTTGCCTAATTGGGATACCATGCAACTTACCATCATGATCATATTTAAGTCATCCCGGTACGTGAACATGGTCAAAGAAGTATACATGGAGGAGTCTAATCCTTATCAGAACAATAATATTTGTGAGGACTAATGGGAGTCAGAAGGATTACGACTGTAGTTCTGGGTCCACCAATTATTCCTTGAGCTTGGACCTATCCCAAAGGCTTGGTATCTGCATGAAGAGACAATAAGGAAGACTAATTGATGGAAGAATTTGCGTGCAAATTTTTGTCAAGAATTTTTCTTCTCCACAACAAGTGATAAGGTAATAGAAGAATTAACTACTATTAAGGAAACATTGTTTACTGACTAGTTGCAGAATCTTAGCAATCCATATCTCTTCTTGGTACATTAAGAACTAGCGGATTTCCATGTAGAGATTTGACAGTTGGTATGTTTCACTAAAGTAGAGCAAGAAGAATGAGAACCAGATGAGGTAGAACAAATGCGACATATTCAATTCAAGGAATTAGAAGGCTATTGACAAGTACAACACACCAAACCAGAAGATACTGGAGCAATCTATACACAACCCCTGCAGCTGAAAAAGATCAATATTGGCACCAAATATAAACCAAATATGGAAGCAATTGGGGATTACTGGGACAACCAGGGGATCTCAGAAATTGCCTCTCTATTGAAAGAGTATGAGGACTTATTTCCTTAAAGTTTCATAGAACTCAAAGTAATTCAGGGAGATCTCAGAGAAATGAAGATTGTATCGAATCCAGAAGCAAATCCTGTCAAGCATCATCCATATCGGCTAAACCCCCAAGTCAAACAAAAGGTTAAGAAGGAGATTGACCATATACTGAATGCTGGATTAATTTTCCTAGTTGATGAATATGATTGAATCAACCCTATCAGAGATCCATAATAAAAAGGACACCAAGGATATTTGGGGTCTGTCTTGATTATTGCAGCCTAAATGCTACTTACATTCACAACCCTTTCCCAATTCCTTTCAACAATGAAGTGCTAGAACAAGTTGGACATGTTCATAGAACTTCAAAATAAAGCTTTTGTGGCAGTACCAGAGTTGGCTCCTTCGTTTGAAGGGCCAATAGTTGAAGAAGTCAAGGAATCAATCACGAAGCAGAGTTGAATAGAGAGCTCTCGATTCAACCTTTGTGTTCGGGACCAGTTGGCTCCTTCGTTTTGTAGTAGACCAAGAAGAAAGAATAAGTAGCAAAAGAAGACTAGAATTCAGGTAACGTAAGGAAGTAGCGGAAGAAGAAGAAGAGTAGCGGAAAGCACCGGAAGTTGTGGAATCAAGGTAACTATTGCAACCGTTTTGGACCGAGCATGAAACTATAAAAGGAAGCTGAAGATGAAGAGAAATAGGAGAAGAGAGAAGATAGTTCAAGAGATAGGTTTGAATAGAAGACCCGAGCCAGCCATAGCGAGATATCCAGTTTTTGGTTATGGGTTTTGTATTGGGTTTTTGGGGTTTTGATATGTCCCACGACGAGTAATTCCATAGTGAATGTAAGGCTTATGGACATGATGTTGTGGATGTAATGTGAACTGATGATATAATGGAGAGACTGTTGGCCCCCCTAATTTTTGTTGAATATGTTTATGTTATATTTGTGCAATTATCTGTGTGATGATCTCTCTCTTGTTAATCATATTTAACACGATGAATGAATGACAAATCTGTTTAGCTGTTGCCGCGTGATTAATATTTTTGTTATGTTTGTTGTTGTAAAACCCTCATTGCAACCATACAATTAACAAAGCCTTACTCTATGTCGATCTTAGTTGTGTTTCGGGTGAGACCTTCCCCCTTAAGCGGATCGAAAATGCCAGCACATTAGACTACAATAACGCCCTTTTGTTGGCCCATGTGCAAGAACCTTGGTCTCCATTTTGGACCAACAAGTTGCAAATATGGCTTGAAGCCCGTATGAAATGTAATTATAATGAAGAATGTTGTCAACCTACAAATTCTCATACCAAAGTTCATTTGTATTACAAATTAATTTAAAGGCAGGGACCGCAATAGTCCTTGTTAAGGTGTATATTTAATTAAAATTGTTGCATGTAAATAAACAAGGTGCATTTTAAAGTGACATTGTACCTACATTTTGATGTTAACATATGCTTGCACAATATGATATGTTATTCAAAACTAAAATATTGTAACCAATATTCTATCCATCTTAAACTTAAATTATCAAAGTGTGAAAAGGATCAAATTTCTTGATGTGTAATTGTTTTTATCATTTAATTCCATATCATGTACACCTTAATAAATTCTATATACTTTACATTATGTGACAACATCTTCCCCACATTCATACAATAATAAATTTAATCTTGGAATAAATAATAATTGTTCTCACACACATACATATAAAGTAAACCATAATGAACTATTTGGAAGCTGAAAAATCTGATACAATTCTATTTGGTCACTCTTTTATATCAACTCAAATTATCAATCCAAGAAATGAAGATGGGTGAAACACCATTTGGTCACTCTTTTCTATCAACTCACATTATCAATCAAAGGAATGAGGATGGGTGAAACACATTTGGGATATGCACTTATGATACATGTGGAGACACCTCCAAATTGTATGGAGAGACATGGGGTTGGGACATGGTGTCCTTAACATAGAAATGGTTGTAACTATCTTCTTGGTTGTTGATCATTAGACTCTATGTTTCCCTTTAGATATTAAACACTTACGTGGTTGTTGATAATTGAACTCCATACTTCCCCTTGGATATTAAACACTTAAAGCAATGAACAATGAACACTTGGTTATCAAATCTCTTAAACTTGGACTGTTAACATTACACCCACATTATCCTACCAAAATCCAAAATCATAATGATGAATCTTTTTGGTGCCTTGGCTATGAATCCAAAATCATAATTATCTGTGTGATGATCTCTCTCTGGTTAATCATATTTAACACGATGAATGAATGACTGATTTGTTTAGTAGTGGTTGCGAGATGATGAATATTGTTGATATGTTTGCTATTGTAAAACCCTCATTGCAACCATACAGTTAACAATAACACCCTTTTGTTGGCCCATGTGCAAGAACCCTGGTCTCCATTTTGCATCAACAAGTTGCAAATGTGTCTTGAAGCCTGTATGAAATGGAATTATAATGAAGAATGTTGTCAACCTACAACTTCTCATACCAAAGTTCATTTGTATTCCAAATTAATTTAAAGGTAGGGACCGCAGTAGTCCTTGTTAAGGTGTATATTTAATTAAAATCGTTACATGTAAATAAACAAGGTGCATTTGAAAGTGACATTGTACCTGCATTTTGGTGTCAACATATATGCTTGCACAATATGATATGGTATTCAAAACTAAAATATTGTAACCAATATTCTATCAATCTTAAACTTAAATTATCAAAGAATGAAAGGGATCAAATTTCTTGATGTGTAATTTTTTTTATCATTTAATTCCATGTCATGTACATCTTAATAAAAATTTTATACTTTACATTATGTGACAACATCTTCTCCACACCCATACAATAATAAATTTAATCTGGGAATAAATAATAATTGTTCTCACACACATACATATAAAGTAAATCATAATGAACTATATTTGGAAGCTGAAAAATCTGAGACAATTCTATTTGGTCACTCTTTTATATCAACTCACATTATCAATCAAAGGAATGAGGATGGGTGAAACACATTTGGGATATGCACTTATGATACATGTGGAGACACCTTCAAATTGTATGGAAAGACATGGGGTTGGGACATGGTGTCCTTAACATAGAAATGGTTGTAACTATCTTCTTGGTGGTTGATCATTAGACTCTATGCTTCCCTTTACATATTAAACACTTACATGGTTGTTGATAATTGAATTCCATACTTCTCCTTGGATATAAAACACTTAAAGCAATGAACAATGAACAATGAACACTTGGTTATCAAATCTTTTAAACTTGGACTGTTAACATTACACCCACAGTATTCTACCAAAATCCAAAATCATAATGATGAATCTGTTTGGTGCCTTGGCTATATAGCTGCTAGCTTAATCATATAGGAGCATCTAGACTTCTCCCTTTGTGGGAGAAGGCACCCACGAGCTTATTCTTTTATGAAACACTTCTATCAAATTGGCAAACTGTTTTTTCATGGGCTTTGTAAAACCCTATGTAACACTATTTAAATAATTAGAAAATTTACATTTAAAAAAAAATTATTAAAATGAATTTATACTCATAATGATCATATCTAAAATCTGAATTTATACTCATAATGATCATATCTAAAATGAATTTACATTGATGAGATCTGTCTATTAAATTTGGGGCATACTACAATACTGCATTACCAATAAATATATTCAATTTGACATTATAATGATCATATCTAAAATGAATTTACATTGATGAGACCTGTCTATTAAATTTGGGGCATACTACAATACTGCATTACCAATAAATATATTCAATTTGACACACATATATATATGCAATGCAACAAACATATGTATATATAAAATTAAAATGATTGAAGAAATTCTCCTTACAACTCAGGGGACAGGAAACAGGTCCAAACAAACTTATCTGTGGAAACATAATCATATTATTGCATTCGATGAAAGGCATACATCTAGGCCCATTCACAGGCCCAGAAGAAAAAAAGGGAAGAGGAAAAAACATGAGCATGCAGCTCTTCCCAGTTAACAACCCTATATGTGGAAACATAATCATATTATTGCATTCGATGAGAGGCATACATCTAGGCCCAACAGGCCCAGAAGGAAAAAGGGGAAGAGGAAAAAACATGAGCATGCAGCTCTTCCCAGTTAATTAAGCAATAGCCAGTCGTTCTCGTTTATGCCCATAACGGCTCCCATAGCTCCATAGAATCAACATCTTCCAAAACATGCATGTCTTCAAACTCCAGCAGTGACCCATTATTATACAAATGTGGACCAGAACCTTCGTTAAGTAGGCTTAAGAGATTTGCATGTTGCAGACTAATGTTAGTCAGCTGTGTTTGTGTGGAATCTAATTGGGATTGCAGCTGTGCTATTTTATTCTGCAGATCACAGATTACTCCTACACAGCCATGTACAGGATCTCGAAATCTTTGGCTCGCTTCGTACACCATGCTGCTTACTGCGTCTGCTCTCTGTTCGGCTGGAAGATCCTGTAACACCATAACGGGTTATCAGAACTAGAAATTACAAGTTCTATCAAACCTGTAAAGCAATCGAATTACACTAAATTTGTACTCCATAACACAGTATTTAAGCAATCGAACAAACCTGTAGTAATTTGATGACATGCCCATTTCCGAACACTCTGTGTACCAACAAGAATTTTTGGGGGTTATCCTGCGGGAAATAAGGCGCGAGCACGCAATTTTGTGAGCATTTCTTTCTCTGGATCTTGCAGCCAGCGCAGGCAGATGTCGACCAAGTCTCTGGCTTCGATTTAGCAGAAATGTCACTCATCTGTAAAACAAAAACCCACACGAAATCTGTTCTGTTAGCGTCAGATTTCTTACTGTTGTTTATTCTGACAATCTATTATACTACAAATGCTTGTAGTAGTATTGCGCCTTACCTTCCCGTTGGTGTGTGCGGGCAGACAGAATTTTTTTCAAACGTGAATGATGGAATACAGAGAAAAGCGAAGAGACTGGCAACGAACTACGCTGAACGTGCTAATTATAGGGAAATCCAGAGGTTAGAATGACACTGGAAGAATAAATTCGTATGGCGTTGACGGGAAAATCACGAGAAGCATGATCCATCTGTTGTTATTGTTGTTGTTCAGCAGGAAGATGCGGCCAGGGATCTTGGTTTTCGCTGACCCACACGTTCTGGTCGTTGAGGAGAACCAACCGTGGCCGGCGTGGTATAAAATGGTATTTCATTTCATTAACGCGTACAAAATTTACTATTGACTCGTCGTATTAATGGTCTGTAATCAAGATGGTTATAGGTGGATTGTCATAGAGTTGGTCAAATTTAAAATTGTACATTTGAATTAAGTCACTTCAAATTGTTTGGTGTGAAGAATTATTTTAGAATTTTTGCTAAAAAAATATGATTATTAAATAAGAAGTTAGAATAAGTGTTATATATTCCACATGGTTTTATCATCTCATTAAATCCCCTTTGCTCATTTACACCCCAAATCATTTCACATCTAATTGAGTTGCACCATTGACTTTTATTAAACCCTTTGCTCATGTAAACCCTAAATCATTTCACATCTAATCATTTCACATCTAATTGAGTTGCACCATTGAACTTCCTTGGCTTAACACTTTCAAACATTCTTTAACTCTCTCTTCAAAGTTTTTCATCTTTCCCTTATGGCATCGGTTCCCTTGGATGTCTCAACTAAACAACTTGAATTGTCATTGTGACTTCATGGTGTGGCAAGGTATAAGGTCAATGGTGCTATCACCCTCTAAGTGTCCCTCTCTAGTGTACCTTCTTTTTTTGAGGTGCAATTCACCTCTAAGTATTCTTCTACAATTGGATTGTTACCTTGTGGTGTGGCACCGGTTCCCTTTGGTTAAAAGTTTTTCATCTTTCACTTGTGGCACCAGTTCCCTTGGGTGTATCAACCAAACAACTTGAATTGTCATTGTTACTTCACGGTGTGGCAAGGTATAAGGTCAATGGTGCTATCACCCTCTAAGTGCCCCTCTCTAGTGTGCCTTTTTTTGGGGGGGTGCAATTCACCTCTAAGGATTCTTTTACAATTGATTGTTACCTTGTGGTGTGGCAAGGTATAGGGTAGATGGTGCTATCACCCTCTCAAGTGCCTCTCTCTAGTGTACCTTTTTTTAGGAGGGGTGCAATTCACCTCTAAGGATTCTTCCACAATTGAAGGGACATTGCTAACCAATTTTCATGCCCCTCTCTGGTGTACTTTTTTTTGGGGTGTTCAATTCATCTCTAAGGCTTCTTTTACAATTGAAAGGAGACACTGCCGACCAATTTTCATGTTAGTCTCTTTGTAGCATGCTCTTCATTACTAAGGGTTTATCCTTGCAAGTTTATTTTCTTCCACTTATGTATATGCCTAAATGCTCTAATCTAGGTTGGGATCACAAAAAGGAGCCAAAACTATCCATTAAGGTCAAAGGAGAGTGGGAAAACAAATCCTTGGAATGCCCTAGGCACCTTCCATTTACAAACTTCAACTTACCTAACCAAGGGAACAAGACTACCATTTGTGGATGCAAGGTAGAGAACAAGGTTTCAAGGAATTGCACCAAGTTGAACACAGACAACCATCTTTGCTCCTCCCCATTACCTTGCAAAGAGTGTGCATATTGGATGTGATGACAAAGAGATGCACAATCTATTAACTCTCAAACACAATGTATTCAAAAACTTATTGAATCACAAGATTATGCGATTCAGGCTAAATATCGCATTTTACCACATTTTTCATCATAACAAACATAAAAATATCTTTATCTATTTTTTTTTTAACATTACCATTTCATATAAAAAAATGTCAAATAAAATAATAAAATACAAACCATTTCACCATTCTACCAATTTCAATCACAGTAATAATGAAGCTTCTTTAAAAAAGAATAATGGTAATATCTCTAATAACAAGGTCAATTCCCACTTAAAACAATGGTTATCTTATTGTAATTGCTTGAATAGAAAGAAAGCGATAGAAGGGCGGAGAGTGATGAGGCCGTGGTCGGCGCTCCTGAAGGGTGTACAAAAAAACACGAGACTGAATAATTAAGAATACGTAGAAAACGAGAGGAAAACAACAAATTTAAGCGGTATGGATTTTAATTTCATAAAGGTCTGTAAAATTGTCTTAAGCGCTGATAGTGGTGTTGTAGACTTGACTTTGCACTTCTGCGGTGTTGTCAAATTGAGTTTGAACTTGTTCACATACTATACTATTTTTGTGGCTATCGTTGAGGCGGTGTTGCTTAAAAGTGGTATTTGTTTTTATGGCCTTTGTTTTTTAGGTATCATTTGAAAATGATTGGTTACCGAGGATGGGTTATCAGTCATGATCAACTTGTAAACAATAATCAATCTGGATATAAGATTCATATAAAAAATTAAAATTTATATGTTATAAATTAATGTTAGAAGTGGTTGGAGTGATGGTATATTTATTTTAAAAAGCAAAATATTATATGGTTACATTAGATTTAGGTGTTTTGGTTGGGGGAGGTGATGGTGGAGGGAAAAAATGGTTTAAAGTGAAGTTTTTAGTTGGAAAGAAGAGATGTATCAAAATTGTTGATTTGATGAAATTGTTTTTTTCGGTGACATGGATAATAAAAGGAGCTAAAGAGCTTTGTAGGAGAACTTTGATTGATTATTTTTTGGCTAAAGCCTTCGATAAGGAAGATACTAGAGTGAATTGGAATTTCCTTAGCATTGGTTACCAAGGGAAAGGCAATGATTTCCCCACTATATCCAAGGGTTGTTCTTTTCTTTTCTCTTCTTTTTGAGAATCATTTGGATAGAGAAGTTGTGCTACATGGAGAGCCTATGGGTAATGAATCTTTGTGATTGTTCCTTCTTCCCTAGTATGGCTCATTTGATTCAAGAACAAGCAAGAAGAAGAAAGATTCTTGTTTGGGTTCAACTTTGTGGGGTTTCTTCCCATTTCTGTCATGAAAACATCTTTATCCTAGGAGGAGATACATTGAGTTCTTTTTGTTATGCCCCTTAAAAAAACCTAACAAGGATGACACCCCCTTGATCTTAATTATGGACTCTATTTCAGAAGCTTTTCCATAGGAAATCATTTTTTAATATAGCTAAAGCCAAACCCTAGACTATAAAATCCTTATGATCAATACATGTAACCATTATCACGAGCATGGGCTTCTTTTTCAACACTATCCTCTCCATACTATGGCCTTGCTAAAAAACCTAACCTAACATCACAATCCAATTGAGACCTGGTGCCCAATGTTCCAAAGATTATATCCATAGGTCTTGCAGGGGTAGATACCCTCAATTCTTCATATTGAGCCTGATTACGTCCTTTGCAATTGCTAAAGTATTCATTTTGATCAGGGAGTTAATTGAAAAAGATGTTGCTTACGTCAAAAGGGTAAGCTTATTTTCTATCGAGATTGGATCAAAGTTTGTGCCTACCCATGTATGTGTTTTGCACACTTAAAGAAAGTGTAGAAGAAAGAGAGATACTCAACACAAGTATAGGTGGTACTTCACATGAACATGGGAGACGCTTCGATGTGTATAGAAGTCATGTAGAAGATGAGGAGAGAGGATGGGGTTGTATCCACCTAGATGATTTCATTTGTCGAGATAAATAATAATACACAACTAGATAAGGATTGAGATCTTGCAAAAGGAGAAGAGGGAGAATGGGTTTCACTTTTCAAGTCACCACAGGTGTTGAGGGTAGATGAGTATGCTAGTGAAAAGATAGAGATTATGCCTGCAAGAGGACTAGGAGTGTATCTTGATGAGTTTCCCATAGAACCACATGGACCATTTTCTAGTGTTGGCATAGAAGGTCTCTCATGTGAGGATGGTATGAAGTTTGATATGGATGGTATAAAGGAGAGGTGGGAATATAGGGTGCTTAGAGGCTAGAGCACCTACTATCAAATGCTAAGACATGATGCATGAGTTAAGGGGATAGTATATAAGTTTGTATGTAGCAGGGAACTTAGAATCCAAGGCCTCATTAGCCCCAATGGTGTTTCCATATGTGATTTTGAAAGGAGTCCAAACAAAGGTTGATGTGGGCAATTTGCAATAACTCTAGCATTTACTATTGTTTTTTTCTTATAAATCCAACTCGAAAGCTAAAGTTGTGGTAATTTGCAATGGCTTTGGCCTCCATCCATGAAATACCATCCTATTTTACCCAAATTTGCAAAGAAGAAGAAGAAGACAAAAACACAAACATAGTTTGATACTAAAAATGAAGAAGTCAACAAGGTTTTGTTGTAGTGAATGGCTAGATCTTGATACAATACAAACCATCTAGATAAAGAGAGCGTTCTCATGGTAAACATCAAAGTTGAAGCCTTCATTTATCAAGTGAATATTCCTTGAATGAAGAAGTAACATCAATAGAACTAACACAAGCCTACTTAGGACATTGCAAACTTGGGGTAGGGAAATGGTTGATGAATTCATTTGTCTTAATCTTCAAAACAACTCAATTTAGTGTCACACATTCACAAGAGGAATTCCCCGCGTGAGGGAAATAATTGAATAGGGATTGGTTGATATCTTGTACTCCCCTAAAGATCATATTTTTTATTAGTATCGAAAGGACCATGCTCACTAGACTAGGGGTCAAATACACTAACCCAAGTATACATTTTTGTCATGCAATATCTTAACATGAACCCAAATATACATTTTTGTCATGCAAAATCTTAGAATGAAGGAATAACAAGAGTGAGCATTGAGGCATTTCCCCAGATAAAGGGGTGTATGTAATCCAATGTGGGAGTCACTTAGTGGTTCGGTAATTTAGTCAAACTTTGATAATGAGTGAATATGACACAGTGTGTCTAGTCCTTGCCAAATACATATAAGTTTTAGGTTGAATATAGACATTAAAAGAGCAAAAGAGAAATCACAAGATGATAAAAATTATATAATTTCTCACATCAATAAGTAATTGTCCTCATAAAAATATTAAAATAAAATTATATAAAATTCATCACATCAAAATCAAAACATCACATGGGAAGTGTCAAACAATTTTTTTGTTTGTTTTCATAGTAAAAAAGTCAATAATAACATGTGAAAATTGCCACATGACACTTATAGAAAACTCCATATTAAATGTATTTTTATTTTTTTACTTTTTTTAAAAACAACTCACTCTTAAAGATTTATGTTCCTTCCATGACTTCTTCCACTAATCAATTAAGTGAAATTTAAAAAATATTATATATATATTTTAGAAAATTTTAGAAAATATAAATAAATGAAAAACATACTCCTTATTATGGAAAAATAAAAACTCCACATCATTAAAGATATAAATAACAAAAATAAAATAAAACAAAACAAAAGTATTGAACCTACACCATATTTATATAGATAATCCCCAAAAAAATATTTACAAAAGATGAAACCTTCAAATGAGAAGAACTTCAATACAATAAAAATAATTGTAATCATGTTTTTGGATATAGAATATGTATGTTAAATAACGTCCACATGAGGAGAATCCAAACAAAGCTAATGAGTGATGGAAAAGAAAACTTATAAAATAAATAAATAATATTAATTATTAGAAATAAATTAAATAAATAAATTATTAAAAATAAATTAAAGTAACCAAGTTAATAAACAATAAATAAAATAATTATATGATAAAAAAGGAGTAGACAATTACAAATAATGTAATAAGGTCATATTAAATTAGAATGGTAATATAAAATATTGAGATATGAAAGTCTATAAGAACTATAACTATTTTAAGATATTAATGAATAATGTCATAAGTAAATTAAAGGTAAGAGTAAGCGAAGGTCAATATACAATTATAGGATAGAAGGGGATCAAGTCAGAAATAATTTGGATTATAAAATTTGGTCACTAATAAAAAGTTAAGTGGTCATGTGGTCATGGATTAAGACAAATTCAAAATTGTGTGATGAAGCTTATATGTAAGGGGAATTGGGATATGGGATTAAGTAAGATATGTAAACCATTATTATATATAAATTAATAATTGTATATATAAATTAAATATGTAATTGTAAATATGGATTAGAAAGAGGGTTAATATTAAAGCAAAAATAAATTAAAGTATGGAGGGGTTTGAAAGGTATAATTTAATTAATAATGAATGAAAATATAAAATGATTTTTTTTAAAAGAGTAATGAGAGTGGGGAAATTGAAATAATTAAATATGGTCAAAATAAAAATAGAGATTTAGGATAAGTTAATAAGATGAAGGCAATTAAATAAAAAATTAATTAAAAAAATAATAATTAAAGAACCTAAGTTTAGTAGAAAGGGGAGAGAAATTAAAAAGGAAATGAAAATGAAAAAGAATGTGATACGTCATTTTACTGAGATCTATTAATATATATAAAGAGGTGGTTAGTGGACAATATAGAGGGTTAATGATGAAGCTATTGGATAGGGGTTTCCAGGAGTTGTTCAGTTTATAATCATCTTCCCAATTAATGTTGTTAGGGTTTTTTAATTTTTATTTTGAGAGCTTTAAGTATATACGATGAATAGTTAGGTATCGAAGTTAAGATTTTAGTGTGAATAAAGCAAGTAAGGTGTTTGGTGCTATGGGAATGCTTATCAATAGAAAATTTAGAATGACAATTATGAAAAGTATGAGTAATATGTTCCTTGATATGAGTTTGGATAGATCTACCAATTTGGCCTATATAGAATTTTCCATAAGACCATGTAATTTGGTATGCATCTTGTGAAAGAAAATGCTCGGATTTATCTTTGACAATTCTAAATAATTGCTTAAGAGTTTTGTGATGTTTAAATAGAGTTTTGATATTGTTTTGGCTAAAATCTTAGAAATATGATTATTGATTTTGTGAATGTAAGGAAGTGATATTTACTTTTGGGGAGAAGAGAAGAGGGGGGTTTTGGTTTTTGCATGGAGAACAAAGAAGTAAGCTCTGTTGATTTGGGAAATAGAATAATCCATGGCTTGGAGGGCATTAGTGAGGACGAACCTTTCTTTTTAAAGGTGTTGGGGGGTGAAAATTCGAATGGCCCTCATTTAAAAATGTTAAAATATAATAAAACATATTATATGATATTAAGTGGGTGAGGGATTTTTAAACTAAACATGGCACCACAACAAGACTATATGATTAGCTCTCATTTTAACTCCCTTTTTGGCATCTAATCACCTTTTTAGTGTATTTTTCTTCATTCTCTAAATAAGGTGACAGTATTTCATGGGATGGTGTTTTTCTTCGTGATTTTAGTGCCTTGTTTTAAAAGTCGAGGCTAAAGTTGGTGTTAATTAGCATTAACTTTAGCGCCTAGTTTATCTCCCTCTTTAGCACTAGGATTAGTGTTAGGAATAGATCCTAGTTTAACTCCCTCTTTAGCACCAAATTTAGTGTTAGGAATTGTGCCTAGTTCAAATCCCTCTTTAGCCCCAGGTATAATGCCTAGGTTTGCTCCTAGAATTGCACCTATTTCAACATATAAGTTAGTTAATATATGGGTTAGAGGATATAGGTTATAAGGGAAAGGGGTTAGAAGCTATAGGTTATGATGATGATGATTACAATGATGATGCTTGATGAGAATGATGATGTTATTTCTAATGAATTTATTATAAAAGGATAATGATGACAATGACAATGACGATGTAGATGACGATAATGACAATCACTAATTGATACTCATCCATAATGCTCAAAACGTGCTAATGATGCATGCATTTGCACTTAGAGGCCAAAGCTCCTATACCAAATTCATGTAAGGTAGTTGGATGCATTTTTCATCATCACAATGTTGATGACGATGACTATGATGATATATGATGATGACAACAATGATGACAATGCTCATGTTTATGATGATGACGAAGATGATGACAATGACGATGAGGATGAAAATTACTAATTATGACCCATCAATAATGCTCAAATAATTCTAATGGTATCCACATTCCTACTGATATGTTGAATATCCTTTACAAAATTCATGTAAGGTAGTTGGATGGCTTTTTCATCATCACAATGATGATGATGATGGCAATGACAATGAATATGATGGTATATGACGATGACAATGATGATGACAATGGCTATCTAATATTGTTGATTTCTATAACGATGAATATGATGATAACGATGATGATAAGGATTATGATGTCATGATAATTATGATGATTATGATTTATTTTAACCTAGACATTGTTGAGGGAGGAAAGATAAGCCTCATTTCCTAAAGGAAGATTTTAAGCATCCAAATTTAAAAAGCATACCTTGATCAACCATACATGACCTCTTGAGCATACTCTTAGCTTGAAAGTGGGGATATTAAAAGCATTAAAAGGTATAATCAATAGGTATGAGTATCAGGGCCTTGGATATCATTGGATAAAAACCTAAGCCTTAGTCCCTAAATGAGTATTAGAGGAATCCAAACCTAAGAATGGAGCCTCAAGCCAAAACACATGACCTTCCAAGGGGATATTTAACCTTAATATGGGGATAACTAGTTTTAGAGAAAACGTTATGGGTCATAAGGGCGTCAACATGATTAAGGGATGAATATCGACCATGGTCCCTAAAGGAAGCTTTCAGACATACAAGACTAAAAACAACATCTCAAACCAATACACATGAACTCCAAATGGATCCTTTAACTTTGAGTGGGAATATTAGAAGCATTTAAGTTTTTGAGAACTAAGTATTGTTCTTGAGGCCTCGACCACAATCAAGAAATGAAAAGCAAACATTGTACTTAAAACTTCTCTTATAGGGTCAAGGGCCATGAATGAGGCCTCAACCCACCATGCATGAACTCTCCATGGGATATTTGACCTTTGATTGGTGATATGGGCACCATTAGAAGGTTTTCAACATCAAAGATTTGTTATAGGGTCTTGGACATGTTCAAGAGACGAAAATAATTCCTTAGGACCTAAAGTAACTTTCTAGGCATCTAACACCAAGTAAACTACCTCAAACCATCATACCTCACCTCTCAAGAGCATCAGTTTCCTATGATTTGGGATATATGAAGCATTAGGAGGTGTCATGTCCACAAATTTTGCATTGGATCACAATGGCCTAAGCCACTTGGCCATGTTCATGATAGTTTGTCAAATTGGTGCTATGGGTCAAATAATTACCAAGTATGATGTCCAAGTTAGTAATAATGTAAAGTTAGAGCCAAATGGACAAGGTGGGTCACATGGAGAGAAAATCCACAATTCAAACTTTGTAATGTCCCCATCCAAATAAACTATCATGGAGGAAAAATTCAACTAACTTGCTAGTGCCCTAGGTTGGTGGTGGAAACATTAAAATTTGGAGTAAGGGAGCCACAAGACCCAAAATGACCTTAGAATTACAAATTCACATTGAATTGGTCAAATAAATAATAATACAAAATAAAATAAGGTGGCATTGGATCATGAGGGCACATGAGGTTGTGGGACCCACATGTGGCAAGATTCCCCACTACACTTGGCATCATTTTCTCACCAATTCGAGTCCAAGGTGGAGGGTAACATACTTGGGGGAGTTGAAGAGGAATTATTCATGGCATGAAACTAAGAATGTTAAATTGGAGTGGAATAGTAACTACCATGGAAGAGGAAGAGGCATCGTAGAGAAGTTGTGACACTTGTAGCTAGATTCCTGGGCATCTATGACAACAATGATGGAGAATCTATGAAAAATATGACAAATTCAGACCTTATTTTAGACCTATGATACATATGAAATACTAGGGATAAAGAGAGACACCAAGAGGGCGCATAGGGGGAGTTATGGTCAGCCAAGATTCCCAATTTGAATTGGGGGAAGAAGAATGCAAGAAAGAAGTTGACAAGTGTCTTCTATGAGAATATCTCCCTAACTCGAGTTGAGTGAAGACTCTTGGAGGGAATTCGAGATATGGAGTCCATTGGAGGTTAATAAAAGAGGAGGATCACAAAGGAGAGTAGATTTTGGTCATTTCTCATTTGCACTTTTGGAGAGCTTAGCTTGTCCTGGCATGGTGGATGTTCATCTTCCCTGCCTTAGAACCAATTTCGTAGGTGAAATATTCCTATTTAAGTTGGTTGGAGGAGAGGCCATTTAGAACTATCAACAAAGATTCATGGATTTTTTTTATGTAGGTTCTATCCCCCTTTCATTTCAAGTTCATCTTTTCTCTTCTTTCTCTACTATCTCTCTCTCAAAACTCTCTCAATGTTCAGGTACAAGTGTGAGGGCACACTCTTAGTTGCATATAGTTTGTGGAGACTGATATTTTGACTCTATGACCATGTTATATGCTGTATATAATTGTAATTAACTGCACATGAGAGCCACATCTCGAAATACCAAACATTTCATGTAATATTTCCAAGTAATATCAAGATTTGAGCTAGTTTCCTCACTTGTTTCTCATGGTGTTTTGAAATGAATTTGTATATGTTTAACATCAGAATTTTTCTGAGTTTTATATTATGTTTAGATCTGCATATGGAGTAAAATTTATGACTAAATTTTTTTCTGCATACCATTGAATATTTACTAAATATTGTGCCCTAAACTTATGTCCTTTATTGACCATTTTCCCACAATTTCTATGTCAAACAACCTGTTGTTTTTTGGAAGGTATAGAAGAACCTAAAACCCGAGTTAATGATGCATATGTTTTTACCTTGATGTTATCTAATAGATCCAAGTCTAATATCAGAAAATAGTTAAGGCCATACAATGATTTGAAGGTTAAAAATTTACTAAGGCTAGTGGGGTTTTCAACTATCCAATTCAACTAGTTTTATTCCCCTTCCTTCCTCCTTGAGAATTGCGAACCCTGAAAGTTTCTAATGAATGTATAAGTATATTTGAGATGAATTAGGATGTATTAATACCTCTCAATCCCATACATACAGAATTCAAAAGCATTTGGGACAATTTGGGTTTCACTAGTCCAAGGTTCGAAATTTGGTCAAAATTGAGTAATTTCACATAGTAGGGACATTACAGTGGTATCAGAGCATTGTCCTTGCACCTGTGAATTAATATCATCCATTTAAGAAGAATTTTCATACATGTATTACTATTATGATGGCTCTTATGATTATAGTGCTTATGAGCAGTACAAATATGATTGTGAGCAATATGAAGAAGAATGTGAATGGTATGAGGAAGAGGTGCCATCATGCAACACTTCTTACAATTTCATAAGGAATGAATGTTATTCATATGACCCTATGCCTAATGAAGATGAACGTTTCATACCACCAAATGCTAATCCTATGAATGGATTAGAAATATTGAGAGCAACATGTAAAAACTTGCCTCAACAATATCAAGCATATCTTGCTTTGATGGGAAAGGAAAAGAAGGACATTCTTTTTGAAGACTTTATCAATTGGGTGTTTGGACATAGACCTAAGAGTGTAGATGTGAACTTAGTAAGGAACAATCAACCATATGCAAACATTGAGGAGATCCATGAGCCACCTAGTTTTGTAGGTGGTGAAGCAGAAGAAGCAACATGAAGAGGATCGAAAGTCACTCCCAAGTGACTCTGAAAAACATGAAGGATGCAGAATAAATTTGAGAGCTTGTAATTCTCTTGTTGGTTTGTATCATGGAATAAAATTAAAGGATGTAGAAGAGAATTACAAGCTCTCAAATGAGTTGGGGTCCACCCAAAATTTACTCCAAAAATCTATGGTGCAGATTGAGCAACTTCAAGAGAGGTTGCAAAGGTCCTTTACACCCTCCAACATATCATATAGTCATTCAATGGATAAAATAATTTATGTTACAAAGAAGGAAACTCATGTGTTGGTGGAACATGAGGTACATGTTGATAGGAAAGTTCTTGAATGGGCTACATTCAAACAAGAAGGAATCCAAGCACTTGTTCTTGTTCAGAGGGATTATGAGTTGCCTCATGGTGAGAGTTGCAGAGCCTTGGAGGAGGCACATGATCTCACAACAGTTGGAACAACCAATGATGGAGAAGATGCATTCAAAATTTTGATGGGTAAGAGTTGCAAAGAGGTAAGTGATGGGTCCAATTTTTAGGTATTTGATAACCCTTTTTCCACAGACCAGCTCAAGCAATGGCGAAGAAACACACTCAATTGTGGGAAAAGTGTTTTACTTTAATTATTTAATGAAATTGTTTTTATGATTATTCTTGTATGTTAGAATGTGTATCAAATAAACTAATTATATGGAAACCAAGCGTGATTGAGCAGGTTCAGGGTCATTAAAGGATGGACATGTAGAAGACTAAAGGATCACCAAGCTCGGCGCCCTGTTTCCTGATTTATAGAGGACGTACTCCCACTTTCAAGAAGAATCGGCATTTTGAAAATCAGTTAGGATCAACATTAAAATCATATAAATATGGACCTCTCAGGTAGCGAGAGGCCCCTGCTGTTATTTTGGAAAAGACATTATTTTTAACATTTTCTACACTATTGAGATACTGAGAAGTACAGACTTCTATTTTGACATGGATTTTATAGCTTAATGAAAGATTGATGATTAATTCCAGCCAGCGTTTCTAAGTTTTTATTCTCTCCTGAGTACGGGTTGGGGAGGGCCCCTCCAACACGTAGGTCAGGAGATTCCTATTTGCAGGTATTTTTCCAAGTATGCGTTTTACATTGATGAAAAGTTCTATGACATATGGGAGCCTTTGAATGATTCATTATTTCTGTAGTAGTTTATAATACATTCTGTAGTACAACAGAACAGTTTCAGTAGTCCTGTAGGTTCTTTTTTTCAACGCATATTTTTATCAACGATTACATGTGTAATAGCTTTGCTTTCAATGTCATGGTTTAGATCTGGAGTTCATTGCATTTTCTTATCGTGATTAGTTTCTTTTGACTTCTTAGTAATAGATGGGTAAGCATAGAATGATCGTACTTCAATTCTAGATTGGTAAAACAAGTTAGATCAAGACTCCAATTTTGTGCGCAGATAGTAGTTAAAGACTTTGTTTCCCCAATAGTAGAATAGCTCTGTTATGATATTTTCATTCTCAGCATTTAGTTATTTCAGCATTTTAATTATTTCAAATAGATTTACTGTTTTTGTATCTTGATTTCTTAGAACAGATCAACATCTAATTACTTCAACATTTTAATTATTTAAAATAGATTCCCTGCTTTATTTCTTAGAACATATTTACTAATTTTAGCACTTTAATTCTTTTAATTAGATTTATTGCTTTCTGGTATTTAATTCCATATCATAATCAGTCTTCATATTTAGTAAACAATCTTTAGAACATCGATACCGACATCCAACTGTGACAAGAGATTATCCTATAAGAGCACAGATAGTGCATGCATCTCTAAAGTTTGTACATTCTCAGGGTTGGCATTTAAAGTAGGCTCTTGGTATAGCTGCCCTCATTAGGCATCCACATTAGGAGCTCACCAGTAAGGTTGGTTCACAATTCTTCACCCCCTACCTCTTTTTCAGCACATCAATTGGGGATGAATTATGGATGAAAGGGTTCTTTCTGATGGTGCCACATGAAGAGTATGAAACTCCTATCTCTCATTTCGATGATGAAATTATTAGAGCACCTTCTTCTTTACATTTGCAACAACATCATTTGTTACCTTATGATGGTACACATCTACATGTATGCACCTATGATATTCAGGACATTCTATGAGAAAGCGATTTTCATATTCAACCCTCTATGTGTCACAAAGATGATAGATTCATCCATCCCAAGGAGTTTTAGGAATTTTCCAATGCCTTGTTTCACTATGGAGCTTGTGAGAGTTTGTCCTTAGTTTAACAATGTTGATTTCCTTCTTTACGCTAGTTGCAATATATAGATACTTTTGATTTTATAGATTAGGGTTCATTACCTTCTTACAATATATTAATTTTCTCTTATCCTCTAACGATTTATCGCACCACATATTTTCCTTAAAATTAGATGTATTAATACTTTCAATATTATCATTATTATGTATAGTGAACTCTTCCTTGACTCCCCAATGATTTAGACAAGACTTGGCATATTTATGCCAACCTTGCTTAAGATGAAATATTAGGAAATCTTTTGTATCCCATCTTGTTTATCTTGTTCTTGTACATTAGGTACTTACTCATAGCCACTCTCAATCGGGGAGAGACTCGTTATCTATGAGGAGGATATGATAGGGCGTATTTCCTTTAATTTTGAGATTATATGTTATAAAGCACTTTTGGATTTTATCTATCCTTCTTCATGATTCTCTAGAGATGTTGCAACCACAAAATTCACAACCATATAAGATAACAAGAGTGATGAGGGCCTTGAAAAGGAGTTTCCTCCTATCCCAAAGATAGAGGTCTATTAATTTACAATTGTTTTCACATCCATGGTAAGCTTTCCATCCTTCATTAATCATTTTCTCAATGATATAGTTCTAGTTCAGATTACGATGAAGATCCATTCCAAGATATTTATATGAAGTCACTTACAAGATAGTTGCTTCATGTTTAATGGGGAAGACGAGAGATCTATTCCCTTTAATGTTATTTTCACAATCAAACAAAATTAGATAGAGGCTTGGGGCATATTGTTTTGTTTATCAAATTATTGTAATAAAAGTTAAAGGTATTGTTTTTCCCATAATTTTTTAGTGGAGCTTGCATTTTCCATCCCATTTGAGACGTTGCAAAGAGCATTCTTCTCTCTCTAGAGAGTGGTTTCACACCACAATGATTTTCCCCATTGAGATTGTCATTTTTCTCATTGGAAAAACAAATATGTGTTGATTCCTCACTTGTACATGGGTACCTAATATGCCCTTGTTTGTTGGGATTCATACATGGGATTACTTCCCATGATGGATTTTATTCATGGTACCTCTCATTCTACACTTTTGAGTAGTGGATTGTAGGTTTCTCGTGCAAATAGTCTTAGAGTGTCACCAGGGGTCTATGTCCATAATGTGCATTTCCTTGTTGTATAGTCACTTGGACCTAGCCACTTTGGAGCGTCTCTTGCTTATATAAAGTTGCTAGTCCTCCTTGTCACATTTACTTTGTGCCTTCATACTTTTGTCACCATCTTTGACATCCATTTGCATCATCTATATCCACCCAATTCAACATCATGGGGGGATGGTGTTCAATGCCTCCTCAAGTGATAGTTTTCACCATTTTTTTTTGAGATCAACCTTCTTCACAATGATCCTTGTACATAGCATCAATTCCTATTTTGGCTCAATCGTCGCAACAGTTAGCAACGCATGTGCTCTGATGAGATGGATTGGTGTCCATAGGGGAACTCATTTTGTGGTGTTATTCTCGATTATACATGAGAACCTAATTAGATTTTTTGTTTCAGGATTCATTTTAAAGGATCAATATTTTATTTTCAGGGGATGGTGTGAATTTGATTCTCATTGCCTCGTATGTTTGAAATTTGTTTCTTGGAGTTCTTATGTAGATATTTAATGGTGTTTCTAGCTTGGGTTCACTAGACATTAGGCCTTCTTTAGAGTTTTGTCCATACATCGTATTTTGAGCTTAGAGTGTCTACAAGTCTCATTACACTTTTGATGGTTGATGGTGGTTTCTTTTTTTTGAGGCCTTGTTCTATTATGAACTCAACACCTATATTTCTTAAGCATTCATGTGGTGGTTGCAAGTGTTTTCTGTTCTTGCGCTTGTGTAACCGATCTTCTTTTGTTTCATAATTCAATCACGTTCTTTGAGATTACTTTGCCATTCTCTTTAGAATTTTGGTCATACTTCCTGATTGAAGATTTCATCCTCCACAAGTCTCATGCTCTCATTATTCTATGCATCTTTGTGGGATCTTTTTTAGTTTCGTCTCTACAACTCTTTCAACATTGGTGTTTGTCTCTCTTCTGGGGAGGTCTTTTTTTCCTTCAATTTTTCTCCTTTTTGCACTTATGAGAGTTTTCTACTTGGGTACTTAAGTAGGCCTCATTTTTGGGACCAAGTTTTTCTTATGTTTACTCCCTACATTTTGCGTATGGGGGGGTGTTAGTGTATGCACACCTTTACACATGCTAATAGCTATTTGCCAATATGGTTTGCTTATTTTCTAGGCTGATACACTACATTTATCTAGTTAGCATACCAACAAATTACAAGGTGGACCTCTCCTAATTTGTTATATATTCAAATGATCTCTTTTCACACTACCAATGAAGCAATATATGGATTGTTATTTTGTTATCTATTCTATCTATGTTGAGGCTCAATTTATGGTCCATATTAAACCCAAATTTCTACGCATATGACAACGTCTTTAAAAATTAAACTAGGATAGCTACATCTTAAACCTGGATCTATCAAGCATCGAGAGGGGATCAAATTTATTGAGAGATCAAACTAAATGAAAAAAAAATTACAAATCAAAAAATTTGCTTCCTCTTAAATCTAGGTTTAGGATGGATATGCCATGGTAGAAGCAAACATGCACTCAACCTTCAACTCATTCCATGGTTTGAAAATTAAAATATGAAATGAAAGACAACTAGGAAAAAGACTTGAGAAACCAGATATGTGGGTAGAATAAAACATTGTTTAGTGAATAGAGGTCAATGGTCGTCTACAAAGTAACCTATCAAACCTACCCCTAACCCAATTGCACCAAAAAATACAAAATTCCTACTAGAGGGCTGAGTTCAAACTAAACTCTACATCGATTGTTTCTAAACTAAAACTCAATTGGAAGAATTAGAAAAGCTGACCTAACCATGACCAATTAAAATGAAGTTATATATATATATATATATATATTATTTACCTCGGTGGGTGGCTCTCTAATATTTTTAGATAAAGCATATTTCTGTGAACTTTTTTTTATCTTCTAGTAAGTCTTACCGATCCTCATCGTAGGGGTCTCGAGATGACTCAATCATTATGTGGAGACCACCATGCAAGGTTGGATAAATGTTAGGTGTACAATTCAACAATATCAAAGTATTCTTGGGAGATGGTCATGATGAAATCAAGGACCAAGTACAATTTGAATCTATCTATATAAGTAAAGGCAATTAGATAGAAGTAAATTATTATGTCCCCGAAGGGGAACATAAATATCTCGTCGAATGCCTATTATTGCTGGCTATTGAACCTATATTGAACCTATAAATTTATGCTAGAGCTATAGTTTGAATATAGTTAGAATATGCTATATTAAATCTAGTTTTTTAAATTGGTATTTTTTAAAAATATAATTGGTTGTACAACAATGACGTCAGCCTAGTTTTTCTCACCCCAAGAGGGGGCGGCGGGCTGACGTGATGGTGGTTTCTGACTTCCGTGCAAGGAGTTGCAGACTCATTTAATGTTCTTTTATTTTATTATTATTATTTGTTATTTTTATTTTTTGTTTTAAAAAATGATATATGGTCGTAACAACGGTGGAGATCATCGGGTCCGTTCACACTTACGAAGCATACCAGACATATTAATGGAGCCATCATTGCAATTGCCACGGAGGAGCCAATTCGATCACCATCAAACTGTTCGGTTACAAAACTCAGCACTGGAGCTATTACCACCAGTTGGAGCTATTACCACCGGTTACACAACTCAGCACTGGAGCTGTTAACATTAGTTAGTAGCACATGATTATGCATACTACTTTATCCACGATGGATTTCCACTACCATGACATAGGTGTGTATGTATTCAATGCTGGCGTGATGTTATCACTCTGCCAATCTGTGACATTTATTATTATCAATCACATCGTAAGTACGGTTTTTATTTTTATTTTATTTATTTATTATTTATTAGAATTGTTTATTTATTATTATTATTATTATTATATGGGAAAATCGTAGATTCAACTTTGGACGTCATGATTGTTGTTGTTTGTTTGCATAGTAGAGTTTAGCGCATTTAAAAATGTGGCTAAGGTTAATATAAATTTTTATTTATTGTTTTTTTCAAAAAAAAAATGATATATGGTCGTAAACAATGGTGGAGATCGGCGGGTCCGTTCACACTTACCAAGCATATCTAACATATTAATGGAGCCATGATTGCAATTGCCACGGAGGATCCAAGTCGATAACCATCAAACTGTTCGGTTACACAACTCAGCACTGGAGCTATTACCACCGGTTACACAACTCAGCATTGGAGCTATTACCATTAGTTAGTAGCACATGGTTATGCATACTACTTCATCCACGATGGATTTCCGCTACCATGACATAGGTGTGTATTCAATGCTGGCGTAATGTTATCACTTTGCCAAAAAAAAGATATATGGTCGTAAACAACGGTGGAGATCAGCAGGTCCCTTCACACTTACCAAGCATACCAAACATATTAATGGAGCCATGATTGCAATTGCCACGGAGGAGCCAACTCGATCACCATCAAACTGTTCGGTTACACAACTGAGCACTGGAGCTATTACCATCGGTTAGACAACTCAGCACTGGAGCTGTTACCATTAGTTAGTCGCACGTGATCATGCACACAACTTCATCCACGTTGGATTTCCTCTACCATGACATAGGTGTGTATTCAATGCTGGGGTAATGTTATCGCTCTGCCAACCTGTGACATTTATTATCAATCACATCGTAAGTATGGTTATTAGGGCCATGAATAATTGCACAATAGTTTGATTTTTATTTTATTTTATTATTATTATTTATTATTATTATTATTAATAGTTTGATTCTATGCTGCATATTGCACCTGATAAAATAAGGTTTTGTTCCATTAATCATGGCGTCGAAAGTTGAATCTATGATTTTCCCATATAACGATTTTAATAATATTATTAATAATAAAAATAAATAAATAATAATAATAATAATAATAATAATAATAATAATAATAATAACAATAATACTAAAAAAAGAATTTAAACTCGTAAAACATGAAGGAAGATGTGAGTCACCACCCTGCTGCTAGAGTTTTTATTGAATATTAAATAGTGTTATGATGGCATTGTCAAATCCTTGTACTGCCATGACCTTTGGCTCTGCGAAGCGGCTCTACCCTGTTGTATTATCTGCAAGGTGATAACAAGTGGATGGTAGAAATTCTAACCGATAGTTTTGGAGGAGACAAAGGGCGTGAAAGGGTTTATTCTATCATCTTGTTGCTGTGGGTCTCGGCTTGGAGGTCTATGAATTTTTCTGATACAGCCGAGTCACAGTCTTACCAGATAAAGCTTCTAACACGAGCTAGACTCACGTCGAAGAAGCCCATGTCATAGCTTTGCGACTTGGCTGATCACAAACGCACAGCTTGATACCGACATCAAATTGAGACTTGAATTCTTGTTTCTGGTAGGTTTGGTTATAGTGAATTATAGACTTAAACTGTTTTCTATTTACTTACCTGCTTATTGATAAAAATTCTCCTGGTTTAACTTATGTCTTGTAGGTGATGGTAGGTTGCATCGAGGTCTTCGAGCTGCGTACAAGCACGTGCTGTTTCTCGGGTAAGAAACAAACTCATTACTGTATGTTCTCTACGTTCGTTAGAAATGAATTCAAGAGTGAAAAAGACCCTTAAGGGAGGTCTGTGAGGGAAGACCATGTCTTCTCGATCGTTTAAGGCAATCTGATTGTATATTCTCTACGTTTGTTAGAAATGAAATCAAGAATAAAAAAGACCCTTAAGTGAGGTCTCGAAGGGAAGACCATGTCTTCTCGATTGTTTAACCCAACTACATAGATATAAAATTTTTTAGTGATTTGTTGAGGAGCGAAAGTGAATCATACACTTACACTGTTTTTTATTTATTTACTTGCTTATTGATAAAAATTATCCTGGTTTAACTTATGTCTTGTAGGTAATGGTAGGTTGCATCGAGGCTTTCAAACTGCGTACAAGCATGTGCTGTTTCTCAGGTAAGAAACAAACTCATTACTGTATGTTCTCTACATTCGTTAGAAATGAATTCAAGAGTGAAAAAGAGCCTTAAGGGAGGTTTGCGAGGGAAGACCATGTCTTCTCGATCGTTTAACGCCATCTTACTGTATATTCTCTACGTTTGTTAGAAATGAAATCAAGAGTAAAAAAGACCCTTAAGTGAGGTCTCAGAGGGAAGACCATGTCTTCTCGATTGTTTAACCCACCTACATAGATATAAATTTTTTTACTGATTTGTTGAGGGCCGAAAGTCATATGCGAGACTATTGTATCTCTCTATGCATCTGCAGGACAAAGAGTTTTTATGTATAAACGATGACAGGGTACCGATTTATCAACTAGAGTGAAACAACGATAAAGCTGGGCAAAAAAAAATATATAGTCGCAGAGTCGGAAGCAGTCATATAAGCTAGTGAAACATGGAAGTCTCATTTTGACTTCAGTCATTTTTTACAGAGTAAGTGCGGTATGCTATTAACAGAAGTCTTAAATATATAGTCGTCTCTCGACTGATGACTTTATGAGAGTGATATACATACACTGTACAACGCATGAGGGTTCCAAGGATGGAGCCAATTCGTATTGCAGGCTTCCCATAGCGTATTAGAGGGTTAAAATCTTAAATACTTAGATGGGCACCCTCTCAAAACTAAAAACTATCATCTGTAGGGTTGACAAGTTAGCTACTGAATAAGAGATTAAATAATGCCAGGTCAGGTCTGAAAACTATTAACCATAATTTATACGAGATAAAAAAAATTTCCAACCTGTTTGAAACGCAGATGATATGAAGCTGAAATCATGAAGGGAGGTACGCAATAATTCCCACTAGTAAAGAAATTAAGCAAAATCCAAGTCTAGTAATTTTAATCGTTTCATCGAGATTTATATATATATTTTAGTATGTACCGTTAATAGCTGGTTTTGTATATATATTTTTCCATGCACCATTAAGAGCTGCATATATATATAAAGCGGCTTTCAGCTATGCATAGCAAACACAGCTTTAAAAAGACAAAATTTACATTCCCATCAAGCCATCTAAAAGAACCCAAGTGTCAACTGTGGTTACCAAGCGATCTGAAAACACCCAAATGCTGGCGGTGGTCACCATTACATGTCTGTCTCGATAGGCAAATAAGGGTAACCAGGGGGGGTTTCAACATAGAGTGTCTTCACGGGTAAACAGAGAAACCGCTGGTAGAATTTTTATAGGGATGCCAAGGGCTGCCAGACTCAATATCTTGATAAAATTTCATACTTTCCTTTTTTTACTTCCAACCAAATAAAATTTCGAAGACCTGCCAAACTCAAAATGCTGAGAAATACTTTATAAAACATTTGAGTAAGAAACAAATTGATTACTGTATGTTGCCTACGTTCGTTAGAAATGAACTCGAGTGAAAAAGACCCTTAAGGGAGGTCACCGAGGGAAGACTATGTCTTCTCGATCGTTTAACGCAGGCTTACTGTATGTTCTCTACATTCATTAGAAATGGACTCAAAAGTAAAAAAGACCGTTAAGGGAGGTGTTCGAGGGAAAACCATGTCTTGTCGATTGTTTAACCCAACTGCATAGATATAAAAATCTTTAGTGATTTGTTGAGGACCGAAAGTCATATGCGAGCCTATTTTATGCCTCCATGCATCTGCATGACAAAGAGTTTTTATTTATAAACGACGACAGGGTACTGATTTATTAACTTGACCGAAACAACGATAAAGCTGGGCAAACAAATAATATATAATCGCACAGTCCCAAGTAGCCATATAAGCTAATGAGACATGGAAGTCTCATCTTGACTTTAGTCATTTTTTACAGAGTAAGCGCTGTATGGTATTAACGGAAGTCTTAAATATATAGTTGTCTCTCAATTGATACGGGACCAATTCGTATTGCAGGTTGCCCATAGCGTATTAGAGGGTTAAAATCTTAAATACTTAGATGGACACGTTCTCAAAACTAAAAACTCTCATCTGTAGGGTTGACAAGTTAATTACTTAATAAGAGATCAAATAATGCGAGATCAGGTCTGAAAACTATCAACCATAATTTATATGAGATAAAAAAAACACCAAATTAGTTGCAACGGAGATGAGATGGAGCTCAAATCATGACGGGAGGCACCGAATAATTCCAGCTAGTAAAGAAATTAACCAAAATCCAAATTTAGTAATTTTAATCGTTTCATCGGAATATATATATATATATATATATTTTAGGATGTAGCCTTAATAGCTGCTTTTATATATATATTTTTTTGCCATGCACCATTAAGAGTTGCATTTATATATATATATATATATAAAGCGACTCTCAACTGTACATGGCAAACCCAGGTTTAAAAAGACAAAATTTACATTTCTGTCAAGCCATGTAAAAGAACCGAAGTGCTATCTGTGGTTACCAAGCCATCTAAAAGCATCCAAGTGGTGACGGTGGTCATGATTGCATCTATGCCTCGATAGGAAAATAAGGGTAAGCAGGGAGGGTTTCAACATAGAGTATCTACACGGGTAAACAGAGAAACGCCTAGTAGAATTTTCATAGGGATGCCAAGGGTTGGCAGACTCGATATCTTGATAAAATTTCATACTTTATTCTTTCTATTTATGACCAAATAAAATTTCAAAGTGCTGCCAGACTTAAAACCGTGAGAAATACTCTATAAAACATTAAGGGAAGATCTTATACATTTTAACTTCAGGCTATAAGAAAGCCTCTAGGTGATAAACCAGGATTATCTGATAGCAAGTGCAGCTACTCTAGATTGAATAATATTGAGTCTAAGACGAAGATGTTATTGCAAGCGCTGTAAAGAAAAATTATGGTTAAACAGAGAAGAATAATGAAGCTTCACTAGAACTAAATTCTATGTTTAGAAGGATGTAGTTGTAAATATTTACCTGTGCAGAGGTAAGAACTCATGTATCTGAAGGAAACTTTTGTCTCCTATCGAAGCCACAATGGTCCACAAATTTCTACAGTCGCCGCAGTGTAGTGCAATGCTCTGCTCGAGCTTCCAATATAAAATATTTCTTCAGTCTCTGCGGTCCTCGTGCTCTGTATATAAACACAATATCTTAAGTGATAAACCAGGGTTATCTGATAGCAAGCACAACTATTCTAGCTCGAATAATATTGAGTGTAAGACGAAGATGTTTTTCCATGCACCATTAAGAGCTGTATATATATATATATATATATATATATATAAAGCGGCTCTCAACTGTACATAGCAAACCCAACTTTAAAAAGACAAAATTTACATTTCTATCAAGCCATGTAAAAGAACCGAAGTGCCACGTGTGGTTACCAAGCCATCTGAAAACACCCAAATGGTGACGGTGGTCACAATTGCATTTGTGTCTTGATAGGCAAATAAGAGTAAGCAGAGGGGGTTTCAACATAGAATGTCTACACGGGTAAGCAGAGAAACGCTTAGTAGAATTTTCATAGGGATTCCAAGGGCTGGCAGACTCAATATCTTGATAAAATTTCATACTTTATTCTTTCTATTTCTAGCCAAATAAAATTTCGAAGGGCTGCCAGACTTAAAACCCTGAGAAATACTCTATAAAACATTAAGGGAAGATCTTATACATTTTAACTTCAGGCTATAAGAAATCCTCTAGGTGATAAACCAGGATTACCTGAGAGCAAGCACAACTACTCTAGCTCGAATAATATTGAGTGTAAGACGCAGATGTTATTGCACGCGCTGTAAAGAAAAATATGGTTAAACAGAGAAGAATAATGAAGCTTGACTATAACTAAATTCTAGGTTTAGGAGCATGTAGTTGTGAATATTTACCTGTGCAGAGGTATCATGTATCTGGAAGAAACTCTTGTCTCCTATCAAAGCCACAATGCTCCACAAATTTCTACAGTCGCCGCAGTGTAGTGCAGTGCTCTGCTCGAGCTTCCAATATAAAATATTTCTTCAGTCTCTGCAGTCCTCGTCCTGTCTATATAAACACAATATGTTAAGTGATAAACCAGTATTACTTGATAGCAAGCACAACTATTCTAGCTCGAATAATATTGAGTGTAAGACGAAGATGCTATTGCAAGCGCTGTAAACAAAAATATGGTTAAACAGAGAAGAATAATGAAGCTTGACTAAAACTAAATTCTAGGTTTAGGAGGATGTAGTTGTAAATATTTACCTGTGCAGAGGTAAGAACTCATGTATCCGGAGGAAACTCTCATCTCCTATCGAAGCCACAATCCTCCACAAATTTCTACAGTAGCCGCAGTGCAATGCAGTGCTCTGCTCGAGCTCTCAATATAAAATATTTCTTTAGTCTTTGCGGTCCTCGTGCTTTCTATATAAACACAATATGTTGAAGTAGGGATGCGAGCTAGATGAAGAAACGCCTGTACCAAGATTATCTTGTGTCACAACAATTAAAAAGAAATAGGTGTCAACAAGATATACCGTCCATACTATCTGCTTACAGCTGCCATATAAGCTGGAAAATTAGCGTCTGCATGCAAGACAGTGCTAATTGTTTATAATTTTTTCATTGTGCGTAGTGTAAATGCATTGGTAAAATGCGCTCAAGATTTTAGACGCTCAATAACAAAGGTAACTCCGACAGCCAAATGTAGCATATGCATGAAAGCATTGCTATTCGATTAGTTCTATGACATGGATACACGACATGTGTTTGCATTAACGGAAGTCTTAAATATATAGTTGTCTCTTAACTGATGACTTTATGATAGTGCTCTACATACACTGTACAACTCATGAGAGTTCCAAGGATAGGACCAATTCGTATTGCAGGTTGCCCATAGCGTGTTAGAGGGTTAAAACCTTGAATACTTAGATGGACACCTTGTCAGAACTAAAAACTTTCATCTGTAGGGTTGACAAGTTAACTACTGAATAAGAGATTAAATAATGGCAGATCAGGTCTGAAAACTATTAATCATAATTTATACGACATAAAAAAAAATACCAGGGGGCGGCGGGCTGGCGTCATGGTGGTTTCTGACTTCCGTGCAAGGAGTTGCAGACTCATTTAATGTTCTTTTGATTATTGTTACATTGTTGTTTTTATTATTATTTTTTATTTTTTATTTTAAATGATATATGGTCGTAAACAATGGTGGAGATCACCGGGTCCGTTCACACTTACCAAGCATACCAAACATATTAATGGAGGCATTATTGCAATTGTCACGGAGGAGCCAATTCGATCACCATCAAACTGTTCGCTTACACAACTCAGCACTGGAGCTATTGCCAGCGGTTACACAACTTAGCAGTGGAGCTGTTAGCATTAGTTGGCAGCACATTATTATGCATACTACTTCATCCACGATGGATTGCCGCTACCATGACATAGGTGTGTATTCAATGCTGAGATAATGTTAGTACTCTGCCAACTTGTGACATTTATTATCAATCACATCGTAAGTATGGTTAATAATAATAATAATATATATATATATATATATAGTCATAATAATAAAAGTAATAAACAATGTTTGTATTTGTATGGTAATGTTGAAGCAATAATAATATATTGCTAAGTTAATATATCTATGTTTTTGTTACATTAGAATTGTCGTATGGGAAAATCGTAGATTCAACTTTGGACATCATCATTATTGCATAGTAGAGTTTGGCGCATTTAAAAATCTGGTTAAGGGTTTCAAAGACATCAGTTAGGGCCATGAATTATTGCACACAACACTTAGAATATAAATTTATTATTTATTATTTAAAAAAAAAAAAAAAATGATATATGGTCGTAAACAACGATGGAGATCAGCCGGTCGGTCCACATTTACCAAGCATACCAAACATATTAATGGAGCCATGATTGAAATTGCCACGGAGGAGCCAACTCGACCACCATCAAATTGTTCGGTTACACAACTCAGCACTAGAGCTATTGCCACCGGTTACACAACTTAGCACTAGAGCTGTTACCATTAGTTAGCAGCACATGATCACGCACATTACTTCATCCACGATGGATTTTCGCTACCATGACATAGGTGTGTATTCAATGCTGGGATAATGTTATCGCTCTGCCAACCTGTGACATTTATTATCAATCACATCGTAAGTATGGTTATTAGGGCCATGAATAAGTGCGCACAACACTTAGAATATAAATTCTAATATTTAATAGTTTGGTTTTATCCTACACATTGCACCTAATAATAAGGTGTTGATCCATTAAATAATAATATTAAATATTAATAATTATAATAAAAAATAAAATAAAATTAAACTCGTAAAATGTGAAGAAAGATGTGAGTCACCACCCTGCTGTTGGAGTTTTTATCAAATATTAAATAGTGTTATGATGACACTATCAAATCCTTGTACTGTCATGACCTTTGGCATCTGCATGAGAAAGAGTTTTTATTTATAAACGACGACAGGGTGCCGATTTATCAACTTGATCGAAACAACGATAAAGCTGGGCAAACAAACAATATATAATTGCATAGTGCCAAGCAGTCATATAAGCTAATGAAACATGGAAGTCTCATCTTGACTTCAGTCATTTTTTATAGAGTAAATGCGATATGGTATTAACTAAAGTCTTAAATATATAGTTGTCTCTCAATTGGTACGGGACCAATTCGTATTGCAGGTTGCCCATAGCGTGTTAGAGGGTTAAAATCTTAAATACTTAGATGGACACGTTCTCAAAACTAAAAACTCTCATCTGTAGGGGGTCACCATTGCATTTGTGTCTCGATAGGCAAATAAGGGTAAGCAGGGGGGGTTTGAACATAGAGTGTCTTCACGGGTAAACAGAGAAACCCCTAGTAGAATTTTTCGTAAGGGTGCTAAGGGTTGCCAGGCTCAATATCTTGATAAAATTTCATACTGTATTCTTTTTATTTCCGACCAAATAAAATTTCGAAGGGCTGCCAAACTCAAAACCCTGAGAAATACTCTATAAAACATTAAGGGAAGATCTTATACATTTTAACTTCAGGCTATAAGAAAGCTTCTAAGTGATAAACCAGGATTACCTGATAGCAAGCACAGTTACTTTAGCTCGAATAATATTAAGTGTAAGACAAAGATGTCATTGCAAGCGCTGTAAAGAAAAATACGGTTAAACAGAGAAGAATAATGAAGCTTGACTAAAACTAAATTCTAGGTTTAGGAGGATGTAATTGTAAATATTTACTTGTGCAGAGATAAGAACTCATGTATCTGGAGGAAACTGTCGTCTCCTATCGAAGCCACAATCCTCCACAAATTTCTACAGTCGCCGCAGTGCAGTATAATGCTCTGCTCGAGCTCTCAATATAAAATATTTCTTCAGTCTCTGTGGTCCTCAAGCTCTCTATATAAACACAATATTTTGAAATAAGGGCATGGGCTAGATGAAGGAACGCCCGTACCAAGATTTTCTTGTGTCACAACGATTAAAAAAAACCAGGTGTCAACAAGATATACCGCTTATACTATATGCTTACAGCTGTCATATAAGCTGGCAAATTAGCATCTGCATGCAAGATGCATGTAAGACAAGGCCAACTGTTTATAGTTTTCGCATTGTGCGTAGTGTAAATGCATTGGTAAAATGCGCTCAAGATTTTAGACGCTCAATAACAAAGGTAACTCATGTATCTGGAGGATATTGTCGTCTCCTATCGAAGCCACAATCCTCCACAAATTTCTACAGTCGCCGCAGTGCAGTGTAGTGCTCTGCTCGAGCTCTCAAAATAAAATATTTCTTCAGTCTCTGCGGTCCTCGAGCTATCTATATAAACACAATATGTTGAAATAGGGGCGTGAGCTAAATGAAGAAACCCTGGTACCAAGATTATCTTGTGTCACAACGATTAAAAAAAACCAGGTGTCAACAAGATATACCGCTTATACTATATGCTTACAGCTGCCATATAAGCTGGCAAATTAGCGTCTGCATGCAAGACAAGGCTAATTGTTTATAATTGTCGCATTGTGCGTAGTGTAAATGCATTGGTAAAATGCGCTTAAAATTTTAGACGCTCAATAACAAAGGTAACTCCAACAGCCAAGTGTAGCATATGCATGAAAGCATTGCTGTTTGATTAGTTCTATGACATGGATAGACGACATGTGTTTATATTAGTTCGATCTAATTATATTCAATAGATATATTCATAACTGTTCAACTTGCTGCAATATGTATTCTTCTTTTTCTACGTTGTCTATATCGATGGGTTTGGTTCAATTGCTAAAAAATATATTTAGGAAAAAAAATATACTTTTTATCTCGTGCGAACGTTGATTCGCTAGTTTGATTTGAATACGACAGGGTTGTGTTCATTCTCTGTATGAGAAGTTTCATGGTAATTCTTCAACTTTGAAATAATTAATGACAAATCATCATAAGATGAATGCCTAGACATTTTCTATGTTCCTAGGATGAATGGTTAGATTTCTTGTGGCTTCAATGCTACAAACTACATCATTTGTGTCTTTGTTAAAACCAATGTTTGAAATTGCGGAGGCTGTCGTTACTTTTAAGCTCTATTGAACTACTAAAATTCCTTTTTTCCCCGCATTGCGACAAATTTTTAAGCTCTATTGAACTACTAAAATTCCTTTTTTCACCGCATTACGACGAACTTGAGCCATCCCAACAAGTTTTTACAAATCAAAAGAAAAAGTATAAATTTATCACTTACTCTATTTTCTTTTAACTGAACTTCAAGCAATTTAAAATCGTCAAAATTATATTCTTTGAACAAGAGATTTAAATACGACAAAGATCCTTAGTTAGAAAGCCAACAAAATGATACTCTTTCGTGGAAAACTTTGAATACAACAAAAGTATCAAGTCCAATGTGGCTTCTTTTTAAATAGCTATAGGTTTTTTACATTATAAATAAAACAGATGCACTTATTGGCATTAAGTATCGTGGTCTAAGTTTAAAAATCCACATTTTAATATAAAATTTTAGATGGATAGGGACAATAAAATTTTAGATAGATAAAAACAAAGATTATTTAGATTTGATACATGGATAAAAATAAAATAAAAAATATATGTTTCGATAATAAAAAAATTCCTTTATTATAGAGGTTTAGAATTGGGGAATTTTGGCTTCGAGCTCGCTTATAATATGTATATGAGTTGTATCGATTTCTATTATTTTATGGCGGCGATGATTTTTCGGTCTATAATTTATGAGTGCTACTTGGCTGCGATCTTTATGCTTTTGAGCAATTTTTTTTAATGTGCAATGTTTGGTGGCTTCCATTGCTGATTTTGCCCTTGTATTTTCTTCTATTGCAATTTAATAGTCCCTTTGTTCAACATTTTTTTCTTCTTTTGGGATAGGTTATATTATTGAATCGAAAGCGTTTATATAGCCATAGTTTTAAAGCCCTATATTTCGATTTTTAAGCTATTTGATGGCTAGTTTTCTTGCAATGACATATACTTAAATATGCTTTGATAGCATTTTTGACAACTATAGATAAATTTTATTTCAAAATTTAGAAAAAGATAATGTTGAATACTCTAATCTTGCTTGTACCGTCGTCAATTCAACATATGTTTCCTGAGAAAATCCCCTGTCTATGAGGTTGATGGATTTTGCCTTTGCATTTTTTGTCTTTTTGATTACATTTAATTAAAAAATTCATTACTATGTGTGAACAACTTATCAAGAAATTGACTATAATTTATTGCTCGGCTTAGAGGAATGTATAACAATAGTCAATTGAGTGTACATCAAGTAGTTGGGAGGAATGCTGTTGTCCTCTGCACTCAGATTCAAATCTCGCTTTGTGACACTTGCTCCTTGGAAGCTGACTTTGACTATGTAATGATTTTAATGCTGGTCAGATCTTAGTTCTTTGGAATAGCAGGTGTTGATTATAACTAATATATGTTATTCTAATATTTTTTAAACATTTCGAACTAACGTCTAACAAAATAAAACAGAAAATATGTTTATATATACAAACTATTTCCTTTATGATAACTAATTGAAGGTAAAAATTAAATTTGGCAACCATGGCAAAAATTTGTTATAACTTACTCAAATTCAATTTTGATTAGGCTGTAGTTGATGCCAGAGCTATAACTCACTCCCATTTGCGTTTCTGTTGAATCCTCAAAACCATAACTCGTGGGACTTTTGACGCTACTATTGCTAAATAATGGAGCCAATGCCTGCGAGCGAAAAGTACAAAGAAATAAAAAGATGGACTCAAAGTTCAATGAGATTGTTGCAGAAGTGAGCAAAGACTGGCCAACCAATGTTAGTGGGAGGCTTGTTTCCTTTGCGTGGTAGCTTCTAACATATAATGCGTAATGGCCCAATATACTTTTAATTGCCCACATTTTGAAATCTCCAAAATAATTCATGTATGTATTCAATGGGATGCAATAGCAGAGTTGCCACGAACGGCCTCTCTTCTAATTATATATAATCAAAGTAAGAATCATAAATTATGCATTCAAACCAACATTTTTATTGGAAAATTCCGTTGCTCAAAGCCTTCTTTGAAACCAAATAACATTGACTATTAAAGTAAAAAAAATAGAACTATTGTTCATGTTTGATACTAAAGCATGTCTTTTTAAAAGGGTTAGGACTCAATCAACCAGGATAAAAACAACAAGTGAAAGTATAATAGAACAAGTGAATAACTACAAGATTGAAGCATGAAAACAAAAAATAGGTCTATTTCTAACCAATGTAGTGGATTCTAATTATTTAATTGTAGATAGACAACGCTTAGCCAAATTAACTCGGCCAGGGAAAAATAGTCATAGTCTGTGTTACAAAAGAAGCATCCATTAAATAAAAGCAAATGTGATTTCAAGAACTATGGATACAAAAGTTAAGAACAAAAACTAATAACTAAGTTTGGTGAGCTAGTCCACGTAAAGAAAATAGCTTGTTTGTTCTCTTTACTAACTTAAAACTTTGCTCCTTACTTTTGTGCCTCACTACTTTAGACCTGGGAGTTTTCTATATGTTATTTATCTATGAACACCTTTCTATTTATATCCATAATATCGGGCGGCCTTTAGAGACCTTCTTTGTTTATGTTCTTTGGATTGATCCATTGCATGCCTCAACTTCAGAACATCTTATTGGGCTGGCCACTGAGAACATCACCATTTACCTTTGCCTGCGGCAATACCTTTCTCTATGTTCCAACCTATATAAACAACCTAGTCTCTTAACCACCCTTTCTACATTGGCTCACTTATAAAATTAGTTATTGGATAGACCTTTGGTAGGAATTTTGAACCATATGTTGAGTAGTTAACAATGATAGTATCAATTTGTTATCATCTATAAATTTGGTGATGGCTATTCTTATGGTCAATACATGAGGGTGCCTAGTATAATAGTAAATCACTACAAACCGCTAAACACCTTACAATGATTCTTATGATGATGTTGAACATATAGGTTGTTTATACCAATAGATATCATTTGCTTGTATTGATTATTATGATTCCCAACTTAAGTATAGTATAAGCATTGCTAATAACTTGTGCAATTGATTACGAATAAACACATAGGATTATGTTGATGAGTTAAGCTGAGCATGACATGTAAGCTTATCACATTGTTATTATATGGAAACTATGAAGCAAGACCATACGTTATAGTAGAAGACTAGCATATGTCTTACTCAACGCACTCCAATAGACATCTACATATTTGATTATGAACATAACAAATGTGTGATGTCACATAAATCCACATGTATATAATTTCATAAGCTTAGATATATGTATAATGTTAATGAATAGTAGGACCAAATTCTTATACTAGTATATGAGATTGAGCTTATGTGTATCATCGAATCTGCTTAAGATATATGTACAACGTTATGTAGAATGATTCATCCGCATTAAATAGATCATGCAATGCCTTCGCTTTGATTTGCTTTGTTATAGGTAACCAGTGAATCTATTGTTGTGTTGAATTGAATGATTCCGTTCGACTAGCATAACAAGTCAAGTGTGTAGTGATGTGTCATGAGAAACATTATATCTATATTTCTTCATAAAGTGACTCCAACCTTGCAAACCTCAAAACCTTTCCACCTGATCAGAATTGTAGCTGCATAGTTTCCTGCAAAAATCCATCCAAATTAGTCTATGTAACTATATTAATAGAGGTCTATGTGCTTGACTATGAACATAATATAGATCTATATGTTTGATTATGGACATAACAAATGTGTGATGACACGTAAATCTACGTGTATGTAATTCCATAACCTTAGATATGTGTACAATGTTAATGAATAGTAGGACCAAATCCTTATACTAATATATGAGACTGAGCTTATGTTTATCATCATATCTGCTTAAGATATAAGAAGATTATGTAGAATGATTCATTGACATTAAATAGGCAGTGTAATGCCTTGGCTTTGATTCCCTTTGTTATAAGTCACTAATGAATGTAATATTGCATTGAATCTAGTGATTGCTCCCGACTAGAATAAGAAATCAAGTGTGTAGTAATGTGTCATGAGAAACATTATATCCATATTTCTTCATAAAGTGACTATGACCTTTTAACTGCCAAAAGCCTTCCCTTTGACCAGAACTGTATCTACATAGTTTCCTACAAAAAACCATCTTAGTGGTTGTAAGATAACAAACTCAAATATAGCTTTAAAAAAAAAAACACAAAACACAGACACAAAATTTTCTTTTTTGCTAGTTGCCATTTTTTTGTGTTGATACCAAATTTTGGATATTTAATAATTTCAACTTAGCAATCAACATGCCATTTTTCCCTATTCTACTAGGAGGGAAAAATACATTTCATTTGAAAAATCTTTGTTGTGAATATGTTCTTTCCTTTGCTTTGCTTATTTGCAATGACAAGAACACTTTACAATGTTTACAACATCATGGTTTGAAAAAAAACCATGTCCTTCGCTTATTTTGTTTTCCTTAGGGTCTGTTTGTCTTCACTTGCATGCAGGTTTTCCTATATAGATGACCAGGGACATAGAAAAAACAACAACAAGAAGGGCAAAGAATATATGCCATTGCAAATGTCTTTCTAGGTAATATGGGAAAAGACAAAAGTAAAGGAGACTATGTTTTAAGGGCAAATGGTCTTGGCATCAAATATTCTAACTGGCAAGAAATTGATAAGGCTTTGGCTACAAGCAATTTGTTTCGACTAGACAATTTCCACTATGAGCCAGGAAATTGCTTGTTTGATGCATTTGCAATATTATTGCATTTTCGATATACATCAATAGAGATAAGGGAAGGGATTGTGAATCATTTTCGTATTTGTCTAGATCAAAAAGATCCCTCTGCATTGTTGTCAATGCGCACAGAATTGACAGTTGACTACTTGGTAGAATTGCATAACATAGAAAATGTCAACGAATATCTCAATTGCATGTCACAATCTGCTTCACAACCAAATGATCAAAGTGTATATGGACTATGGGGTGATATATTTTGCATCAAGTGGTTTTCAAAATGGTTGAATGTTCCAGTCGCTGTTTGGTCATTAACTAAAGGAACAAAATACCTTCATTTCAATTCTGGGAGATCTGAATATTGCTACAATATATTGTTCCATGACCACACACCAGCTTCTGGCCACTTTGAACCATTGTTGTCATATAAAACAATGCAAGTCAAAAGACAAACCCCTGATATGCTTTGTCAAAGTGCAAATGTAAATCAATGTCTATATAATGAGGTTGAAATGTCATTTCAACTTCAAGGCAATTGCCATGACTCTTTGTTTGAATCAATATCCGAATTGACACTCTTCGCTAATGGAGAAAGTGTTAGAAAAGCAATTGCGCAAAGCTTTTATAACTCTATTGCTTCAAATGATATTAGAGCAATACAATGCTTGGACATATATCTTGATAAAAACACATTAGCAAATACATGTCTTGTTTCTGGATGGGAAACCTATATTGTCCATTTGGCAGAGCCATATATCATTGGTCAGATAGAAGGAAATCAATTTGCTCTTCAATGGTTATGTGAGCTACTAGACACTAACATACATTTATGGAGCAATAATTTGCAAGAAATTGCCAGATTCCATGCAACAAATAGATCGTCAAAAGTTCTATCCCTAATTCAACATGTAATAGATAAAATGCATTCGCATTTCCGACCCTTGTTGCAACAACATTATGGAAATAGAATGCCCTTTTCGCTCAATTGCAAGATAAATACTTCTATTGCAAATGTAATGGATAGTTTTGAAAAGAACAAACAGACAATAGCAAAAGCAGACATTGTAAAGAAGAACATTGACAAGGGATCGTTCAACAAACCAATATACATAGATCCAATTAAAGCAAAGAGACAAAAACAAAAGATAAGAAACATAGGAAAAAAAAACTCTTGCATTGCTGAGCAATTTTCAAAAAGCAAAACCAGCATGCAAACATGCATTGATGACAATACACAAAAAAACTTGCGCTTGTTGAAACGCAATATGCATAAACAAGGAATGGACATTCGTCAAAAGCAAAAGGAATGTGCAAAAGCAAAGAAAGCAGTTGTTACATACTTAAAAGTTATTCAAGACACACCTATTCATGCATGTTCTGTGTGTAAACAACTGCATTTTAAAAAAGACATTAGTACTATGAACAGCACAATTAAATTAGCCTTTCAAACTCTGGCAAATACAGAAGATATGGCATGCCCAATGCTGCTTGTTCAAATTTGTAGAACTTGCAAAAAAGCAATCGCTAATGGGAAATTGCCTATGTTTACATCGCCTACACGAATCCGCCGCAATAACATATTGCCATCTGTAGCTATATTGACTCCTTTGGAAGAACGATTGGTGTCACCAAGAATAGCCTTTGCACAAATAAGACAACTTGGTTATAAAAGAGCACAAATTGGGCTAACTGGCTCAATTATCAATGTGCCTGCGAACTTGGATAAAATTCAAATAGCATTGCCTAGAAGCCTAGATGACGATTTGACAGTTGCAGTTATGCTAAAGCGAAAATTGGAATACAAGAACGCATATCTATCTGGAAATATTCGGCCAAAGATCATTATGACTGCACTGAGTGATTTATGCAAAACCGAACTTTATAAAATTGAAGGCATTGTAATCAATACTAATTGGGAAAAAATATTTGATGAAACAACTAAACAAGAATCAAATCAACAAACAACGGAACAAGTAGATGATGATGAAAATGAAATAAACATAGAACCAATATTAGAAACATTGATACATGGATATGGAGAAACACATCTTATAGATGATCTAGACAACAAAATCATAGAAATTGCACCTTCAGAAAGCTTTCGACCATTGAGCATTTTCCAAGACAAATACTCTGAAGAGCTAAACTTCCCTACACTTTTCTATGGATACAATCGACCCAATGAAATTTTCAATCACTTTTCTTATCAACAAGTATCACAGTGGGAGCTACAACATGAAAGTACAGACTTTGAAACACATGGCATGAACATTTTCTTCAAAGCAATTAAAGTCATAATAAAACAAGTAAAAAACACTGCTTGGATATCAATTTGCATGGGAGAGTTAAAGAACAAAAAGATATTGGCAAAAGATGTCAAGTCAAAAGACAATCTTGTAAAAATAATTCAATCTTCGATCGGGTATTGTACATTGAAAGCAATCAGAACATCACCTGATTACTTTGAAAATATGAAAAAGATCTGTTTGCAATGATTCGATAGCTTGGTCCTCCTATGTTCTTTTTAACCTTTACAAGTGCTGAACATCTTTGGGCACCTTTATGCAATGCATTAAAACAAATTGAGGAAAAACATTTGGGAAAGTTAGAAGACAGTGCGTTGGAAGAAAATATTGACACGTTAATAAGAAGACACCCAGTGCTTTGTACTTGCTACTATAGACACAAAATAGCAGCACTAAAGTCTCTTATGTTAAAAAACAACACATTGTTCGGAAAAATACAAGATTTCTTCTTTACAACCGAATTTCAACAAAGAGGAAATGAGCATGAACATGGAGTAATTTGGATTCAAAATGCACCTGTTTATGGAAAAAATTCAAACGAGGAGATTGCTACTTTTGTTGATCGCTATATATCCACAGACTTACTTGATCAAAATCTTATTCAAATTCAGACGCATCGTCATACAAAAACATGTAGAAAACATCGACATTCCACATGCAGATTCAATTTCCCATTGCCTCCTATGGATAGTACCATCATTCTAGAGCCACTAGAAAATGCTTCAGATGACCTCATTCAAAGAGCAAAGAAAGTATTTTCTCTTATTGAACATAAACAATATTCTAAAAACGTGTCGTTTGCACAATTGCTTCTAGAGCTAGAACTAACCAAAGATGATTACATTTTGCTACTACGATCTTTGCTTTCTCATTCTACCTTAATACTAAAAAGAGATCCTGTTGACATTTGGATCAACTCATTTGCAAAAGCAATACCAGAGTTATGGCAGGCAAATACAGATGCACAATATATCTTAGATGCTTATGCTACAACAACATATGTAAGCTCTTACATTACCAAATTTGATAGATCCATGACAAATGCTTTCAAAAAGATCAAAGAACAATGTCTTATTGAGAATGATGGAAAGATTGAAACGATACGTAGGCTTGGAAATGCGCTTTTGAACATGCAACAAATGTCTACTAGGAAAGCAATACATATCATACTCTCGTTACCTCTACATTCATCCTCTAGGAAGACTATTTTCATCAACACTGCTCCAGACGACAAAAAAATAGTTGTCTTGAAAAAACCATCGCTTTTGGAAAAAGAACCAGATGACTCTGATGACATAATTTGCCCATCAATTTTGGACAAATACATTGCACGCCCTGTTGAGCTTGAAAACATCTCCTTGGCAGAATATGCATCTTTCTATTCTTGTATCCATTCAATTACAAGAAAAAGAAATAGACCATGTATCATACGATCTATTTGCTATAACAAACAAAAAGACCCTGAGAATTTCTTTAGAGAAAAGATCATCCTCTTTATGCCACATAGAGACAATTGCAACCTACTAAAGAGCAATTTCAAAACATGGTCTGATGCATATGTCGCATTCAAAGAACAAAGAGACATTGTAGAACAAAAGTTCACGGCATCAACAACGACAAAGTGGGGTGACCTTGATAATGCTGCTGAAAAAATTGAATTGCAAGACATAACTATGCCTCCTGTAACAGTAGAAAAAACAACAACTATGTCTGGATTAGAACAATATGACATTCAACATGATCTGATTCACAAAACTACGTTCAATGCATCAAAACATGAGATTGTGTGCAACTTGACAGAAAAGCCATTTCTTTTGGACATGCATGAATACCATGCAATTCGAAGAAACCTAAATACTCAGCAACAATCAATCGTGAAAGAAGTTATTGCAAGGGAAAAAAACAATCCCCTCACTCCAATTCGCTTGTTCCTGACAGGAGGGGCAGGAACAGGTAAAACTTACACCGCAAAAGCAATCTACGATGGTCTTCTGCATTACTATGACAAAGAAATTGGTAGTGATCCTTTAAAGAAAAAAGGTCTTATAGTTGCATTTACTGGAAAAGCAGCATTTAATGCAGGTGGCATTACAGTCCACTCTGCTTTTAGACTGCCATTAGGTTCAAACATGCTTCCACTAAATTCAAATACCCTAGATCTTTTGACAAAAGATTTTGAACAACTTCGAGTATTGTTGATTGATGAAGTCTCTTTAATAGGGTCTCGAATGCTATACAACATCGACAAACGACTGCGTGAAATCATGCACACACCAACAAAAGCATTTGGAAACCTTGATGTCATATTCTGTGGTGATTTGTGTCAAGCACAGCCCGTTCATGATTCTTGGATTTTTGAACAACCAAGATTCCAACAACAAACATTTCCTTACACATTTTGGTTAGATGCCATAAAATGCTATGAACTTACAACAGTTGTACGTCAAAGAAATCAAACATTCATATCGATCTTAAATAGAATTAGAACATGTTCTCAAACATCGGATGACATAGATTACTTAAACCAACATTGCTACAAACAACCACCAGCAGATGCAACGTTTCCTTATCTTTTCCATAGTAATAAAGATGTTCAACAACATAACTCAAAAATGTTATCAGCTATGCAAACAGAAACATTCACACTTGTAGCACATGATAGAAAAATTGATTCAATTGAAAAAAATGACCATATGCAAAAGACATTGCGACTTCCGTCTATGATATTAGTAAAAAAGGATATGCTTATTGAACTAGTTGGAGGCAACTACTCAACTGAAGATGGGTTGGTTAATGGTGCAGAAGGTGTGTTTAAACACTATGCACAAACAAACCATGATATTGTTTGGATTGAGTTTGCAGATCCAAAAGTTGGAGACAAGCAACGTGCAACTATGAAACATCTTTATACACCTGTTGTAAAATCCAATTGGACACCAATCAAAAGAATTGTGATAGAAACAACACTTGAAAATAAAATGAATGTTATGCGATCACAATTCCCAATTCAATTGGCATGTGCAAGGACAATCCATAGAGAACAAGGATTGGCAATGAACAAATTGGCGTTTGACCCAAAAGGAATTAGAAGACATGGCCTTGTTTACACTGCGCTCTCACGTGTTAGAGATATTAATTGTCTTTATCTTTTAAACAAGTTAGAAGAATTTTTTTTTATAACTTGTCCAAAAGTCACCACTGAAATAGATAGATTAAAAAAAAATGCAAGTTTGCAATTTGAATACGGTCTGCATTCAATGCCAAATGCTAAGCAATTACTCATTGCATCATTGAACACACGGAGCTTGCTTTTGCATTATGACGATGTTTTGAATGATCATGAACTTATGCAGGCAGACAATTTATGTTTGCAAGAAACTCACATGCACACACTTACCAAAGAAACAACAATGATAGAAAAATACAATTTCTTCTCAGTATTTTCAATGCATGGAATCCTTACATTGATTAAAAAAGACATTGCCATAATCAATTCTAAAAACTATACAGAAAACTCCATCAAAGCAATTTGCGTAGATCTTGAATTTGGCTGCAATGTATTGAAAGTAGTGAACATTTACAATAGACCGTGTGGTTTGCTTAATGATCTCTTTGATATATTGAGTTGCATTTTGTCAACTTTCACACTAACCACTCAAATTCTAATAGCTGGTGACCTGAACATTGACATGTTGCAAGAAACAACATCAAAAAGAAAATTGCAATTGTTTATGCAAATGAAAGGCTTGACACTAAAAACAACAAAGCCAACAACAAACACCGGTTCAATGCTTGATCACTTTTGGACAAATTTGAAACACATAGATATTGTTTTTAATATTTCAGATGCTTATTGGACTGATCACTATTCAACTTTCCTATCAATCTTTGATAAAAATGCATAGTCTATTCAACTTTGCATTATCTAATTTTATTGTCTTCCCATCTATGAACAGATGCATGATACCATATTTTCCCAAAATCAAAAGCAGGTACTATTCTTTCTCTTGCAACTTTCATGCATTTTAAACTACAACAATTTGGTTTTTTCCTATTCATAGTGAGCTAGATTTAGATCAGCTTTGGGCATCTGCAACATTGATGTCATAGCTATGCTTTTAAATTCTGTTGAACTTTCCCATATTTTTATAATCTATTTTGTGATGTCAAATTTTGGTTATTTTTTATTGTAGATAGCATAGTTTTTAGCGCTTGTTTAGTTGAACTTCTTGCCCCTATATAGACTTCGTGCTATGCATATGTCGAAAATCCAGTAAAAGAATTATACACATTTCTTTTTTTTGCTTCTTTGTTTTTATGCTATCTGTTTGTTGCCATATTTCCCATTTGTTATAAATCTCTTCTACTCTTCACACTAATTAATAATCTTAGCTACATTCGATCTGCTTAATACTTCTTGCAAGTGCAGCTTTTGAAACTCAAATACAAAATTGCAAAATAATGGAAACTAGTTCCTTTCCCGTGCACAACACAACAAAAACAATATTAGCATCAAACAACCCAACAATGAAAACAATGTCAACTCCTCAAAGTCCAAAAAGGTGTGCAATTATTTTGGGTTCTAATTGCTTTTTACATCATTTTTAATACATGAAACTTCCTCATCTTCTTTTATGATTTTCTAGCATAGAAAACAGCAGAATATAACTATTGCACTGACAAATATTTTCTCAAGCTTGATCTAAGTTTGAACTTTTCTGCTATTGATTGCTGATAACTTCTTTTTTGGCCTTCTTCTCTAACTATAACAATAGCAGATTCAAACAAACAGCTCCAGAAGCAGCTACTATTATAGAGCTATGCACAACAACACCAAAAATTGTTTTCGAAGGAGACATCTTGGCCGTATATGGGCCTGCACAGAACAAAATTCAAGGTTCTCCTGTAAAGGCACAAATACTGCATGCAAACTTTGTTGATAGAGATGGACTAATGACAATCACTGCTGGAATAAGTGACAACTTGATCAAACGTTTTGGTAGCTATTTCTCAACCAACAAAAGTCTAAGAATCACTCGATTTGGGCTCAATAAAAAAGGGCAGTACGACAGAGGCGATGCCAAGTATTCAATAGTCATATTCCCACATACAATAATTGAGACAATTGATCAAGTTTGCAAAATGAGAAAGCTAGCTCCAGATATGACAATTGTTGTTCTGTTGTCATCGAACGACTCCTACTCTGTTGGCTCTGTCGCAGCGATCGTTGTTGCATGTGAATACAACAACAAACAGTTCGACTTGTATATAAACGACGGTGGAATGGAAAACGACCATGCAACAGTAAATATGCCATTTGCATAGCTAATGTTCTTTTGAAATTGCTGGTTTTTAAAGCTAAATAAAATTTCCACTCTTTTATATAAACAAGAAAATAGGAAAAAAACAAATACAAATAGCTTTAACGATTTCTAATTGCAATCTATGCTCATTGACTGCTGTCTTCTACTATTGCAGTTACAACTCAATGAAGGCTTCAAAGAACTGCTCTTGCAAATTCAAGAACAACTTGCCTCTGATAATCCTCCATTCTATCTGTTTAAAAACATTGTCCGAAATGACACTAAAGGAAGCCACATGCTCCGGACCTGTGCAGCTACCTTTATTGACCCTCTTAATGATGATTATGCAATTCAAAATTTGCTTCCAGTCATTGACTCAAAGACATAGGTTCGTTGAAAAATTGCTTCTTTGTCATTTCACCAACAAGGAAAAACAAAAAACACAATTTACATTGTTGCAAAGTAGTTTCATTGCTTAACACCTTCTTCTGTTTTTTTGTCTCTTGTTCATTGTTTAGTAGCATTGACTTTGTTATTTATAATAGGCTTCAGTTGAACACTTTTTAAAATTCTTGTGATTTCTTGAGAATATTAATCAACACTGGTATAGATTTTGCAAAGAAACTGGTATAGGATTTTGTTTTGACTGTATAGCTAACCACAAATTTATCTTGATTTCATTGTTCACTTCTACGAGACATTTGTTATGCAAATTTTGAAACCCCAACCAACCTTCCCATCCTATAAAAAAAAAGCAATATCTACTTTACTTTCCACCACTTAAATCTATATAAACTTATTTAAATAAATATTATTTTAATCATAAGTATCTTAAATTTAAACTTATTTAACTAAACATTATTTTAACTATAACTATGTTAAGTCTTTGACAGCATAATATGCTTGGAAAAAAGTTTTAGGCAGCATAAATTTTGCTATTGTCGACAGACATGGTTATATATATATATATATATATATATATATATTTACAAAAAGCTCCACAGTAAAAAGCTCTTTACCTTTAAAGAGCTTTGTCAAGTCTGCATTTTACTTATCCTTGACCTACCAACACTATGAAATCATTCCATCATTGCACACTTGGAACCATGGCTTCGCAGCCTGTCCTTGCCACAAAGAAAAACTGCTGAATATAAATATGTAAAAAAAACAGTTTAGCTCTAAAAAAGCAAAATGTAGGAAATATTTAAAATAAAGATAATATCTGGGAGACTTCTGCCAAATATAAAAAGTCCAAAATTAGTCACTTCTAAAAATAACATCAACTCTCATGTGGATCAAAGCAGTCTCATTAGACTCACTTTTCTACAAGGAGCCCAAATATGTTCTCAAAAACTACATGCAACCATTGATAAGCACACTGCTAAAAACAACCATCGTCGTGATTCACTGATAAAATCGATCATATGTTGGCTGAAATATGCTCATCTCGTGAGCTTCTGATAACCCAAAACATATAAACATCTCTCACATGCAAGCCCAGAAGTCTAGCTCCCAGAAAAGCAAATTGCAACAAATAATAGTTTCTCAAAAATTGGTGAACCCGATTCTCAAACAAGCTCTAATCAATGTAAAAGTCTAGATGCACTTGTATTAGCAGCAACATGATGTACTCTAACTAAATGTTAGCCCCTCATTTTTGCAAGAAAATATGGGGGCTAACATTTCCCAAACACACCTTCCCAATTGATAAACCCTTTGATATCTCCTCCTTGACTTTTTTGTGGTTTTTGATTGCATGTTGTTTGAAATATGCTCATCAACATCGTGACCTTGTGATGACCAAGAATATTTAAAAATCTCACATGCAGGATCCAATAAGCATGCATCTCTTTGCTAAAAGTCTGCATCCTATCGAAACCTCCCTCATGCACAAATGCATCATTCAATATCAAATTACACTTCTAAAACTAAAGTGAACTGCATCTAAAAAAAAACACTTTTAGGGATCCTGTTCCCTTCTTGCTATGATGCAGTTCAGTGTTGTTGTATCTTTGATGTTTATTCAATGATGGACTGTTAAAATTGATTTAAATTTTTTGATGGTGATATGTGTAATTGACTTTTGTTAGGGTGCTATTCCTATGTTGTAGGCTTCAAGCCATTTTTGATACATACAGATTTGTGTAAGTGATATTATAGTGATATGGATAGAATCTACTTGATTAGAATTTTAGCAAAGTCTATGTTGATCAAAATGCTTTGACACCCTTTGAATATAACTTTTTCCTATTTGAATATGAAGTTCCAACTTTTTCTTTGGAAAAAGCAAAAAGAAAAGAACACTTTCCACGTAGACAAAAACAAGCCTTCTAAAAACAACAGCAACTAAACATAAACTCTCTCTTCTAATCACAGTGCAGGCCTTCTACAAGCATAGATGTGTATCTATAGTCATCCTTTGTTAAATATTGCTTACCATAGGTGAATCCCGTCCTTTTGCTTTCAAATAAATGAATTGATATTTAATTTGTGCAAACCAAACTCTACACATAGCAACATTCACACACATAGTAGGACAATGAACAGTGTAGGCATAAAACAATTAACACACACATCTACTCCTTCAAATTATCTTTTCATCTAAACCTCAAAGCTTACAAGAAAACCTCCACTGCTACCAATAATGCACTTGTATTCAGACCAACATAATGTAGTTTAGCTAAATATTAATCCTTCGTTTGTGCAAAGAAATATGGGATTAACATTTCCCAACTAAACTTTCCCAGTTGGTGAATCCTCTCATATCTCCTAGAGTTTTGATGCTTTCTCTCTTGTATTGTTGTTTCCAATCTTGAGCACACATTTTTCCTATAATCAAGAATCTTGTCTATTTGTAGTTCTAGCCTCAAGCCTAACAAGCACAAGCTCCTGTAGGTCAGTGCTTTTAGCTTGTTTTGGCCATTTGAAAAAGGACCAGTTTGAAAACTCTGTTTTAAAAAAAAACCTGCACAACTGGTTGCTGCAATCAGAAATCTCCTTTTGCTCTAGTATAGCTCCTAAGCACATACTGCTTAAAGCTATGGATTTTAAGCTTCTTTAGCCATTCAGTCATGAGTATTTGGTTTTTTATAAAATCAATTTAGTTGTTAGATTTATTTGAGCATATCATAACTAATTTTAAGACTTCTTTGAGCCTGATTTGAAATCATATGTTTAAGGCTATCGAATTGGTCTTCCCAATTAAACAACACATTATCATTTCAGATTTGTGGCTAACACAACACATTAATACTATAAGACTAACAATGAAGAACCAACGACCCTGATACATGTGTCTTAATACATGTCTTAAAGGAACAATAGGACTTCTAGATGCCTTGACACCTTCTGGTCCACCTAACTTAAGCATCACAAAGATTCCACTTCTTATTTTGATATTTCGTTACAAAACCAGTTGATCAAACCTTAGCAAAGGTTCCTTCGAGCAATAATCCATAAAGGATTCCCATAAGACTGTTTATAGTCCTTTAGACCGGTCTTATGAGCATCCATATTTATCTTAATTGTGCAAACTTCTAGAACCAGCTGGCATACTCTAATAAAAGCAAAATAGTAAACAACTTAAAGCAGATGTCATCAATTAATTTATCATTAGAATAGTCATTTTTATTTGTCCTTATCTCATTAACCACCCTATGTACAGAAACCATTCCTTTTTTAGGCATTTGCTTGTAACAGAGTGAAGCAACCCAAATTCCAATTTATTGAATCTGCTATCAAATCTCATCCCCATTGGTAGTCCAAATAATCCCTGTACAACTGTTTGGACACCAACTTCAAAGCTTCCTGTTTCTTTTAAGAACATTGGATCCAAGCTTTAGCCACAACTATGCCATAGAGTTCAAAGAAATCAAATATGCCGTTGCCTTGTGTATCATTGTGTGCAAAGTATTTTACAAGGTGCATTGCCAGCCATGTCTGAAACAATGCACTTAGCAGCTAGCACAGTTCCTTTGGCACATATATTAGTCAATCCAAGCTTGCATTTTGCAACAAAGTGCAGAGACCCCAAAATAAAAAAGACAAACTTCGTTTATTGCCATGCTCCCCCAAAGTAAGTGCTCCATTTGCTTCTACCCTATAGCCTAAGAAAAGATAAACAAGGAATAACAGACATATATAATAACCAAAATTTGATTCACAATGCTAATATGCCCTCTAAGGGAAATGTCTTGCACTGCTTGACAATGAAGTTTGGTTTAAAGTTTCTGCAAAATCCAATTCCAAAGAGTCTTTCTAGGTACATAGACTTCAAATGGAATTACTCTATAATGAACAACATGCACTGGCAAAATAGATTCACATTTCTGATTCAACCATGTTTAGAATTCTTCTTCGTTGATGATGGGTCTCTCTTTCTCCTTATTTCACTATGATTCCTACAGCTGATAACTTGGAAGTGATAATTGATTCCTTGACATGCCATAGTCAAGCAGCCCAAATACTTTTAAAAATAAAAGCAATCTATCAAAAGCTTCTAAGAATTTATGAAAAGATTCAAATACTATAATTGAAAAAGACTGGTTAAAGCCATGTCAGCACAAAAGCTCTCGGGAGTATTGTGAATTGACACCAGTTGCTTTATAAATTGATCGCATTTACACTTCCCAATTTATGACAACATCTTTATCTCAAGATCTAATCAATATGAAGCTCTATTTGCAAATAAGGCTTCTAACTACCACAAGTGCATCCAACTAATTCACATTACCTACACCACCTAAAATTATTAATGCTACATAGCATGACAGTGACATGACTAGATTTCTGTGATCGAAAGATACATCCAGCATAGTTAGAGTGCCATGAAACAGGTTTTATATTTGTTTAACTCCTCAGAATTGCAGTTGCAGCGGCATTTGACATTTGGATATTCTGCTTTTTGCAAAAACTGCATTATGTGTTTGTACTTTCAATGTGAAAAGCAAAATTATGAGAATACAACCTTGCATGTCAATTAAATCACAATCCACTTCGCATATACAATATTTATTGCATGGTGCGAAAGCACAATTTGTTCTCTTCCTAGGAGTGCTTCAAAACATTGTTTGCATTGCAACAAATTTTATATTCAAGCCTATAACTCTGTTGACAACACTCTTATTCATCAGGTTCCAAAGATTGCTTTTGCAATGTCTCTTTGCTTTCACCAATCCGCTAACAACAGTTAGCCAATGGCTACATGGTGCATTAGCATTGTAATTAGCCATACTGCTTTGAATCTAAGTTTAATTATTATTCAAATAGAAAGAAATGCTAGCATAATTCTATTTAAAAATATGGTCATATTATATGCATTTTCTATGGTCATCTATTCTGTGACTTTGACAGATACACGGAATACTCAGACCAAGAAATTCATTTGCACCTCCGTATCGATGCATTTGCGCTGAATGTAAACAACCACTGATTTAGAGCTGTGTGGTCTGTGCATTTTGCAAAAAAGAAATGGAAATTATATATGAGCATAATCTGGAATGCAATTTGGACACAAATGATGGGTTGATAGAATGCACACTGCGCAATCCACAGCTAAAAGAGTATTGTCCAGAAGTAGCAAATATTTCATTTGAAGAATACTCAAAAAACATATCATCAACAGTTTTCAATCTGCGAAGGTTTTCTCAGCAAGGGCTATTTACATTGGCCCTGGATAACAGAATCATCAACTTGAAAAGAAACTGATTTCCAGGTACACAAATCTACTTTCTGTTCTAAACAGTTCAAGCTTCTTATTCAATATTGCCGGCCTCTGCACACTGTATTTACACAGCAAGGCCTGCAAAATCAGTAGCCCTTTAGCAAATATATTTATGTATTTATCTATTTTAGAAAAATAAAATTGCATATCAACTATATCCTTAACCTCTTTTGTCAAAAACTTTTATAGGTGACTTTTATTTATATATACTATATTTTGAATATTGACCTTGTTTTCCTAAAACAATTTCTCATAACATTCTATTACTTGAGCAGTTATGAGAAAATCTTATGCTAATCCAAAACAGTGAAGTTACATATTTTCTATAATATCTTCAATGTAATCAATCAAGTTGTTCATTCATATTTTACATGTATTTCAGACTTTTAATATATTTCTTGCAAATAGATAAGATTTTGTTCAATATCAGGCATTTCTTCTTGAGTCAATAATAAAATGTCAGGATACTTTTCCTTACAAACTTGAGCTAATATTGTGCTCTTTCTAGTGTGATTTTCCAGTCTAAATTTTCTTTGTCTAAATTAAAAACTTTAAACTCAACTCTTGCGATTGCAAATTTTTTTGCTTAGAAATCTCTTTCAACATTTGCATTCGCTACACCCTGTTCGATGCATATTCGATGAACGTTGTCATCAGACTCTAATCTTACTTATAATATTTTATTTGCATTTCCAATGATGCTATTATTTTCTCATACTTCTGTACATCCTTTTCTTTAATTTCAGGCTTATCTAAAGTGGCATGAGTTATTGCTAGACTCATTGATATCAATTTTGATAATCTGTTATTCTTGGCATCTAAAAACTCAACCTCAAGCATATATATTATAGCTTACAATATTATCCAAATCTAATTTCCTATTCCTTTATGCTTCATTAACAGTTGATTTCTTTTTTTTATTATAGGCTATCAACTGCAAACCATCTATGTCATCCACTAGATCAGTTATAGGTGTGTCTCCCCATGATAACACATTTTCTAACTTACTCAGAGTCACCACCTCCTCAATAATTACCCCTTTCCTTTTATTCATTTCACTAACACCTATTCTACTTAGAAATGATCAGGTCTTCCATGATTTAATCAATCCAATCATCAAAGTTTGCCTCTTTAATTTGTCTAGTGTTATAGTGCTAGTCAATTTTAGGCATATCCTTATTTTCTTGACTTCGCTTATCATCTCATATTCCATTTTCTTTTGTTATTTTGCTAACTTTTGCATTTCATCTTCCTCTTTTCCCTCAGCTTATACTACTTCTTTAATATTTGGTTATTTTTCTTGCTTTTGCTTCCTTTCTAGTTCTTGTCTATGTTCTTTCTCCTTTTTCTTCAAATCTATTTGTAAACATATGTTTTTCCTAGGCCTTTATTTTTTTATTGATTCTTTCAAGTTCAACTAGCTTTAGTCTGTCCTCTCTTGCCTTTTGTTTTTCATTTTTTAGCTTCAACAATTTTTTTCTTTCGATTTCAACCTCCTGTTTGGCTTTCTCACTTGGTTCTCCTTTATATTTACTAGCCTCATCTTTCCTCTAAATTTATTTTGTTTCATTATATTTTTTATAGAATGAGGATTGTCATTTTGGCCTTATTCTTTCATACACATGTCACCACTTTATGAGCATATCACCACTTTAATTTTCACAAAGTTTTGATTCACATATGACTTTGACTCTGTATTGCAAAATTCGAAAGTCTAATGATAGAATAAAATACTAACATCTGGTGAAATTCTATTTCCAATTGCTTACTACTCTATTTATTGATAAAAGTAGTATTGCAAAATAATTTACTAAAATTTATTACAGAATTTAGTAGAATAATTTGTTACTCTTCATAAGATTTTTTCTCATGTTAAATTGTTCCGAAAGATTTATTGCTTTGCAATCATGAAATTTGAGATAAACTACAAGTAATTCCAATATTATAGTTGGAATAGTATCTAGTCTTCACAAATACTTGTATTCTTGCTACTTTTTCGCAATTATTCTGACTATAGTTTGAATGCTATTGGCAGGTGCAACAACGATAAAAAACTACCACAATGAACCTGGAACTACAATCAATACAAAAGTTGATATTAGATAACATTTTTGCAAGAACAAAAAAAATGCAAAGATCCATTTGCTCATGCAAGAGCACAACTGCAGTCTGTTGGACTTATTGCCCTTTTTCTGTCCTTTACTTTATTAACAAAACTCAGCCTGTTGGACTTATTCTTTTTCTGTCCTCTGCTTTATTAATAGAACTATAGAAGACCTTTTTTTTTGGCTCATGTAATGGCTTTAGTTGCTTATAAAAAATACACTAAGACTTTTGTTGATTAACATTTCCATAGTTTTTGTCATCTGCTAGGTAGACAAATATACTTGCCACAGATTTACATATAGAATATAATATTTCCTGCATGGCAAAATGTTCCTTTCTTTTGCAAGTTAAATATGTTTCTTTCTATCATAATGTGTTCATAACATGATGTAGTTTATTACAAAGAAAATCAGGTCTAGGCATTTCGTTCCAGATTCTTATTAATGTTTGGAGGGTTCAAAATCACCACTTGCTTCAATACAGAATTTTAAACAGCAACTAACAAATTAGCTTATAAGATCTTGAAATGCCATGTATATTGAATCACAGAGTTTTTAAGCAACAACTGTAAATTAGTCTATGGGATCTTGAAATGCCGTGAATATTAAATCACATAGTTTTTAAGGAACAGTTATAAATCAGTTTAAAGATGCTTAGCACACATTTTGCATCTTATCCAAGCATTCTTGTTGTTAAATCTATTCAATAGACATTTAAAAATTTGCAAAAAAATTTGCATCTAAAAATTGTAGCATAATCACATCATGAGTTCTGTTCATTAGAATTTTTAATAATGAAATGTAATTTTTAATACAGCTGCAACTGGAATTTGTTCAACAACCAACCCAAGAATTGATTCTATTTTGACTGTCTGATTTAACAAACATAACATTGAAATTGGACTAAGCTTTGTTCTGTTTTTGTATATGGCAGGGTTCAATCATCAGATTTGATGACAATCAAATCCGTGCTGCTTTAGTTACTGTTGTTTTTTGTATAACTAACTATACACACTGATTGCTGGCCGCTTATTATCACGTTGGAGCTACTATGAAACGTTGTGTATCTCAAGTTTCTTGTTAAGCGCTAGGTTTCTTCTTTTGTTTTTCCATTTAAATAAATAAATCATTATGCTACCAATTTTAATACTATTGATGCTTACATTGCCAATTCCTTTTCAATTTTGATAAGTCTGCAGTTTTAACACTATTGATGATAAAGTTCCCAATTTCTTTTCAACTTCAATATGGTGATTTAGTAGTTGCACAATAAAGGAATTCCATAAATAAGTTTGAATTTTTTTTGTCATTACTGAAATTTAATTAGAAAATTAATTTCATTTCTAAATGATTGTTATGCTCCAAGGATATATAATAATAACTGATTTGTACCCATCAGTCTCTTTGTACATCTTTCAAATATTAAAAATTACATGTATAACTCTGATATAGTTTTAATTTTATTAAACTAGAGTTTATAAAAATAATTTATAGTGTGTATAGCTTATTAACGTTGTCTTTGAGTTTTCGAGTGAGTAACGGAACAATGAGCTCTAGTATATTGAATATGGTATATTTTTACATCTTTAGGTTTTAGATAATTATTGCTATAATTCTTTTCACTTTTGATTGAGAATCGAAATTAGTCTCCACAGATTTTAAATTTTCAGAGGATGAGACAAGTGTATTGGATGGAGATTGATCTCCATTGAGTTTAGGTTGCATGAAGACGAGACAAGTTTACAGTCTAAATTGATTTTATGGTCATGGTTATTTGAAATAAACAATTATAAAAAAAAGAACATAAAAAAAGATTAGAGTCCAATTTTTTGAAGTCGTTGTTCATGCATGGATAATTAATCTTACTTAACATGTCTTCCTAAAGCAATTGCTCTTTCTCTTTTCCACGAGAACAGATGCCAATTTCAGGGACATTGCCACCTCGTGGCTCTTGTTTAGGTTAATGAAAGAACATTATTTCATCCTTGTGCACGCGGGGAACAATTAGATAGAGTAATTTATATTTTGGGTTTATGAGAACATTCTTTCATTTTCGCGCAAGCACTTCGTGCTCACTTTTTTTGCTGGAATTATTCTCTTATAATTTATGATATGGATCTAGTATTTTGTTTCATTGATTTAAAGGTGTTTTTTTACCATGTGTCATGTAAGTTGATTAAAATCTAATTATTATAATATATATGCATTAAATTTAGGAAAAATAAATATAAATAATAAGTTTTTTTAAGTTTTTAAGTTTAGGATTATAGATATTATAACAATAAAAACTAATTAAGGTGAATTTCATAAATTAAGGCTTTTAATCTAATTTTATTCCTATTTTTTTTATATTTTATCTATAAGTATAAATTTATAGTTTGTCTTTGAATGGAAACAATATTCTTGATTTTAATTATGAAAAGATAATGATTAGAAAAACAAGAGAGATAGAAGATGAGCTTCAAGTCCTTTCCAAATCATATAATATTTTGGGTTATTCAGTATTAAATCATATTTGTAATGTGTGAAACTGTCTCCATAAAGCACAACCATTGGCCATAAGAGTCTCTCTTTAGAAACCTCTAATACTTGATGATCATAATACTTTGGGTTATTTAGTAATCCGACATTGGAGAAGAAATAATCTATTACACGAATAAGAAATCATTGGAGTAAAATCAAACAATGGAATGCAAATCACGAATTACTTCGCTGGGTAGTTGATATGAAACTTAAAAAATTTACATGTGGAAAAGCGAGAAAGTTGAAAAGCTAACACCTTATCAATCGCCTTTTTCATGTTGCATAAGCCATTTCATCTTTCCTGACTGGAATAAGCCATTTCATGTACATGTAGATGCTTCATCTATAATACTTGGCATTGTATTATCACAACCAGGTGAGGGAGGCATCGATCATCCCATTGAATTTTCAATCAGAAAGCTATCTTCAACAGAAAATAATTATACCACAACAGAAAGGGAAAGCTTAGCTATGGTGTACGCATTGTAGAAATTTAGACACTATCTACTAGGTTCACATTTTTGTATGTTCACTGACCATTCAAATTTGAAATACTTGGTCAATAAACTAGTGTCAGGGGGGAGAATATGCATATGGTTGTTACTGTTTCAGGAATGCGATTTTGAGTTCATAGTGAAACTAGGAATATTGAACGCAGGACGTCACCATCTTTCAAGCATTGAGTCAGGAGAAGAACTTAGTAATTTGGAGGATAATCTATCGAGTGCGCAATTTTTTGCTATCCATATAGCAGATGAATACTTCAGAGATATTTTAGAATTTATAACTACAGGATTAGAACCTAAAGAAATTACTACTCAATAGAAGAAACAACTAGTGGTAATATCAACTGACTTTACCCTAATTGCAGGACAATTATACAAATTGGGACTAGATGAAGTATTGCGTAGATGCATACTAGAACATGAAAGACCTATCATACTTGTTGAAGCACATTTAAGTGTATCTAGAGGACATTTCACAGGAAGAGCTACTACGCATAAATTTTTAAGAGCAGGACTATGGTGGTCTACGATACACAAAGATTCAAAGAACATTGCTGGACTTGTGATCTATGCCAGAGAACTGGGAAGCCATATTGTAGAAATGAAATGCCATTGATGCCACAATTGACATTGCAAGCCTTTGATAAATGGGCTATTGAATTTGTGGGACCTATTAACCCACCAAGGAAGAGAACTGGCTCAAGATATATCATCACAACTACAAACTATCTAACCAGATGGGTAGAGGAAAAACTAGTGAAGGACTATAGCACAGTTACAGCAACGCATTTAAGTTTTGAGAACATTTTGACAAGGTTTGGATGTCCAAAAATTCTGATGAGCGATTAGGAAACCCATTTCCTGAACAAAACTATTGCATCCCTAACAGAAGAATTTCAAATCTACCATCAGAAGAGTACACCATATCATCCACAAGCTAATGGCATTGTAGAATCCTTTAATAAATTATTGGAGAATGCATTGACCAAAGTATGCAATACAAACAGGGATGATTGGGATCTTATAATACCAACAATATTATGGGCATATAGAACAACTTGTAAAAAGTTGACAGGTCATACACCTTTTAGATTAGCATATGGATAGGAAGTTGTCATGCCCATGGAATACATAGTACCAAGCTTGAGAATTGTGACATTTACATATATCGCTGACGATAAGACAATGGATGAAAGGTTACTACAATTAATTAGATTGGAGGAAGACTGCTTCATTACAGAATTTCACCAACAAGTGCAGAAAGATAGAGAAAATGTATGGCATGATAGACACATCAAGGATAAATTCTTCCAGGTAGGAGACCTTGTCCTCCTATATGATAGAAAATTTATGAAATTTCCTGGAAAATTCAAAATGCATTGGTTATGACCATACATTGTCAAACATGTTACTAATGGTGGTGCAGTTCAGCTAGCCACATTACTTGTTGAAAACTTGCAAGGTCTTGTCAATGGGAGTAGACTAAAGCTTTACAGGGATGGCCCTACCCCTATGAACAGAAGCTAAACAATGAAAGAAAGTTTTTTAAGTGTCAAGTGTAGTTGAAATTGGACACTAAAACAGAGGGCAGAGTCTACACACACTAGTTTTGTTAAAATGCACAGTTTTATAATATATGAAAATGTGCTGTGAAGCACACATAGCAAGCTAAGTTACGAAGTAAAAGAAGGGAGTAGTGCTGCAAAGTTCAATTAAAAGAATGGAAATGCGAAGTGAACCTCCCCGTTCACCTAACCATCAACGAAGTTAGAGGAAACTATTCGTTACAGTCTTGGTCGGAAAGTAGTCGTTGTACAGTACTTTTGGGAACCACATTTTTCCTCTTTTAAGGCATATTCGTCCATTGAAGACACATTAAAAGAAGGGAAGGGATCAAGATCTAAGCAAGATTTGTCCAACGGACATAGCATTTAATGTTAATTTAGTCATCTTTGGGTGCACCTTAGTGTCGCTGTGCCTATAAATAGTAAGGACCGCATAGTTACCGGTTTTACCATGACTTGTACTTTTTACTGCATGTAATTTTCGAGTTTTTTTACCAGTCAAGAGCAAGATTAATTCGACAGTGTATGTTTGAAAAAGAAAGCCTAGAGGAGATATTAAGAGAATTCCAACATTCTAGTTTGGAAGGAGTTATGAAGATGCCAATGAAGAAAGCAGTCCCAGAGAAAGCTGGAACATCTAGAGCTTCACTGCGAAATATACCGTAGCAGAAGCAGAAAGATAAGCAAAAGAGTACTGATCAAGAGAAGGTGAAGGCCATAGATATTCCAAATCTGTTTTCACCAGAATGCCCTCGCGACAAGATGATTCTGCTGATACCAGAGTACATCCTACTGAGAAGAGAGGATACGCCAGTTGTGATACTCAAGAAGAATCCGCAATACGAGATCCCACAGCTGCCCATGTTGAGTCATGTGCGCGAAAAGGAGAATTTGCTTGACAAGATTCCAGAATGCAAATTCTTGGATCATGACTTGCTGCAAGAAACGAAGTACGCACAATTTTAGCTGGACCAGTACATGTGTAGGTGAATGATGAAGCGAATAAGTAAACGAAAATTCAAGCGCAAGAATGGATCGCACCATTGCAACCATCATGATTGTTGAATTTGCTATGAATTCCGCACTTTCACAGGAGCCCAGAGCTCACAGCGGTTATGCGAACATTTCTCTCATGTACGCACCAAGGTTACTTGTGGTTAGACTGCAATATTGATATCAACATAAACCTCATTTACAGAATTACGCATTTGAGCAAAAGAGGCGCTGACCTTGTAGCATAATTCGTGGGAAAAACAAAGACAAAGAACTTGCAAGGAGAATGAAGAATGGGTTTGGCTTGGTAAAAGGAACCCGCAGATACCAAACAAATCAAATCAAGGATGTCGTAATGAAGTTCACCATTCAAATCCTCGCAGGAAAAGTATTAAGGAAATGCAGATCGACCAAGGTGTCGGCCGCTGCGATCTCCTTAGCTGCGAAGGCCAAGGATGGACTCCAGTATAATTAGGCAAGTTAACTTCTAAATGAGTTCCTAGATGATGTTGCGGATACGCAAGACAATGGACATCAATTCCATTATAGCTGGTTGTTATTTTTAATCGCGTTCGTAGGCTGGAAAGAGCCTAAGTATCAAAAAAATATATTAGTGTTCATTGGAGATTGCCGTGGACCCAGATTTGCGAACATGTGGGCCAATTCGAAGCCAGACAGACAAAGACTAAATAATATACAGTTGTATACATATTATGAGAAGCTATGAGAAGTAATCAAGCGCACTTCTCATATCCCTAGGGAGAAAACAACAACGTATATTCACAAGATGAGATTCAAAGCCCACCTTCACTTTATTTACATTCAGTCAAGAGAACCACCAAATAACCCAGAATGGTTCGAGAGACTATACCAATCGGACATGCAGAAAATTGATCTTCTCATTGAGGATTGGCCACCTGAGTGGAAGATTGATGCTCCAAATACATTGATCACTACATCAGAGGAAAGTGCAAATGAAAATACCCAGGACTAAGAAGAAGAGCCAACAAGTGCTCAAGATCAGGAACAAGATCAAGGACAAGAACAACAACAAATTGCTGATTTTCCAGCAGGAGAGAAGAGAAAAAATCTCGACACAGTCGTGCTGGAAGGATCGCAAAGAAAGAAGAAAAAAGAAAATAAGGCTCTGCTCGATGCGCAGTTGCATTATAATGATTACGATTACATCGCAGCTCAAGTCAATGAGCACCTTGAAGAGACGCTCGCATTGAAAGACAGTAAGCAAGAGGAAATCCAAGCAAACATGATAGAAATCATTGCAGAACTGAAGAGTATTGTCACAAGAGTAGAACAAGTTCAATGAGAACTAGTAAGGGAATCAGACTTGGAAGACAGGACAGGGGAGTCAAGACAAAGAAAAATAAAAGCGCTTGCTTTAACAATGAGACCTTGGTTAGTCCGCATAGAGCCGATGAATGTAATATTCCCATCTGATGAACTAACTGAAGGTGTGAAGCGGCTCGCACATCTGGATATTAACGTGGGAATGTTTGCCATTGAAGGACTGCATAATCTGCATTTGCAAGTTGTGGAAGAAACAGAGATGGAGATTTGATATCATACAACCAACACCCGAGGCTAGAAGATAGTTATAAGGAGCTGAAGAATGAATGCATGCCAAAGACAAATGAGCTAGCAAATGATTAGGAGAAGCAGAAAAAGATGAGGAAAATCATAGCTGAAGTCTATGCGAAGATCCCAGACTGCGAAGAAGAGCTTGAAGTGGAAGCGACCATCCTTAAGATTGGTGTTGTTGTGGACAATCTCAAAGCAAAAATGGAAGATCTGGAGATTGGATGCAAGGAGAAGATTGCTGACTTAGAGTCTCGGCAACAACCTGGCACTCCACCAGAGGTAGGATTAGCAAGAGCTGAAGAGTTGAAAACATTAACCGAGAACATCTCCGTAGAAGTTGCGAGGTGTCGAGACTTGCTGGAAGAAGTCACTAAGGTTTGGGCTATATTGTAAGAGGATCCCGAAATACAGAAAGTTCAGGATGAAGTTCAGAAGAGGCAGAAGAACCTTGATTCTATGATCACGGCCATGAAGGATTTTCCACCAAGGAAAAGGATCTAGAAGTTCGCAAAAACCAAAGAAATTTAGAAGGAGATGGAGGCACTAAGCATGAAGGAATCTGAAACTTCATCAAAGTTACAACCTATGCAAGAAGAAGCACTGGAACTCTCTAAAGAAATCAAGGAGCAATTGCAAGAACTCCGCACGACATAGAGTACAATGAAGGATCAAATGTAAGAACCCATATCGGCAATGATGCTCAAAACGATCAAAGACTACGAGCAAGAGACTAAGGAAGTAGTTGCGAAGTTGAGCGCAACTTTTCAGGAATTCGCTTTGAAGATGAACATCCCTAGTGATGTGCAGTCGAAGAAGCCTAGTGTAGGTGGCTTGGGGACGAGCCACAAGTAAGTGTTAGGGGTTTATTGGGCACAGCCCAAATACATGAAGTTTTGATGGCAAAGGTATAGTTAGGTGACGCCTAACATTGACCAGTTTTTGGAGAAGGAACTCCACAATTCCCAGGAGGAGGGTATGGAACAAAGCGAAGTCGACAGGAAAGGACCTGTCTCCTTAGTAAAGAAAAAGTACTAAGGACTTCCAGAGGTAGTTGAAGCAGTTAAGGATGAAGTGGAGAAATTAAAACTACGGGAGCAAAGAGTAAAAAAAAGGAATGGTGCAAAGGATGCACCACTATAGAGTCAGAGCTGCGCGATCATAACTGCCGGTTGTCAGAAGAAGCATTAGAGTCAAAAGAAGTGACACAAAAGGACAACACAGTTACAACGAAGTTAAGGCAAAGTGTGGTCGACAAGAGAACCAAGTTGTTTTTGGTTTAAGGGTACTATGGGGGTTGGCCCATAGTTATTGTAATATGTGACCTTCGGGCACATCTATATAAAGGGTTATTTTTGTATAAGGAAGGGTTTTTTGGTTAGATATTGTTAGATGTTGGCTTAGAGAGCTATATCTAGACTGAGAGACAGAGATCTAAGAGAGAAAAGACTCTGCAGCTAGTGCGCATATATTTATTGTAGAGAAGAGTCTGCAGCTGAGTGCACAGATTGGAACTGTTACCCGTTTCAGTAATATAAGAACAGTTCCCGTGGATGTAGCTCCTATATGGGGGGGTGAACCATGTAAATCCTTGTGTTATGTGTATGATCTTATGATGTGTTTTATGTTCATGTTATGGTATGTTTGTGTATTTGCTTTCATATGTATGTGAATGAGAATCATATGTTAAGTAAGTGGAACACATGTGTATGAATGTTGTGAAGTAATGTTAAGTATGATGAATGCGTAGTTATAAGATAAAAGACAACAACGATTAAGCAAAGTCTGTAGGTTGTTGATAACTGCGAAGTGCGTAGTCACAAGTTGATATTGTTATGATAAGTAGATGTTAAGCAAGGAATGCATTGCGAGATTGCCTAACACATCTTTGTACCACCACGGTTACAAAAACCTGATTCTATAACTCCCCATATTTCGCTTCAAGTGAGACTTTAGCCTATTCGCAGGTTGATGCCGAAAGGGCAGTGAAAGGGGATTTTGTTGGGTCTACAAGAGAACTTCACCGAACCCAGATCAACCCCTCGTATAAATAATCCCAACAGAATAAAATGTTGTCTACTGAATAGAGGCCAATGGCCTTCTACAAAGTAACCTATCAAACCTACCCCTAACCCAATTGCACCAAAAATATAGAATCCCTACTAGAGGGTAGAATTCAAACTAAATTCTACATTGATTGTTTCTAAACTAAAGCTCAATTGGAAGAATTAGAAAAGTTGACCTAACCATGACCAACTAAAACAAGTTATATATAAATATATTATTTAGCCTAGTGGGTGGCTCTTTATTATATTGAGATAAAGCATATTTCTGTGAACACTGTTTTTTAACTTCTAGTAAGTCTTACCGATCCTCATCGTAGTGGTCTAGAGATGACTCAATCATTATGTGGAAACCACCATGCAAGGTTAGATAAATGTTAGGTGTACAATTCAACAATATCAAAGTATTAAGAGATGGTCAAGATGAAATCATTCAACAATATCAAAGTATTGAGAGATGGTCAAGATGAAATCAGATGACCAAGTACAATTTGAATCTATCTATATATGTGAAGGCAATTACTCCTTGAGAGATGGTCATGATGAAATCAGATGACCAAGTACAATTTGAATCTATCTATATAAGTGAAGGCAATTAGATAGAAGTAATTTTTATTAATCATTTATTTGTTTGGGTTAACGAAAGAACATTCTTTCATCCTCGTCCAGGCGGGGGACGATTAGATAGAAGTAATTTATTTTTGTCATTTTATATTTTTGGGTTTATGAGAACATTCTTTCATCTTCAGGCAAGCACTTCGTGCACTCTTTTTTTGGAATTATTCTCTTATAGTTATTTTGTTTCATTGTTTTAAAGGTGTTTTTAACCATGTGTCATGTAAGTGGATTAAAATCTAATTATTATAATATATGCATTAAATTTAGGAAAAATAAATATAAATAATAATAAGCTATTTTTAAGTTCTAAAGTTTAGTGTGGTAGAGATTAAAACAATAAAAATTAATTCACGTGAATTTCATACATTAAGGTTTTTAATATAGTTGTATTCCTAGTTTTTATATATTTTATTCATAAGTATAAATTTATAGTTTTTTTGAATGGAAACAATATTTTTGAGTTTAACTATGAAAAGGCAATGATTAGAAAAATAAGAGAGATAGAAGCTGAGCTTCAAGTCCTTGCCAAGTCATATAATACTTTGGGTTATTCAGTATTAAAATCATATTCGTATTGTGTGAAACTATCTCCATAAAGCACAACCATTGGCCATAAGAATCTCTCTTCAGAAACCTATAATACTTGATGATCATAATACATTGAGTTATTCAGTATTCTGGCATTAAAGAAGCAATAATCTATTACACGAATAAGAAATCATTGGAGTAAGATCAAATAATGGAATGCGAATCACATATTACTTCGCTGGGTAGTTGAAATGAAACTTAAAAACTTTACACGTGGAAAAGAGAGAAAGTTGAAAATTTAACACCTTATCAATCGGCTTTTTCATGTTGCATGCACATATCATTTGTCCAAGTGCTTCCTAGAAATAGATGCGAATATCTAGAATTTCTTGCAGCACTTCCTCCGGAAAATCAAGCCAAGTCATGCCAATATATCTCTATAGGGTATCTTCCTGGTTTATATATAGTGCCCGAGTAATAAATATATGTAAATTACCTCCATTTTGTCATTATGTATCGTGGTTTCCAGAGGTGATATAACTTCTACGCTCTTAATGCAAGCAATCAGTGCAATCGCAAAATTAGATCGAGCTTCTACAAGCTTAGTTGATAAACTTAGTTGATAATCATTATTCACCGGAGCTTACACACTTCTTTTTATGAGTTGGAAAAAAAGTCAAGGATGCACTAATATTGTTCTTCTTTCCCAATAAAATTAGGATTTATGCATTAATTACAATTATCCATTAACATACATCCTATTTATATAAGTACTAGAAATGTAAACTAGATTTAAACTTGGCTTTGAGTCTCTATTGTAACACAATATGCCACACACCCCATTTAGATAAGTACTTGAAATGTAAACCAGATTTAAACTTGGCTTTAAGTCTCTATTGTAACACAATATGCCACGAGTGCTTAGTGATTTTAAAAGCAAAGCTTGAATTCCAATAAGATGAGGAAAAATATGAACTACATGTACATGAAACCATATAGTATTAATATAATTAATTATCCATGCAAATATACCATGTCTACTTAATGATTTTAGGAAAAATAGGAACTACATAAAACCATATAGTATTTATAGAATTAATTATCCATCTAAATATGTGAATTATATGAATTATATATACATGAGTGAAACCATATAGTATTTATAGAATTAATTATCCATCCAAATATGCAAAATATATTAACTACATGTACATGAAACCATATAGTATTTATAGAATTAATTATCCATCCAAATATACCATTACTATTTAATGATTTTAGGAAAAATAGGAACTACATGAAACCATATAGTATTTATAGAATTAATTATCCATCTAAATATGCGAATTAATTATCCATCCAAATATGCTAGTGATTTTAAAAAGCAAAGTTTGAATGCCAATAAGATTGGGAAAAATATTATACACCATGCATTACATGTATGTAAAAGCATATAAATAATATTTATAGAATTAATTATCCATCAAGATATGCCACAGGTTCTTAGTGATAATTGAATGTCAATAAAATTAGAACTAATTATCCATAAAATTAATAGCTAGAAAATTAAAAAACCAAAATAAATATTTATAATTAAAAAAAAATTACATTATAAAAATGAAATTTAACTTCATGCAAACCCAAGAAGGGGCTACCTTATATTTTTACAAAAGATGAAAGGAACAAGGAGGGAAACCTCATCATGACTAGGCATAAACCTATCTCCTAAGTTTTTAAATGGAGCCTCCTTACCACCAACAAAAAGAAAGTTAAGAAATATTTAAAAGCAAATACTAACCATTAAACCTTTATTTAAGATTTATACACGGATTTAACATCATTTTTAGAACCAAATACCAACGATTAAATCTATATTTTTCGAAGGAAAATATTTATAAAGGATTTAACATCATTCATGCATACTATAGAGAGATTGAAGTACTTCAAAATGTTATATTCGATATACTTAATTCACTAAAATCTCTCTATGGGATAATCTGAATAAGCAATACTGGTTGGCACCTTCGGTGTTGATATTCCCATGTGGATTCTTTGATGGGGTTGCCGTGGGTCGGAATGGGAGGGGTGGAGCGGGCGCAACAATTCACATTTCCAACACTGTCTCTATTCATATCTGGCTAAATCTGGGTATTGGAACGAATACAAGGAGTGAATTATGTGCCCTATGGCTCTTACTTTTCTGTGCCCGATTGAGAAAGATCACATCTCTTGTAGTATTGGGTGATTCATTATCTATTATCTCTTGGGATAGAGGCATTACATCACTCAATATTCTACTTCTTTCTCATTGGATGGAAGCGGCTTGAAAGCTTATTCTTGAATTTGAACATATACATTTTGAACATGTATTCAGAGAGGTTAATATGGAGGCGGATATGCTATCAAAGCGGGCTCTTAATTCTCAGGCTAGGGTCATCATGTGGCAGGAATGGCGGGAGGATATACTTTTTACTCATGGTTCTTATCATTTACATTGGACATGATGTTTATAGTCTTTACTATTTATACACATTTTGTTTTTCTATCCAGTATTATGCGGCTTGTTTAAATTTATATGATTGATAGTTCTATGTGCAGATCCTTGAAATGTATAGGGTCCAACTACTTGTTGGGCGCTTATCCATACTCACTATCTTTTTGCGGCATTTATTTCAGCCTCTTACTGCTGCTGTTCGGTATTTATAGCATGGATGGAATCTTGTATTTGATGCCTTTGGTGACTGGCAGTTGAGGATGACTGTTCATGGGACTTATTATATATTTTGGTCTGTATATATTTACTGATGTGACATATGGATACTGTTTCTACTACAGGATGACTTCCTGTTTTGACTTGTGGATGTTTTAGGGACATGTGGCACTAATATTTTTGGTCTATTCTGTTATAGTTGTTGACACTATGCTGTCACTTCGACCGGTTACTCCCTGGTCCTCCATCTGACAGGGTTTGTGTGCCTATGTATGATCTGACAGCTGGATATATTTACTATTCCGCATATTAATAGTAAGTTGAATTTTTCTATGGAAAAAAAAATGTTATCATTCACATACTCTTTGGAGCTAATCTCAACCTTTTGTTCACAAATTTTCAATGTTTTACAACTTATATTCATAATGGTAATACAATATTATACAACTTATCTTAATAAAGGTAATCGAATTTTATTTTTAGTTCTCAATATTTTCCAAGTTAGTTGTGTAGACGTATAATGTAGGCGATACCTTTGTAATTCTCACGCAAATTGAGCAACCCTAAGGAGCATTCTGATATGGTATTGTAAGTCATCTAAAATTCTATGCTACCCTCCTTCCTCCACACAATTGTTGAGTCGAATTTCTATTAAATGAAAGCGATTTTCAATTCTTTGTTCTGCTCGACACAAAGTATCGCTTAGTTCTTTTGGCATGCCACACTTTTGTAAATATTGTAATTACTTTCATATGGTAGTTATGGCTCCTGTTAAAGATATGGAGATGGCATTAGAAGCAAATGGGATCACAACAAAAAATACAAGTGGCATCACTTCGATGAAGGTTGGCATACTTGTGCATGAGAATATCAGGAGAATTCGAAATCATCTGCAAAGCCTGATTTATGGCATGGTGGTTCCAATTATGATGATTGGTGCAATGTTGTTTTGGGTGAGGTATAACCAAATTATGTCATCATTGCAAACCTTATTTGCTTCCAATCACTTTAGAATTCGTTCTTATGTCTTCCTCCACATAATTCTATGTAAACTATATATAGATTGATTTATTGGGTATCAAAAATAAGATATCTTTAAGTCTAGTTGACATTAATAAGTATATAACAATCAAAATTGAAACCAGGGGGCATGGTCCCAATAGAGAAAAATAAGACCGGAGCTAAGGGGTTCAGTCACAATTTTGCATTATTCCCTCTGAACAAGCGCAACTGTTAAGAAATTAGGATGTTGAAATGAACAATAGGATTAATGGAAGTGTCAGAAAAACAGGATCACAGAGAAATAACAATAAACAGAAATGCAAATATAATCACACACACATTACAAGAGAGACACAGATATATCGTGGTTCACCCAAGATGGGCTATGTCCACACTAAAGTTTCCAGTCCTTCTTATTATTCCGTCCAGCAAAGTGAAGGGATACAACCTGTAGCACAACCGCTGCACTTCCTCTTCACTGTTACATAGTCTCTCTTCTGATCTTAGAGATCTTTACAATGCATAAAACCTAATACATCAGGGAAAATACCACGGGTTACCCAAAACCATGGGCCTGAAAACTGTTGGCAAAAATGAATGGGGGAATGAGTGTACAGTCCTCTGGGTGCACGGCTAATACAATATCATCTATGAGATTGAAAGATCTAGCTCCACAACCAACAATCTCCCACTTGGAGACTAATCACAACAACTCCACCGTTGCTGTTCTTGCTGGACCTTGGACTTGGCAACTTTCTCATCTTCACCTTCATGCTAGAAGGCCAACTGAAATCGAGTAGGAACTCAGTTTCTCTCTAGTCACCACCTTTGTAAACATGTGTGTAGGATTCTGGCTAGTATGTATCTTTTCCAGCTTCAACAGTTCATCTTCCAGAACAGAGCGTATGAAATGGTACTTGAGCTGTATATGTTTAGTCCTAGAATGGAATGCTGAGTTCTTTGCAAGATGAATGGCACTCTGGCTGTCACTATACAACCTGCTATCCTTCTGCTTCTTACCCACTTCCTCCATCAACCTTTGCAACCAAATCATCTCTTGACTAGCCTCTGTAACAGCAACATACTCTGCTTCCGTTGTTGAAAGTGCAACAACCTTCTGTAGTCTTGAAATCCAACTTACTGTTGTTCCACCTACAGTAAACACATACCTTGTGGTGCTCCTCCTACTATCCTTATCACCTGCCATATCTGCATTAACATATCCTTGTAGAATAGTGTCTGAACCTCCAAAACATAATTCCTGAGTGATAGTACCTCTCAAATACCTGAGAATCCACTGTACTACCTTCCAATGTTCTTTACCTGGATTGTTCATATATCTGCTCACAACTACCACTGCATGTGCAATATCTGGTCTTGTGCACACCATGGCATACATCAAGCTGCCAACTGCTGATTGATAGGGAGTCTTGGACATGTAATTTGTCTCTTCCTGTGTCTTGGAACACATTTCCTTACTTAGACTGAAATGGCTGGCCAAAGGTGTACTTACTAGTTTTTCATTCTGCATTCTGAACCTCTCCAACACCTTTTGTATGTACTCACTCTAAGACAATGTCAATTTGTGATTTTTCATGTCTCTCGTTATTCTCATACCAAGGATTTGCTTTGCAGCACCCAAATCCTTCATCGCAAATGAATTAGCTAGCTTCCTTTTGAGTACATTTAAATCTTGCATGTTAGAACCTGCAACAAGCATGTCATCCACATACAATAACAAGATAATATATCTTTCATTGTCTAGCTTCTTGAAATAAACACAGTGGTCAGAATGACATCTACTATAACCTTGTTCTGTCATAAACCTATCAAATTTTAAATACCACTGCCTTGGGGCTTGCTTCAAGCCATACAAGCTCTTTTTCAACTTGAATACCAAGTTCTCCTTACCTTTGACCTCATACCCTTGTGGCTGCTGCATATATATCTTTTCCTCCAAATCCCCATGGAGAAAGGCTTTTTTTACATCTAGTTGTTCAAGATGCAAATCTTCTACCACCACTAGAATTAAGATAGTGCAAATTGAAGTCATCTTAACAACAGGAGAAAATATTTCATCAAAATCTATACCTTTCTTCTGTGCAAATCCCTTTACAACAAGTCTCTCCTTGTACCGCTTCTTGCCTCCTTCTTTTTCCTTCAACTTGTAAATCCATTTGTTCTGCACTGCTCTTTTACCAGCAGGCAACTGAACCAGATCCCAAGTCTGGTTTCCAACCAATGAGTCCATCTCCTCATTCATGCCTTGCTCCCACTTCTTTCTAGTTTCCACCTGCATTGCTTCTTCATAACATTCTAGTTCACCAGCATCAATCATCAACAAATAATACATTGAAGGAGAGTATCATTCAGGGAGTCTACTTAACCTAGTAGATCTTCTTACAGTTGCAGGATTTTCAGGTACTTGCTGTTGTTCTTGATTTTCTGGCACCTTTGGAACTTCATTTTCTTGAATTTCATCAAGTACCGTGTACTCTGTGGTTTCCTTTTCATATTTTTTTCCCTACAACTGATCTTTATACATGACCTTTTCATTGAATATCACATCTCTACTCCTAATGATTTTGTTATTCTCATAATCCCATAAGCGATAACCAAATTCATCAACCCCATATCCAATAAAGGTACATTTTTTGGATTTAGCTTCAAGCTTTGTTCTATTTTCTTTATCGATATGGACAAATGCTTCACAACCAAACGTTCTCAGAAATGAGTAGTTTACCTTTTTATCTGTCCATGCCTACTCTGGAATACAACCATCCAAAGCACTTGAAGGTCCTCTGTTTATTAAATAAACAATAGTATTTACAGCATCCGCCCAAAACTATAAGGGCAACCCTCCATGCAGTCTCATACACTTTGCACACTCCATGATCGTTCTGTTCATCCTTTTTGACACGCCATTTTCTTGTGGTGTTCTTGGGACTGTCTTCTCTCTACAAATCCCATGGTATGAACAGTAGCTATCAAACTCATTGCCGCAGTACTCACCTCCATTATCAAATCTGAGACAGTTCAACCTTTTTCCTACTCATTCTCAACCAAAGCTTTCCACTTCTTAAAAGTAGTAAACACATCAGATTCATGTCTAATGCAATAAACCCAAGTTTTCCTAGTTGCATCATCAATAAATGTAACATAATAATAAGAGCCACCAAGAGATTGTACCTGAGCTGGTCCCCATACATCTGTACGCACAAGCTCTAACTTTTCATTCTTCTTTTGTTTCCCAACCTTGAGAAATATGACTCTCTTATGTTTTCTATAAACACATTTTTCACAGAATTCCAAACTTACCTGCTTCAAATCTGGCAGCAACTTCATTGAGTGGAGAATCTGCATCCCCTTCTCACTCATGTGGCCAAGCCTATGATGCCACAATGCTAAATCTGTTCCTGTGGAAGCTAAAGAGATAGAATGGTCAGTATTATGAAGACATAAATACAACGTACCTACCCTGTCTCCTTTTGCTATCACCATTGATCCTTTAGTGATCTTCCACCACTTTTCTCCAAATGCAGATAGACAGCCGCCATCTCCCAACTGCCCTGTTGAGATCAGATTTCTTTTCATAGCAGGAATATGCCTAACATCTTTTAACATCCAATCAGTTCCATTCTTAACTTTTATCCATACCTTACCCATTCCAACAATTTTACATGGCTCATCATCACCCAATAAAACATGTCCAAAATCGCCTGGAACATAATCATGAAAGTATTTCCTATGGGGTGTAGCATGACATGAAGCCCAATCTACTACCCAATAATCACTTGTATTATCTAATGCAAGAATCAAAGCATCTTGTAACACATCACCTGCTACATTTACTTCCTGGGTAGTTTCTTGTTGTGCATCTCCTTTCTTCTTTAGAGATATACAGTCTTTCTTCAGATGTCTTTTCTTTCCACAGTTCCAGCACTCTATTTTTCCCAGTTTGGACTTCGATCTGCCCTTTTTAGAGTTGTTGCGATTACATTGGCTCTTTCCTCTCTCATTTTGTCTTCCTCTTCTCTCCATGGTCAACGCATTACCTGATGTCTCACATGTGCTTTTTCTTCGCATTTCCTCGTTAAGAATAACACCAATAACATCATCAAATTTCAAGGTGTTTGAACCAGAGACAGAGTTACTTACAGCCATGACCAAGCTATTCCAGCTTTCTGGCAATGAACACAATATTAGAAGAGCCCTAACCTCATCATCAAGGTTCACGCTTACAGAACTTCGTTGATTTGTAACCGTATTAAACTCATTTAAATGATTAGTAACAAATCCACCTTCAGACATCTTTATATTAAATAAATGCTTCATTAGAAATACCTTGTTGGAGGCCAAGGGTTTTTCATATAGCTTACCTAGTGCACTCATCAAAGCCTCCGTTATCATTTCTTTTGAGATATTGAAATCCACCGACGAAGCCAGGGATAGCTGTATTGTCCCCAGTTCCTTTCTGTCAAAAACCTCCCATTCTTCATCCTTCATGGCCGCCCGCTGCTTTGCTCTTCCTCCCAAAGGCAGAAATAAATCCTTCTGGTACAGATAGTCCTCCATTTACATCTTCCATAACTGGAAGTTTTGGCTGTTAAAATTCTCGACCTCAAACTTTCATTCTTCTGCTATTGCTCCCACTCGAACCAGAAACCCTAGCTTCCTGCGGGTTTATCTGCCAAATAGACCTTTGGCTTTGATACCAATTGTTAGAAAAACAGGATCGCGGAGCAATAACAATAAACAGAAATGAAAATATAATCACACACACATTACAAGAGAGACACAGATATATCGTGGTTCACCCAAGATGGGCTACGTCCACACTGAAGTTTCCAGTCCTTATTATTATTCCGTCTAGTAAAATGAAGGGATACAACCTGCAGCACAACCGCTGCACTTCCTTTTCATTGTTACACAGTCTCTCTTCTGATCTCATAGATCTTTACAATGCATAAAACCTAATACATCACACCCTACCTGTGTTACAATGTCTTTCTTTTATAAGGGAAATACAATGGGAAAATACCACGGGTTACCCAAAACCATGGGCCCGAAAAGTGTTGGTGAAAACAGTCCCAAAAAATTTTCTCGGGGGAATGAGTGTACAGTCCTCTGGGTGCACGGCTAAGACAATATCATCTATGAGATTGGAAGATCTGGGTCCACAACCAACAGGAAGGAACTCAAGGTTGTGTCCATAATGACAAGACTAGGAGACTATCATATGTTGAAAAAGGTCAGAACAATAAGCAAAAGTGTTGTACAAATTCGAATACTGTGTGTCATCATAAACATGACGACAATGACTGAAGCAAGTGATGACTATGAGGATGGTATGAAAAGGTGCTAAGGCGTTTTCATCCAAATCTGTGGGACGATGACTTCATACAATTTTTGCCAATGATTCATTATGGGGTAATTAGCTTCAATAATTGAATTCATATTTGCATTAGCAGGAATAGCTTTCTCTTTTATACATCAAGATTCAACTCACCAGATATTTGTATATTGGTCAGCAAGCTTTTTATCTTGAATGTGCTGAGAGACCTTTATGTTCTAGCTAGCGAATTTCATGGGACAGGGCTATGGCCCTGGCGGCCTCTTATTCTGGTCGGATACCCTCCTCCAAGGGGGCATTGCCCTCTATGTGGGATATTTTCAGGTTCTTAGTGTTGTAGATCTGCTTGGTGATGCTCTTGCTCGCCCACTGCATTGTTACTTCGCCCCCACTGCTGCTTCGCTAGAGAAGGTCACCACGTCGGTTTGGGAGATGTCATTCAGAAGCTGTGGGAAATGCTCCATTTTCTTCTTTGTAGGTCATTTGTGACATGCGGGAAGGGCTCGTGCAATATTTGAGAAAGGACTAGTTACCAGAGGTGAAGCATGGCTGCAGAAATAGGTGATAGTGACTTCTACCATACATAAATCACAAAATAGAGTCATCCGGGTAGAAGTTGGGAGGAAGTCTCTTTATGTAGCATCGGGCTCTTTCTGCTCCATTTCTGGATCCCATCACTCAATAATGTGAGCACCCCCGACACACGTTTAGTTGAAATCAAGTTGGGCTCCCCTGGGAATGAAACGTGTAAGTGAAGCATGGTGGTTGTGGTCATGGCATCATGGCAAGGGAAAAGCAGGTGGTAGGCTGCATGCACGAGACTGCATGCGCATGCAACAAAAACAAGAGAACAATGTGCAGGATGCCATAATTGCATATATGAATAATTAAAAATAGCCTTGCCTTAGCTTGAGGCAAATTAAGGCTCCAAATTAACTCATTGTCCATAACAGAATCTATCCTAAAAAACTTTGTCTAAAATGTTTTGGTAATAGTGCCAAAGTACTGTAGGAGCAAGAAATCGATTTCTATAGTCCCTACTACCTATATTGAACAAATCAAGAAGGAAGAGAAAACATAAAACTGACGGAAAAGTCTTACTTGCTTGTTCATTAATCAAAATATACATTTATAATAATACATTGCTTAACTGTCGAACGATATAACTGTTAGAGAGAACGAACTAGGATTAGGTTCTTTTAACATCCCCCCTTAATCATAACTTTGTTCTTTCCTGAAAAACCGCCACTACTTGTCTATCAACTTTGTCAAGCAAATTTAGGCAGTAATAGTTGAAAATCTCTCTGACATAAAAACTAGCAAAACCTCATTTTTCTGCTAAATCGGTGGTTTTAGGATGACCACAAACCAACATGGCTTTGACTCTGTCTTTGGCTACTGCTATGACTTTGGCTAGGAGGATCTAGCTCAAGGCTCTGGCTACTGGCACAAGTTCTAGCTCTGGCTCAGGTTCTGGCTCGTTTGTTCCTTCTCGATTGATAGGGATTCGACACTGAACTATCAATCAATCTGCAAAATCAATCCAACATCATCCTAAATAATCTGCAATCCATCAAACTTCGAAACTTGAAATCTGGAAATCATCATTGTGTTCCCCCCTGTCAGCTGAAAGAGGAGAGGTTTAATAAACCATATCAACAACAAACTTTGATCACATCACAGGCTCTCAAATTTCTGAATATTCTCACACAACAATACTATTTCATCCCCCTGTCAAGGACAAGTTGAGAATTCACACTCTCTTCACATTCTTTCGTGTTTCTGACTCACATTCCCCCCCTGTCATAAACAATATGGCTTTCCCTCAAACCAACAAAACATAAAGAGCCATCAACTCGAGAAATTGCACCTTGCAAACTGGGTTGTACATGAGTATGAACTCGCTCATAAGATAGTGCCAACAACTTGGCTTCCAAACGCCAACACCACGCACCTAACCATTCAAAACTTGAATGTTTCCGCTAAAGTTTCTTTTTCTTCTGACAGCGGTCGGAAAGATGATTTTTCTTCCCACAAAGGTGACAGGGGTGAAGATCAAAACAATGAGACTCAACATGGCCAACTCTCTCACAATGGTGGCACTTCAATAATTCTTTTCTCAACCTATCATCATCAATTGTAGCTATATTATCATTAGTATTAACTGCAATATCATTATGTACTTGATTATTTCCATTGTCCATAGATTCTTCCTTTCGATTAGCATCAACCAGAAATCCTCCTCTCACAAAGCTAACTGGTTTACTATATTTAGGAATATGAAGAAGATTATCACACTTTTCATATCCTAAACCATATCGATTTCTTTTAAACAATAATTCTTCCCAAGGCCTTACACAATTGGTTGTAACCTTATATTCATTTTTCTTTGCAATGATTTTATCTTCATTGTTCATAAGTTTTTGATTCACATTAGGATCTTCATTTGTTATCCTAGTGTCTAAAAGGAACAATTGTCCATTGAATTCACTGATTTGATTCATACCTAAAATATGTTTGCTGTCCTCTTTTTCACCATCAACATGTTGTCATCGTATGAGACTCAATTCATCAAATAACAACTTCTTTTGAGTTTTAATCATTTCTATTTTTCTATGCATGTTTTTCAAGTAGGTAACAACTGAGTTAAAAATTCTCTTGTTCACAGAAATTGTAGATCCTGAAGTTGTGTTGAGTGATGTTTGTAGCAGATCAAAGAGCTCTTCAATTTTGGCCATTTAGACTGATTGTTGTTTTTAATGGAAATGAATCTCTTGCATCACTATTCTTTTTAACATGGTGACTCCTTTTGACTGCAATTAATACTATTGTAAAGACAAATCATTGAAGAGCATGAGAAGGGAGAAGTTACACAAAACGAACAAAATGAATGTCTCCACCATGCAAGATAATTGTGATGATATTAATCTCCAGGGAGTGGGTTCGATCCATGCAAAGTTCTTTTCATGTATACACTAACTGTTTTATTATTATTATTATTATTATTATTATTATATATATACAATTATTATTATTATTATTATTATATATACAATTATTATTATATATACAGAAACATAACACATATCCAAAGAAACAACACTTCAACTCAACCCACGACACATCACCATCAACATGCTTAGATCATATCTTGTTCTTTGCGATAGTCTTACATTCTTTGGGAAAATCTGGGCATGTCCTTCACAGCTTCACAGATCAAATCTGGAGCTTGATATTTCCTCAATCAAACAACGGAGGAACAATGGATTTCCTCTGTAGTTATACCTTCTCTGGAAGCGGATGTGGCATAATTCCCTCTCAATTTATTTGATTTTAAATGGAACAAACTCTGTAAATAGAATATACAGAACTTGATATATAAGAAGAACATGTACATAAATACATGTATATTGTCTTAAGCACAGCCTTCTTCGGTGGCTCTTTTGAGGATAGTCTGCAAATGGAACTCTTCGAAAATGTATCTTCTTCATTTTCAAACCTCTCTCAACTGGAGGGATAACAATTGGGTGAGCGCTACTTCTGGTCTAGGGCAGGCTCATCCGCAATACGCGTCAACCATGCCATCAATAAGCAATGCTATTCTTCAATATGGCAAAGGAGGTTCCTCTCTTCACACAACAATACACAGCATTAGACTCGGCACCTGCTCATGCACACCAATGGTGGATTTAACTCCTGTCAAAACCCTTCGTTTCAGCAATTACATAACAAACTATACTCAATACTGGAGTAAACGCCCTCGTTTGGATCGTTGGGAAGCACTTTATGATCTCATGAAATATTATATGTGATAAATCATTCTCGCATGAGTGCAATCGCTCAATCAACCAATCCAAAAAGCCATGCCTCCTTGAACAGATGGCAGCTTCAACATTCAATAGAATTTAAATGCAACATAGATGAGGGCTCCTCTTCAAACTATTAACCCCCTTTGTTAAATAAATTTTTGGTGGACATAACTTTTGAGCATATAAAACAAATCTTCTTATACGAACATTAAATGGTATTTTTTTAAAATAAAAGTAAACCTTTGTACTATTTTTTAAAAACTTTAAAATACCATGTCAAAATGGAAAACCATAGCACCGAACGCCTATGAGATTTCACCTTTTACATGACACGTTCTTCAGGGCTTCTCCTAAGGAAATATCCTTGTCCTCTCTTATCTTCATCTGCACTCTCAAATTTCCTCATGCTCTGATAACTAGGGAAGGATCTTTATGCAGGAAATCTCCACACTCATCAATCTTTACATTCCCTTAATGATCAATTATCAGACATATTTTCATGTTGCTCTGGCCTCATGAACCTTCATGCCGCTCTAATACCACTGTTAACTCATAAAGAAGATATTGACAAATCAAGAAGGTAGAGAAAACTGACGAAAAAAGATTATTTGCTTGTTCATTAATCAAAATGTACATATATAGTAATACATTGTTTAACTATCCAACAGTTATATAACCTTTAGAGAGAATGAAGTAGAGTTAGGTTCTTTTAATAGGATCGTCCAGCTGTAAAAACTGCAAAGAGCTTCCTTTGTTCGCTTGCACCAATGTTGTAGGACAATGGATTGAAGATCATATGATTTTTTTACCCAATTTACAATTTATAAAGGGTCAACAAATTTTGTAAAAGTATCAATTCCTAGAAGAATAACAAACTTCTTCAAACACCATAAGGCAAGAAGTTATGCCTTTGTGTTTTTCCCGTGACCACAATTGAGCTTTAATCTGAAACTACGTGTCGAATTTAAAACAAGGAATGCACCAACAATGCAACTTCAATTTGTAGCTGCACCATCGAAGAACCCATGGGCTTCTCTAATTGTTGGGAATGTAAGTATATTCTGATTCTTCACATGGTTAACTGAACTATGGAAGACTTCATTATACATCCTCAACGTTTTTTCCTTACCAAAAATGATAGATGGACCCCTGTCTTAAAAAACAACAGACTTGTTTCTCAGATTCCAACAAAAAATAACAGGAAGCATTTGATGATCTTTTCTTGACTTGTACCAATCATACATTAAATTTGAGTTCAGAGAGTATTTTCCCCATCCCATCGGGATATCCAAATTTGAGCATACAACAGACCATAGTTTTTTTGTGAATTTGCAGAAGATAAATATGTGTTGAATAGACTCAGCTGCATTATAGCATAAAGAGAAGCGATTTGGGCCATTCCAACCTCGTTTCATGAGGTTATCCCAAGTAAGGATCTCCCCTTCTAGAATTAACCATAAAAAGCACTTAATTTTATGTGGTAATTTTCATTTCCACGGTTTTTCATACCACCAGTTGGGAACCGTAAAATTTTCATAGTTTGCAAGGAAGAGATATGCATCTTTGGCTGTGACGGTACCGATTTTCCTATTTCCATACCATAATAATTTATCTTTTGCAATTGAAATTCTAACTCTCGACACCTGAAGATTGGTGATATATGAATCCCATTCTAATTGAAAATCACTAGCAATACCTAAATCCTTTGTTGAGTACCAGTACGAGCCTTCATGAGAAAACCAATGAGGTTTTTTTATTTGAGCCAGAGTGGTGTAACCAATTTCCTCGAGATACATTAGAATATAAAAGGATAGATGGAATCCCTCTTCGCAACCAACAATATCATCAAGGTCCACTAGAACTTTATCTTGCTTACCTATCGACCAAACCAAATTATTTTTTATCCAATGAAAAAATATTTTGTGAACCCAATCCAAAAATTAGATGCTTTACTGTAAGACTTGATAGAATTTCTGATCCAACTGAAAATATCTTCCTTGATATATTTTTCCTGTAATATTTGGGTTGGTTTTTATAAATAAACAATAGACATAAATCTTGACTAATAAAACAATTACTTAACCCTTAATTGATAGTTTTGGGGTTAAAGGCGATGCACATTCACCCCTAAATCATGGTACATTCCTTGTAGGTGATATATTTACTCTACAATATAAATATTTTCTTGTTTTTAAGTAAAGTGGGAGAAGCAAGGATGGATATTATGGCTAGACCCTTTGTTTGGGAAAAAACTAGGGATATGTGCCCATTCCATGAATTTTTATTGTAGAGGCCATGAACAATTTTAGGGTCTTAGCCACTTTGCTTTAGGAGTTATTCAAGTGATGTATATGGCCATCTCTTTTGAATAAGGTTGATTATTTAGTAGTCACCAAACAATGTGAAAAGAGTCTCACTTTTAATTAAGGTCCACTAGGGAATTGGTACTTATTAATTATTTGACTATGTCAAGTACTTAGGGTTTTGGATCTTGGAAGTATATTTAAATATCTAGAAGGCTATGAATTCTTTGTTAAGAATTATTGTATCTGAGCTTCGTTCAAGTGAAAGGTTTCCCAACTTAAGAGGTGTGTGAAAATGATGACTTCCACGGTTGATTTTCATACTACAAGAGCCATTCCTATGACATTTCTCTTGCTTATTATCTTTTTTTTTGCAATATAATATTGTGTTTCTAGAAATTGTTTATCTCTGTTTACCCTTCTATTGCTCTAATTTGTAGGGTAAAGTACACCAAAGTGGTATCTTATCCACGTTTTTGATCCAACACACCTCCAAATTTTTCATATAATTTTTTTTAGACTAGAGACATGTTCCAACATCTTTAAATAACCATAGAGATCTATCATTTAGTGGGTAAAATTGTGGTCGGGGAAGCATACATGCATAGAATACAATTGAAACTTAGTCACATTTGTTGGACATCATTGTAACCTTTGTTGGCATCCCTTCGAGTAGTACCACATAAAACAACACCTACATACACTTCCATCTACCTTGGTATATTGGAAGTCCCATGAGAAACTTGAAACCAACTGTATATAATCCGATTGATCATCTTGTTTGTATAGTGGCATCGAGCACAACACTAAGGAATATTATTCTCACATACTTGGGTAATTGGGTAGAATGGCTAATGGAAAAACTGAGTCTCCATAGTTAGAAACGTAGAGACCTAAGAGATTGGGTCAAGCACTATTGTTGATCCCTGCATGTATATCAAATAATTATATCACCTGACAATGCCTTGTCCTTAAGACCCTATAAAACCTCATCTCTAATTACCCACCAGTGAAATTCCTACATCTTTGCATCCAAAAGGAATTTGGACATTCTTTTAGAGAAGCTAGTGCAATAACCATATTCTTTGTGGGATTCCAATCAAATTCATAATTTTTTCATTTAGAAGGAATTTATAGTAATATTCAATAGGGAGTAATACTCCTACAAGAGTAAGATGAAATATCGGGGGTCCCAAAAACCCTTGTTTGCAATGTATATCAAAAGAATTCTTGCATCATGTTAATCATTTTGGCATATATCTCTAACCCTTTTTGGGTGGACCCGTGACACCCTTGTTGGAGACCTACCTCAACAGAACCCTTGCATCATGGTAATAGTATTAATATACATATCTCAAAATCCTTTTTTTGTGGACCCAACAATTCTCCCATTGGTGTCATACTTTTCATCTCCCATGGTACACACCCATAACGAGAGGCACATGGAGGTAGCCAACTGGAATTAGGCGCAATAAATTAAAGAACTCACATATGTTGTTGTTGACTCAAACCCAGTCGACAGGGGTTCCCATCGCTGTCGACACCAACCCACTGCGATCTCCCTGAGCATCGGCCCAGATAGGTTTAACCCTGTCCAGTAAAACCTGCAGAGCAGATGAGGTATCGAGGTCTCACCCGAGGCGTTCAAGGGAGAGTGGACGGAACCATGTTTCCGACGAATGAAGGAGGACGTTTACGACAACAATTACTTAACTTATCGCGACATTCAAAGATAGATCTATGCATTTAACTTCAGCAACATTGTATTCATAGCATTTATTCAAGAGAAACATTCATCGCGACAAATATAACATTAAGGTATTAACCGCAACATGAAAACATATCATCATTCATGCATCACGACATGCATTTACCATAAAATATACTGAGGGAATTTCACAAAATAGTTCCGTCATGTCATATTACTTCAGCAAAACCATCATACAATGTCTCTGCATAAACCCAGACCTCGCAGATAACTCTTCATCACAACTACAGACGTATCTAAGCTCAAACTCCTGATCAAGGTATCCAACACATATGAATCTATGACTATAAATAGGCTTCCGCCTTTACAATGCTTGTCCACTTACTAACAACTTCCTAACCGACACTTTGGAAAAATGACCCAAAATCTAACTGATGCGGTCCAATGACCCCAAAGGCCGCATACTGCGATACAAATGACTCAAAATTACATCACATACGGTCCAAATGACCTAAAACCCGCAAGATGCAGTACAATTGACCCAAAAATGCATAAAATAATCTTCTTTACGCCCATCTCACTGCCTTCCGCGATATCTTTTGCCATGTCGCAGCATCGACGATGCTGCGATGTTACCTTACCAAACCGCCTGCCAACAAGCCCCCAACACAATCTTGTGGCTCGCCCTCGAGCCACGTCAATTGGACATGGTGTATTCACTGGTCTTGATGCGGAAGTACTCATACTATTTCCAAATTTCATTGACCTGCTGTAGGACTGTTGCAGCAATCTCCTTATTGTCCTCGAGTTCCACGGCCAGAGGGTGGTCACACAGGTGTGTGGCAACTTTCTGTCGTGCTTCCTGCACCGCCTAGAGTGCAGAATCAGTGGCAACATTAAGATCGGCCCCAATGTCCTGGAACTCATCCAACAATGTAGACCACTGGTTCTGTCATTCCTCTGCTTTGGCAATGCGTTGCTGCAAGTCCTTGATCTCTGCCTTCTTGGAGACCTACACCACCGGTGGCATGGTGCGCATGGAGGTCTTTAGTGTAGCTAACTACTCTTCCGCCTCTTGTCGTTTCTTTGTCAATTGTTCCAATGGCTTATCCTGGACGATGCTGTGTCAAAAAAACGCAGTCTCCGCAGTGATCCTTGTCGCCTCCTGGTCTAACTCGGCCAACTGAGTTGCGACTTCTTCAATGGAATTCTTCTGTTCCTCAACCTCCTTCTGTGGTGTGGCTGGCTTCAGAGCATGGGTTAATGCCGCATTTTCCTCCCGTAGTTGGGCGATAACATCCCCCAGTTTCTGTGCTCGCGTGACCAGCTCTAACTCTGCAATAGGCTTCCTCGATGGCTGCCTCCAACCGCGCTTGAGTGGCCCATAAAGTCATTTTTTCCACTATCAGCCGATCCTTCTCTTTTTTCAGCTATGTGATCTCAGTAGACTTCTCATCCTGGAGATTCTCCAACGTCTCCTTTAGCTCGTCAACCACCTCCCATGCTGCTGCGACCTTCCCTTTGAGATCCTTAGCTTCCTTGCGGATCACTGCATCTGCCTCCTACGACTGTATGAGCTGACTCCATGCATCCTGTTCTCTATCCACCAATTCTTGACTGGAAACTACTTGGATGGACACCAATGCTGGAGAAGACAATGCATTAATGTTTACTCCTCAAACTGCTACAGCATGGTCCTGAGAGCGGTATCGTCAGTTGCAATCGCAGTCGGAGGAATCTCCACATTCCTGACCTGTGGCTCGGTGATGATTGTGCTAACTTGTGGTACCACTGCTTCGTCAGGTGCCTTCCGCAAAACCATATCATACAAAGTGTCCATACAAGCAGTGAGCGCATGGAATCCTTCATCTGTCTTCATTGTCATCTTGTGAGCCACTGTGGTGGATGCATAAGCGATTACTTTTATGAGTCGGCCCAATTGCACTTCCGTCGATAGGGGCATCCCACTGATTGTCGCAGGGTCCTAGTGCCCTTTTGTTTTGTTTTCTTCTAGGGCCTGGTCACTGTCGTCATCTATCCGTGTCTTTATGGATTCTCGGTCTGAGTCATGATGGCTGTGTTGGTCCTGCGCCGATATGCGATCATCTGGGCCTTCTGCTGGTTCTCCAGCCTCAATCTCTGCCAACCCCATGGGTTCGCGCCATTCCGCTGGCCAGTCGTTCACGATAGCCTCCAAATCCGTCATCGTCAACTTATATGGCGTCAACAACCATTTCCTGTCTAGGTTATGGCGGGCTTGGACATAAATTGCATGCGGTCGAATTGCAAACACCATGACTGGCTTAAACTGCGCTACGGTTTCTTTGGTCAATCGAGGCATCTTTGTCACAGTCGCACAGAGCATCTCCTAGTATAACTAGAATAGCAATGTACATTCCCTATTCCATTCTTGTTCTCGAACAAACCACAGGTTTTTATAACGCGCACCACGACGCTCTTGCACGACCTCAATCTCCATGCCCTGGTACACGTCGGGCTCCTTCCATACCATGAATGCAATCAATAGCAGAAGCCAGCTATATGTGAATGAGCACTTACCTGCTTGAACCTCCACAACATCCTCCACCAACTGATTTAATAGAAACAACGACTAGTTCATCTACACTCTAGGCGCACACTGCTCGGCACTCCCTACAATTCTTGAATTACACTGATTAGGTCAACCAACCCGAACTAATTTGCAGGAAAGTATCTTGGTGCCGATGAGCACTGCCTTATCACTGATGTTGTTGGTGTGGTACCCACAACCATCCTTCTCTAAAGCATAGCACTTGACCAACTGCGCGGCTAGATTTTTGTCGTTCTCCTGTCCTCTGAAATACTGCGACGGGTTGACCCCATCCTTGGGCAACCTGGTAATATCTGCAATTAAGTGCACCGTGATGGGGATTTCTTCATCCAACCACAACCTACCGCTATGAAAGCAGGCCAGCAGCTTCTTTACACATGCATTGACCTCCGGGAATCATCCAAAATGGGGCATATTGATAAGGCCTAGCAGGCCTTCCTGTTTCAAACCTCGCGCCCAATCATGCGGAACCGGTTTACTACTCAATTGTGATCCTGGCGCCGACGCAATCTCCTTGTACACCACCATGTCATGGTCGTCATATTTCAGATGCATCAACGCCGACGTAATATCAATAGAGCACTCCATCCAAGCAGGGAACGTTGGCATCTTCAGTGGGTACTTCTGATTCCTCTGCACCTTACGGGAAGGTACCCCGGGCCGGTTGGGGAGGACATACCCTGGGATATCAATGGCCGAGATTCCTTCCCATGCGGTGGACTCATCAACCCGGAGGCTGGATGGCCCTACTTCCTCTTGAGATTCCCCTGCCACAGCAGTGGAGGACCAAAGCTGACGCTTGCTCTGCGGTGACTCGAAATGCTGACCTCCCCGACACTTCTTAGCAATCACCGACGCTCGAACCGGCATGTTTGCAAATTCTGCGTCAATATTGACGTTTCTCGCAGACTCAACTTCTTCTTCAATGGCAACCGGGATGAAGGGAGACTCTACTTCACTGCTAATCTCAACTGTTTCCAGCATACCTCACACGACGTTCTCAACTGATCACTGGCGTAATTGACAGACCCACTCAACACTCAGTAACGACACTGAACCTTGCCCAACTCACAACTGCACTCACTAGGCAATAACAACACTCTGCAACCCTTCACAAGCTCACTTAATCAACTGAATTCTCTGTGCCTTCCGACCAACTTCGACCAGGTCTTATAGCATCCAACCCGATCCTTCCTAATCATTACTAAATCCTGCATTAACTCGACTGAAATCCTGCATTAATCACCCAAATCCATTGTCGATCCTATCAGCCGATTGGCCGGATCCGCCATTAATGCCCATCATTCGAACAAGTGCCATTAATTAACTATTTCTACTTTTGTAATTTATTGCTTGATTTGACCTGGTCACAATGCTGCCACTGTCGCGGACCGCTCCTAACTTGTGGCACAAGCCTCCCTGCTTGCGCATTCTCATCTTTGTCAGTGCGCCATCCTGCCGTCGATCAACCTGCATTTTTTTTTTTTCACTCGATGCAACTCAAGCATCATGCTTTTCCAAGCCCGACCGATAGGGCTTCAACTTGCTACCATTAATCAACTTCGGGAGCATCGCTCCGTCTAACTGCTGCAACTGTACCATGCCTCCTGAAGTGATGCTACTAATGCGATACGGACCAAGCCAATGCATCTGCAATTTTCCTGGATGTTTCATAAACTTATTGTCATACAACAGCTTCAAGTCACCCTGCTGAAACTGTTTGTTTTTTATGTGGCTCTCATGCCACACCTTCTGGCTATCCTTCTCCACCCCCTGGTGGAATCCTACGATAAAGCGATCTTCCGCCAACTATACTAACTGCACTAGACGTTCTTCCAATGCTGCTGCATCATCCATACCTGCCACTGCTTCTATGCACAGACTCAGAACGATGTACTCCATTGGCATAATCGCTTCTTGTCCATACACTAACTTGAATGGTGTTTGACCCGTCAACCTTTTACATGTGGTGCGATAGGCCCACAATACTACTGGGATTTTCAGATCCCAGTCATCGCGGTTCGCATTGCACACCTTTGTCAGTGCATGCTCCAATATCTTATTGAAAGCTTCCACTGTGCCATTTTCCTGCAGATGATATGGTGTACTCTTCTTATGCTGTATCTGTAGTTCCTCCGTCAATGCGCTGATGGTGCGATTGAGAAAGTGGCTGCCTTGATCACTCAGCAATATCTTGGGGCAGCCAAAGCGAGTGATAATGTTGTCAAACAAGAACCGCGCAGCCATGGCTACGGAACAATCAACGACTGGTGTAGCCTCTGCCTATCTTGTCAAATAATCTGTTGTCGTGATGATGTATCTTGCCCCAGTGCGCTTCCCCGGTGGATTGATTGGTCCCACAAAATCCGCTTCCCATTTTTCGAATGGCTATAGTGTTAGCTGAGGCATCAACGACATCTCATCCCGCTTGGATGGCTTCTCGGTTCTCTGACAAACATCGCAGAACTGCGCATAGTTTGTCGCATCGTTGTGCAGTGTGGGCCACCAAAGCCCCGCCCGCAGCATCTTCCTAGCAGTCGCCTGACCGCCATAGTGCCCGCCAGCCACTCCTACATGTGCTTCTGACAAGATCTGCTCTCGCTCATATGGCAAAACACATTGTCGCAATATCTCATCTACGCCTAATTTGTACAACTCGCCTGCAATGAGCTGGAAATCTGCAGCCTTGACCACCAGCTGCTTCTTCTTACTAGTAGTGAACTCTTCAGGTGCAGTACCTGTCGCTAGAAACTGAATAATTTCTTCAAAATAGCCATCGGCTACACCAACCTTAAACCGTTGTGCATCATGCAACCCATATTCAATGTTAGTTGGCTCCTCTTCCGTTTCAATCCGTGATAGATGATCAGGGCCAGCATTCAACCACCATAGCTTCACAATTACTTCAAAATCAAACTCCTGAAAAAGAAGTAACCATCGGTAGATCTCCCCCCCCAACATAGGATTATTGACCATATATTTTAATGGAGAGTGGTCTGTGAACATCTTAAAATGTCCACCTAATAAGTAGTATCGAAACTTTTGCAACGCATAGACCATCGCCAAGCCTTCCCTCTCAGTGGTGGTATAGTTCCTTTCTGCGGATGACAACTTCCGACTGGAAAAAGCAATAGGGTGATCGAGATCCCCCTCTCAGGGTTGCGCCAGCACCACACCTAGTGCAATCGATGAAGCATCAACATGGACATGGAATTCCTTACTCCAGTCCGGAAATATCAATATCGGGGTCGAAGCCATCTTAGCCTTTAGCTGCTCAAAACTATCCTGACATTTAGTGCTCCATTGAAATACTGCATCTTTCTTCAATAGCTTCTCCATAGGGGCGGTGATCGCTGCATATCCCTTGATGAACTTGCGAAAATACCCAGTATGCCCCAAAGTCGCCCTCAACTGCTTAACGATGGTCGGTGGTTTCAAGCTCAAAATGAGTGCAATCTTTGCTGGATCAACTAACAAGCCTTGTTTGCACACAATGTGACCTACCAATATCCCAAACGGCGCGCAAAAAATGCACTTCTTCAAATTCAGCGATATCTGGTGTTGTCGATAGCGCTCCAGCATTAACCGCAGATTGGCCAGATGATCATGGATCAAACCATAGACTGTCCAATCATCCATGTATACCTGCAAGAACTTCTGGATGAAATACTTGAATGCAACAATGACAACCCCTGAAAATATCCCAAGTGCATTCTTCAACCCAAACAGAATCACAGTATACTGAAAACATCCTCATTCTGTCACAAAAGTCGTCTTGTGGCGGTCTTCCTTTGCAATGCGGATCTGATGATAACCCGAGAACCCATCCGTGAAAGAATACATCTCTTGACCACCTACTCCTTCAAGTACTTCATCAGTAAACAGGGTCGGAAAGAGATCATGCAAGCAGGCATCATTCAACTTCCGCAAATCAACACATATGCGCACCTCGCCGGTCTTCTTGTCCTGCACCACCATAGGACTGATCCACTTTGACTCTTCAACTGGTTCAATGATACCAGCATCCAACATGTGATCAAGTTCTGCCTTGACCTTCTCCTTATGTAGCAGATTTAGCCAATAGGGTCGCTTCCTGATCGGCTTAGCACCTGATTTTAAGGGAATCTTCATCTCACCTAAATCACCCAAAATCCCTTTCATTTCAGAAAACTTCGTAGGAAAGAGGTCCTGGAATTCATGCAACAAGTCGGTCACCTTTCCCATCATCTCATCATCCCAATAATCCCCAACATTTGCGAACTTGGGAGTGGCCTTCGTCCCAATATTGAACTTGCGAAGCTTCAAGGGTTGATTGAACGGATCACTTGGCACATCAGGCAGTACCACATCGCGTCTTCCTTTAGACTCTGGGATATTGACATTCCGTGGATCATCACCATCTTCAGGCCCACCAGTGATATTATAACATTCCATTATGGATTGCATCTGGCAGTGCGTATGCGGATCTACCAGTTACGCCACGTGAACAACCTTTAGAACCACATCACGAATGATCTACAGAGCGTTATGGACATCTGGGTTGGGATCAACCAAAATTGAACGTATGAGTAAAACATATTATCAACTCCAACCAAGTAGTGATTTCTCCCCGTAATTCAGCTGCAGTATACCATGACCACGACATTTCATCCAAGGTATGGATAAATGCATGGACCCACTCATCTCTTGGTCATGATGCCCATAATTTCTGACACTCCATCAAATGGCCTCGAGGGTTGTTTCAACCGTCATATTTCCCTGTGTGGTAGACCTTGGTATCGCCGAAGCGAACCGTCATCAATCTTCTACATTTCAACCATCCATCAATTCATGCCTTATGTGTTTCCCACCAGCGTGTTGGAGCAACCTTCAGTGCTTCGTCCAATTCCAACAATCGCTTTGGTTCTGAAACTCTTTCCTCAAACTCTGTCAAAAAGTCGGTCAAGCCAGGCATCCCTTCATATACTGGTAATGTGACTGTTTTAGTCGCGACGCGGCATAGTGATTGCGTGATTAACCCACACTTACGGAGCGACACCTCATGCAAGCAATTCTGCCAGTGTTCTAACGCATCATCAAAGTTGGAAGACGCAGAGCTCTCACTGCGCCATCCCAGCTCACCATTGGTAGTTGGATGAATATAGTCTTCAGAAATGTTGAATGCATGGTCCCATCCACTGGGATCGTCGTATTTCACTGGCTCAATGTACCTTCATCCTTCAGCCGGATCCAATGGGGCTATAACTTTGAGATCACGGTTTTCGAAAGTCATCATCCGCCGCTTGAAGTTGATTACCACTCCACTGTCATTATCCCATACGATCCCCAGCAATGTGCGATATGAGCTTCCTCCTTCAACCACTTCGATGACATCGAAGTCAGTATAGGTCTTCATGCCCTCAATATCCACCACCAGCTGTGGAACTTGCCCAATCGGTGTCACTTTAGCATGATTAGCTAACTGGAGCTGTATAGGAGACCAGCTCAATGGGGGGATCCCCATTTTCTCCCATGCCTGCTTGGTTAAGATGTTGACATCCGAACCAAGATCCAAAATAATTGAATCAACATCATAGTCCCCAATTTGTATATTCATTCGCATCTCCTTACTTGTCTTCCTCCGTTGTAAGGAGTCTACTGTGGACTCCTGCCGTCCCCTAGCTGGACGCTGCAACAACCCTTCAATCTCGTCCAGAGAAGTGGGATCCCTTGCCAACAATAAGTAGTTCTCAAGAAACTTCTTCAAGGTTCCCGACTGCGCTGATGGTCCTGCCTCGGAAGTAGTATCAAAAACAGGGGGCATGTCATAGATGACAGGTTTACCGCGATCCTAGTCCATCGCATGACGTGTTTGAAAGAACATATCACTCTCGGACTCAATGTCAAGTAATACCTTCTTCTACCCAGCCAACTGAATGTCCCCTCCTGTTGCTGCACCTCCCCTCGTGATGACTGCGACAGCCGCATCTTGTGGTCTTGGCTTTGCAGAAATTGTCGCAGCATTCGCACCCTGACTCTGATTTGGTGCCGGATTCCCTTGTTGGTTCACATTTTGATTAGCATTCTGAATTGGATGTTGGTTCTGGTTCTGCACCAGTTGCTGCACCTGATTCTATACTGGCTGCTGTGCCTGGTTCTGATTCTGTAACTGTAGAACATTCCCTGCCTGCCATCGTGCAATCAACTGTAGGCAGTTCTCCACTGTGTGGTCTGTAACAAAGCAAAATGTACACTGCGACTGTAATAATGGGAAATCACATTGATAGTGTCCCCATACCGCACAGTGATAGCATTTCACACGTCCGCAACATCCTCGTCCTCCTCCATGACCCAATCCTCCACCACATCCACCCCAAAATCCTCCACGGAATCCACTTTGCTATTGGTACTGCGGTTGGTTGTACTACTGCTGCATCGGAGCTGGTTGCATGTTCTACCCTTGCTGCACATACTACGATTGTTGGACATACTGTGGCTGCTGGGGAGCCATTTGCATCAGAGTATATTGTGGCACGAAATGCTGTGGTTGCTTATGCGGTACAAATTGTACCTACAGTTGAGGTAGCTGCTGGGCTACCTGTGTCTATGGTTGCGGTTGTTGTACGGCACGCTGGTCATCCTTTACATAGAATGCATCATACATTATTTCATGAAGCAACCCATATGCTCGGAAATCTTTGTCGTCATGTCCCACTGATTTACAGAAAGTGCAATATAGATTCATCGGTTTGGTAACCATCTTCTGCATGTATGGGCATTCCTCATGATGGTGCCCAAATACCTGACAAACGCGACACCATGGCATGCCACCACCATTCAACGGGTTGGGTGCTCCCGAAACCAAATAGTTGTGGAAGTCAGGGCAATTGTCCTTAGTATGTCCTTCCCGTTGACATCGCATACACCATACTTCTTCGCGCTGCTCCTTTTCCTTCTTCAGATCTTACAGCTGTATGGTCAAGTTAGCCAGCTGCATTTGTATCTGCGACATCCCAGTTGCATTTTACCCAATCGGCGAAGCTTCCAATCGCATCGCAATCTCCAAAGCTTCACTGGGCGTCGAGATGTTCTGTTGCATCAGTGGTAGTAGAATGTGCGGGAGCAGTGCCGTGATGAACCACTCTTTGTGTTGGACAACACTCATATCAAAACTAACCTTCGCCATCAGCATCTTCAACCGCTGATCAAAATCCCACATCGTCTCATTGGGATACTGCTTAATATCCTTCAATTCTGTAATATATTGTGCTTTAGACTTGGGTTTTCTAAATTCTGTAATCAAACCATCCCTGATGTCGTCTAGTGTCTTCTCCGGAGCTCCTGTAGGGACTAGGACAAACTTCATAAACCAATCTAATGCGCGACCTCACAGAGTTGTCGCTAACTGTCCTTTCTTAGCATTATCATCGGTAATATTTTTTATGGTCCATACTGCCTCACATAAGAACCAGTATTGTTCAAGATTGTCTTTTCCATCTCCATGGAACAGTGGCAACTTAGCATCCTTGCCCGCCATCTTGGGCTTTCTTCCTGCAGTTGCTGAGCTACTAGCAATCAAAGTTTGTTGACCCGGTGGGGTTGAAGTTGTGTTGCTTACTGGTTGACAGATAGTGAGCATAGGTGTAGGTATGTTGCTGTGGGGGTTTGGTCCTGCCTCTATCCTAGGTGTAGCCTGGTTGTCCTTGTCCAGACTATGAGGTCGCTTCGTCCCATGTGGTCTTCCTTCATGAACTTGCGGTTCGATCGCAGCAGGACCTTCTCCTATCCTCGGCCTCTTTTCTTGTCAAAACCTCGCTCCTCCCCTTGTAAGACCACTCTCTTCCTCGGCTTCGATCACAGTCCCGTCATGACCTGCACCCATCTACCCCTTATCAGTCCATGTACCGCCCCCCAGCCGTCGCGATACCCATGGCCTCCGCCCAACAGGATTTTTACTGACCTATATGCATCTTCAATATACCCTTCTCGCAAATAAGCATCTTAATGGACAGTTGAAGCGACAGCAGAAACCTCCCCCGGGCTTTGCAGAAGAAATATCTCTCAGCTTCACTATACGAATTCTACGTATCAACCATGAATTCAATGATATATCCTTCCAAGATGCTATCAATCCACACTTCGACAGCCCACGACGCTTTGTTGTCGACCTCCTATAGTTCTTGGATCAATTCCGGGGTCCAAGTCGTCAGCTCACCACCTTGGTGGTTCCTCTTCTGAAATGTCAACTTCGCCAACCACTCGAACAAAAGGACCGGGAATTCACAGAAAAACCATTTGTGCGAACCGTCGTGAATATATTTGTCCACCCACTGATCTACTGTCAGTTGAGTGTTCCAGCTTTCTTCTTCGGAAAACTCCTGCAACTTCTGATCAAACCAACTCTGTATTTCCGGTTGCGTCGGATGCCACAATATATCCTCCTTTCACTTCGTACACGGTCCCGACAACAGAACCATTTGTTGACTCAAACCCAGTTGACAGGGGTTCCCATCACTGTCGACACCAACCCACTGCGATCTCCCTGAGCACCGTCCCAGATAGGTTTTACCCTATCCAGCAACACCTACAAAGCAGATGAGGTCTCACCCGAGGTGTTCAAGGGAGAGTGGACGGAACCATGTTTCCACCGAATGAAGGAGTATGTTTGTGGCAACAATTACTTAACTTATCGCGACATTCAAAGATAGATCTATGCATTTAACTTCAGCAACATTGTATTCATATCATTTATTCAATAGAAACATTCATCGCGACAAATATAACATAAGGTATTAACTGCAACAAGAAAACATATCATCATTCATGAATCATGACATGGATTACCATAAAAGATACTTAGGGAATTTCACAAAATAGTTCCGTCATGTCATATTACTTCAGCAAAGCCCTGATACAATGTCTCCGCATAAACCCAGACCTCGTAGATAACTCTTGATCACAACTACAGACGTATCTCAGCTCAAACTCCTGATCAAGGTATCCAACACATATGACTCTATGACTATAAATAGGCTTCTGCCTTTATAGTGCTTTTCCACTTACTAACAACTTCCTAACCGACACTTCGGAAAAATGACCCAAAATCTAATTGACGCGGTCCAATGACCCCAAAGCCCGCATACCGCGGTACAAATGACTCAAAATTACATCACATATGGTCCAAATGACCTAAAACCCGCAAGCTGTGGTACAATTGACCCAAAAATGCATAAAATAATCTTCTTTATGCCCAACTTGCCTCCTTTCGCGATATCTTCTGCCATGTTGCAGCATCGGCAATGCTGCGATGTTACCTTACCAAACCGCCTGCCAACAGTGGTCATATCCTTGAAGCAATCAACTGACCAGCTCAAACTCATTGTGGATGAAAACAACAAAAAGATGACTAACCATTAACATGTGATGAATTCTATGGCTCAACATGTGGGATTCACTCCAAAATTCGATGATCCAACTAATGAATTAGTTGTCATAGAAGAACATGGCTCTCACACTCTCTTCCCAAAAACCCAACCTCATTCCTTTGAGGATAAAATTTCATGGCACTGCTTCCTAAAGTTTGATGTGAAAATTTGATGGCTCTTGAGTTAGGAAACCCAATTGGAACATTATATTTCTTTCCATGGCATTAAGCATGATCTTCATAAATTAAAAATAGTGTTTTATATCTAGGATCATAACGTTGGCAATGGTGGCAATGATACCAAAAATATTATCATCGTTATGTCCCTTGGATCCAATTTGTGAAGATCCTTTACACTCACTACGTGGTTCAGTTGACTAAATTATGCTAGAGTGGCACAGTTATGGACTATATTATAGCCTTTGAGAAATTGGCAATCGACACATAGGGACTCTCTGATTTTTTTTCCCTAGAATGCTTCATTAATGGCCTTAAGGATGCAATTCAAACCCATGTCATTATGCAAGAACCCTCTTCTTGTTTGGAAGCTTGTGATAGAGCTAGACAAGAGGAACTAGTGATCAATGCCCAACCCAAACGCCCTTCCTTTCCTACCTGTAGTACAATGTATCATTGGCTACTACTTCAAATAATTCCACCACATCACCCTTACAAATCCAAAATTTGACCTTGGATGCCATGGTAAAACGTTATTGCCTTGGAATTTTCTATAACTGAGATGAAAACTATTTTGGAGGGCATAAATGCATAGAGCTGAAATTATTCCAGATAGAGGCATTCCCATATGATCCCCTCAATGACAACACCTTGGAGGCTCCTTTAGAACCAAACGTGGATGACACTATGCCACCCATGGAAAAGGCTCTTGATATGCCAATTCTCGAGGAACAAACCCAAATCTCACTCCATGCTTTATTAGGGTTTTCCACACCTCAGAAATTGAATTTGATCGGATACATCAAACACCATAAACTCATTATATTAATTGATAGTGGAAGCACCCATAATTTCATTTGTTAGTGAAAGTTTGAATCAACTCATTGCTATATATTCCCTATATCCAATTTCCAAATTATGGTAGTAAATGGGGGTACAATGAAATGTGGTGGTTTTCATGAAAATGAAAAACTCCAAATGGGTGATTACCATCTCAAAACACACATGTTCATTATTCAAATGGTTACTTGTGATATAATTCTAGGAGTACAATGGATCTGAATTTTGGGCCCCATCACCATGGATTTTAAGGCACTCTCTCTCATATTTAATTAGGATGGTCACACACATCATCTCAAAGGGATTAATTCTAGTTCTCCTAAAATTATCTCATCCCACCATATGGTGAAATTATTGAAGAAAGGCCACTTCGATATCATTTCTCAATTCAGTGCCATCTAAGCCATGGAAAACACCCACACATGACATTCACCTTGACTTTCAATAGGTTCTCTCCCAATATCAAAAAGTTTTTTAGGCACCCAAGGGTTTACCACCAGCCCATGTGGAATATGACCATGACATTCCCTTAATTCTGGGAAGTTAACCCGGCCCAATTTATGCCCTTACCTCCACTCTTTTCCCCAAAAGAATGAAATTGCAAAAATCATTCAAAAATTGTTCTAGGATGGAATCATTCATCCCAACAAAAGCCCTTATTCATCACCGTTGGTTATGGTACTAAAAAAGGGAGGTGCTTGGTGCATGTACCAAGATTTCTAAGATCTCAATAAGTTAATATTGAAATAAATTTTGTATTCCTATAATTGATGATCTCTCAGATGAAATACATGTAACCAAATTCTTCACTAAACTCGAGTTTTAGTCAGGTTCCATCAAATTCGGGTGGAAGAGGCCGGCATACCCAAGACAACTTTCCACACTTATGAGTTCTTAGTCATGCCTTTCAACCTATGCAATGCCCCATCCACTTTTCAGTGCCTTGTGAATAATATATTCCACCCACTCCTTGGCCATTTTGTCCTAGTTTTATTTGAAGATGTATTAGTCTACAACCTCACCTTGGAAAGCCACCTCGAGCATGTTGGATGTACCTTGCAATTATTAAGTAATCACTATTTATTTGTGAAATGATCAAGATGTGATTTTTGGGTCACTAAAATTGAATATTTGGGCCATCTTGTGAGTTAGGATGGTGTATGTGTGGACCCCGAGAAATTGGAAGCTATGAAAAATTGGCATCGACTCAAAACTCTCAAGATATTGAGGGGGTTCCTCAGACTTAACAATTATTGCTGCAAGTTTGTGAAAAAATATGGTAATATTACACATCCTCTCACATCATTGCTCAAAAATAATTCCTTCTACTAGAATGATGTAGTTGGGAAATCCTTCTCAACCCTAAAAGATGACATGTGCACTACGACTAGTTTAGCCATGCTAGATTTCATTAAGATTTTAATATTAGAGTGTGATGCCTTTAGTTGTGGCTTGGGAATGGTATTGGTGCAATACAAACACCTATTATCCTTCACAAACAAGAATCTATGTGAGAAGAACTTGGGAAATTACACCTATGAAAAAAAAATGATGCCTATCCTTCACATCATTAATATATGGAACCCATATTTAATTGGTCAACATTTCCATATCAATACCAACCATCGATCTCAAATAATTTGTGGAACAAAGGTTGTTCTTACCAAACTAACATAAATGGTTCAATAAGATGATAGGGTATGATTATGAGATCATCTCTGAAAAGGATCATGTGAATGTGGTGGTGATTGCTTTGTCTAGGAAATATTTGGAGAAGGGTTGCCTCTTTGCATTGTCCTTACCAATTTCGAGGTGGATTAATGAAGCATGTTAGGAATGGATGGCCTAGGACACCATTTGAGAACTAATCACCTGACCTCAAGAATATTTAAACCCTCTACCCAGGTATACATGACAACAAAATACCTTTTGGTATAAGAAGCACATTTTTCTCAGCTCGATTGAGTCTTAAATTAATGAATCTTAGAGGAGTTACATTCATTTCCCACAGCAGACCACTCAGGATTTTATAAGTTGATGAATTAATTAAGCAAGTTCATTCTTTTGGGAAGGCATGAAAAAATATATGCATAGCTTTGTTGTGGTCTTCTACATTTATCAATGACATAAGGATGAAATAGTAAAGTGACCTAGAAATTTTATGTCCATTTCCAATTCCCAACCATATCTGGATGCATATCTCTATGGATTTTATCATGGAGCTTACTAAATAAGGAAATAAATCTTTCAATATGGTGGTAGTAGATCACTTGACCAAATATCCTAACTTTTGTGCCTTATCACACTCTTTTATAGCATCCCTCATGGCACAAGTTTTCATGGATCATATTTTTAAGCTACATGGCATGCAAACTTCTATTGTATTTGATAGGGACCCACCTTCACAAGCAATTTTTGGCATCAGTTGTTTAAAATTCAGGGTTCTTAGTTGAATCTTAGCACAACCTATCATCCACAAATGAATGGTTAAACAAAAGCAGTCAATAAGTGATTGCAAACCTATTTGAGATGATCGGAAACCTCCCTCAAGATAGATCCACCAGAAGCTTGCTCCAAATTTCTATGTACAACACATTTCGCACCAAATAAACTATTCTCATCACCCTTAAGGACAATTTGGTTATGGCTCAAAATAGAATGAACTAGTAGGCATATCAACATCACTCTACGCATTTATTTGAAGTAGGGGATCAGGCGTTTCTTTGACTCCAACCTTATAAACAAATATCCCTTGAGATTTAGCTCCACCAAAAGATTCCTCCAAAGTTTTATGGACCCTACACTATTCTTAAATGGATTGGACAAGTGGCCTTTAAGTTAACTTTTCCGAATTACTCAAAGATTCACATAGTATTTCATATCTCTTGCCTAAAAACATTGGTGGGTTCTAATCGTACCAACATAGATCCATTTTAAACTCAGATCTATGAAGAACCGAGAGGGATCCAATTTCTTGCGGTGTAATTTATTTTAATCTTAAACTCAAGAAATTTGATCCCTCTATTGCTTGATAGATTCCAGTTTTACTTTTACTTTTTCTATTTTTTTAGGCCGACATGGATTTTTTAAATTACTTTTCATAATTTTGTATTTTATGAGCCGACATGTATTTTTATTTTATTTTATGAGTGGACACGTATTTTTTAATTATTTTTAATTTTTGGTAACGTAACATTACATTACATTACGTTACCTTATGTGACAACATATCCCCCACAGTGGACTGTAGAGCACCTTGCTCCTCTTAGTGCAAAAATGTAGACAATATTACTATAATTGGATGAGGAAGCATCCATTTGGCTCCATCTGGAAACAGTCTTGGTTTCCAAAGAACATCAATTGTGTAAGCATACAATCAAATAAGTTTTGATCTAGTGGAAATATATGAAACCGAAAGATGCCACATGGGAACCAACATGGATTTTGTAGCAATTTATGCACCTTCATCCTTGAGTACAACGTTGTTTTTGAAGGGAGAGGGAATGTTAGGATCATACCCTATCCCCCTTACTTTAGGATTTAGTCAATTAATGTATGCGACCATCCATTTTTAATAAGGCTAAATAGTTAGTAGTCAACAATCATTGTAAAAGGATCTCTGTCTTAATTAAGGCCCACTAGGAAGTTGATACTTATTAATTATTTTACTATGTCAAGTAGTTAGGGTTTTGGATCTTGGAAACCTATTTAAAGAGATAGAAGGTCTTTAAGACACCTTAAAGAGGTCTTTATAACGAATGGGTACAACGAGGAACAAGTCAATAGAGCGATCCTGAAGGCGAAGAAAACACCTAGAACAGAAAATAACGAAGAAGAGGTGACTAGAAATATTAACCTACCATACATAAAAGGTACCACAGAGAAGATTGCCAAGATTCTAAGAAAGGAAAACATCAAAGTCTCTTTCTCCCCTCCTAACTCACTGAGGACCATGTTGGACCATGCAAAGGATTCCATCAATCCTAGCCTACATAGAGGGGTTTACTCCATTCCTTGTACCTGTGGCAAACAATACATTGGGGAGACCGGTAGATCTGTTCAGATAAGATTAAAGGAACACATAGCCGACATTAAACACAACAGAGTCAAGAATTCAGCTTTGGCAGAGCACTACCACCACACGGGACACCATCTATGCATAGAGGACACCAAATTCATAGCGAAAATCGATCATTATGAGAAAAGAAAAATATGGGAAGCTCTCGAAATAGAGCTACGGAAAAATAATTTAAATAGAGACGATGGACTACAAATTAGTGAAGCTTGGAAACCCGTACTCAATAAAATTAAAAAGGATTAAATTTAAAGGAATAAAAGAATTCTAAAAGTTGATTGAAGTCGGCTCCAAAAGCTAATTTCTCACCTTTGATCAACATAAATAGACAATGAGGATCGATCGCTTTATTTGGGCTGATTTAGTCTCCTGAGGATGGTCCCAGATTGAGGACCGAAATGTTGAGGACATTCTCTCCCAACACAACACAGTATCCGTCCGCCATTTTTAGATAGAAGGTTGTGAATTGCTTTGTCGAGAATTGTTGTATCTGATCTCTACTGAAGTGAAAGTTTACCCAACCTTAAGAGGTGTGTGAACATTGCTTCCATTGTTATTTTCATAATCCAAGATCCATCCATGTTGAATTTCTCTTGCTTATTCTCTTGCTTAGTTATTTTGCACTATAATATTAAGTTTTTGGAAATTATATATATATTTTTATCTTGTTGTTGCTATGATTTGTAGGGTAAAGTACACCACATACAAGGCCTTGAAAAAAGATAAAGGTCATGTAGGAGAAATATTTTCGTTGTAACACAACAAGAAAACACCTTTCAGTAAAGGTTTCATGGACCTTGCACAAAAGAATCCCATTCATCCATTTATCGTGGAGGTCACTAGAAAAGGTGTGTGGGTAGAGGTTTTAGAGGAGATTTTCAATCGATGCACCAAAACATAAAGCACAGATCAATGCATTTTAAGAAAATCCACATTGGTGCGTCAAAATCGCAAGAGCACCAACTTGATGGTGTGCCACACTATGATGCACATCGATGACAATAAAGCTCGATGGAATTCAATATATATATATATATATGGAATTCAATATATATATATATATATATATATATATATATATATATATATATATATATATATATATATATATTTCCCATAAAAACTTGATGTAAAGTGAGTGTTTCCAAATCATACACTGGATCTCGTAGGTGTTTGGACCACCTAGTGTTTATTGAAGGTCCACAACTTTTACATCCATGATACCCTTTTGTTACAAGAGTTGTGATGTTATTGTATACGAATCACATTAGCGCCAAATAATGTGGTTGCAAAAAATTATGTTTTTCAAATAACATTACAAATATAACCACATCAACAACCATGCTTATCAGAGAAAAAATCTAGTCCTGGATAATCACGTGTGGTGTATGCACATATTCCATATTGTGTAAAAGAACTCTCCATTGCAATGGGTCTTGATACATCATACACCTATATCCCTTCACATAATTGCTTGATTTCGTTAATCAATGGTTGGAGGTAGACATACATATCCTCCACCTATATCTACTAGGAACTATAAGAGCCAACATAAGATGTATGTTCTTCATGGAAAACCATGAAGGGATATTGTTATTGATCACTACCACTGGCCAAACAATATATTTGTCGTTTTGGAGGGAATACAAATTACCTCCATCCATGGCTATCCTCAATCGAAGGCTTCGTACTTCATCCTTGAATTTATTAGACCATGTATCCTATGTATGCTTCATGTCTATTGAATATGTAGGAATCCATATAAATCTTGGCTCACTTATGTGCAAGGAATGCCACCCCTGTAACATAGATAATTCTTTGTAATGAAAAATCCTTTGAATCCTTGGGATTATAGGCATGTTCCTTAATATCTTATGATGAGGGTCATGTGCCTCACCATTTTGTTTTATATCTGGTACTTTCCATGACCACATTTAGGACATATCTCTTTTTCCTCATATTCTCCTATGTATAAAAGACAATCATTCGAGCAAGTGTGATATGATATGTACTTAACACCCAAAATTTTTAGCAATTTCTTTACCTCTTCATAGCATTCCAGGAGGACGTTATCAACAAGAAGTACTTTTTCTTTGAGTAACCTGCAATTAGTGGGAAATATAAATGTACAATACCACTATGCATGCACTAATTCTCTTTTCATTGCTAACTTAACAGGGAATTGATGGTTAGTTACCTTAGTAGTGTCGAGAAGCACACATCCAACATACTTGCTTTCAGGTTGTACAACAACATTGTTGTCCCCATTTGGGTATACCTTGATCCATGCCTAAGTAGACGGGTGGTGGAAGCAGTTTTCAAGATTTCCAAGAAGGCATCGGAAATATTAGCATCATTCCCCATCTTATCTTGTTGGAATGCATTTAACAACATTCCCTCCATGGCATGGGTATCTTGTAACAAATCATCTATATACCAACCTCTATATAATTATTTTCATCCCCATTTTGTGAATAACTAGTGTTACTATATATGTTTTGAATTGGTGACTCGAGACACAGTGGGAATTGAATAGGTGGTTCATTCAACCATGCTTTGTATGCTTCCTCTCTGAGCTCTACTGTTTTAGTGGCCTTCTCTTGATTTTACATAATACTGGGGTGCAATGGTAGATGGTAGACAAGTTGATCATCATCAAAATCCTAGTTGCAAAAATATTGAACATTAAATCAATGATATTAGTAAAAAGAATGGATTCAACATGTTGAAACATTGTACCAAACATTTATTAGAAGCATAGAATTATTTTTCCAAGTACACATTGAATCAACTACTTTATAAAACAAATGTCGAATTAAGCAATGCATTAACATTAATTCCATTGAAAATCCAAAAAATATAATTAATCAATGATCTTTTTCTTATTCCCCAAGGGGAATTCTAAAGTCATCCCCAATGCAAGCCAGTTTTTACAAGCATTTGGCGGTCAATGAAATTTATGGTTTATTAACAACTCATCACTAGGAGACAAACTATGTATTGCATGCACAACAACAAATTTGGATTCCTTTTTTTCATAAAGAACTCTTTTTCATTGGTGTTCCTCAAATGAACAATAACAAGTTATACAACTTGACGAGAACCTGACATTGTTCTCGTTTTTTGGGGGGTCAATTTTATTAGTTGTTTTTACCTCAGTTTCAAAAAGTGTGTATACTGGAAGCACTATTTTTCATTTTGAGCCATTTTTTTGTGATTATGAAACTTCTTGGTCATAAGAAAATTATAACTTTTATTTACTAGGGCCTTTTTCCAAACTTCACAAAAAAACTACATTTAATAGCTAGTTATAGTAAAAAAATACACACATTTTTGAATTTTTGTAATATTTAGAAGAACGAAATATATGCATTTTCAAAGTTTTTTCATTAAAATTTTATCTTAAAGAAGTCATTTTTTGGGCAAATTTATAAACAAAATGAGAAAAAAAAATAAATTTTAAACCATTTCTCAACGTATTTTCTACTATTTGATGTATAAAAATGATACTCTTTAACATTATTTTCCATAAAGTGATGATTCACATAAACTCAACAAAACGTATACCATATATTTCTAAATAGCATATTAAAAACATAACAATTATTCTCAAAATAAAATCTTCAATTCAAAACATTACAAAAATATCTTATCCCAAATTTTTTAACTTTGACATTTTCCTCAACGATATGAAACTAATCAACAATATCATGCAGCCCGAAATCTTCATCGAAATTGACATTTTCTACTGGTTGGATCTCTTCCTGGACCTCAATGTGTTCTTCCATTGGGTCATCTACTTCTGCAAAATGCTCAAAGTGATGTTTTCTGAACATCCCTTTTAAAGGAGGTTGAGGCTCTTTTGACATCTTTGCCACAAGTGACTCAAAGGTAGGTAGGGTGCATGATTTCTACAAAGTAAGGTTATGATTATTGGATTGTGTCACATCCCCTCCCATCTATCCAATGCAAGGAAGGGAACGCGGCACTAAAATCCGGGCTTTTAGAACACTTAGCCCGATTCATCATGAATAAAGCATATGGCATTACAGTAAAATGCATATGTGTGCAGATGCAAATCAATTGAATATGCACAGCAGAATAAGACATCATCCACACACATTTCATACTCATCCAACATATCAAAATAACCATCAAATTAAACATTACAACAGTAAAACACAATAAAATACTCATCTTGATGTAATGTTGTCCCAAGCAACTAGCTATGTCGCTGCAACATTCCACCCAACCATAGGTCTCTGCCCAACCTATATTATTTTAGCACTCAGAGACCACCCTCGAGCTGGGCATGATATCTACAAGGAAAAGAGGCTTTCAAGCTCAGCACAACCAAAGCAATGGATACACATCTCAACCCCAACATTCCTTTACACACAAAACTCAGATATGGCTTGGAAACACACTTTCAGCATTGGGACTTAGAAACTAGGTGGACATGGGTTTTCCCCAAAACGTAGGCACACCAAAAAATGAATTTGTGAGAGGGAAAATCGACCATAGGGAAGAGAACAATTTCTCCCATAGATATACAAGCAATCAGTGAGCCAAAACAACCTCTTTGGTCCCCAAATCGATTTCCCTTTCTTCCCCACTGTTATACAACACAAAAACGCCCTTTCGAGCTAGGAGAATGAAGAAAAACACAACAAAAACATGGAGGAAAACGCCCAGGTAGCTCCCAAATCATGAGAGCAAAACTAATGGCTGAATAATGGCTTGGGAAGCAATTCATGGCACTTTTCTTTCCCAAGAAGCCAAACACAATTTTCCATGAAGGGTGGCTTGCCCATACCCAAATTTGGACATCCATACCTATCCATTCCCCAAGGCATTAATTACCTCAACCAGCTCTTGGGAGAGTAAATGATTGGGTACAAAAGTCAGCATGGGTAGTTGAAGGTTGATGGGTTCTCTCATTGACACTTGGCTTGACTTGATTGACTCAAAGGTTTGAATATTTTCCTCCCAATTCCTTGTAAACATCATGCCCCCATCTCTTGTTGCATTGCATAGCTAGTTGTGGGCATTTATATTAAAATGCATATTTACAATTCCCATGGTTCACTAGCACATGGGTAGCATAATATCCAATACTTTCCTCTTCAAGGTCGATCATTCACTAGCAGGGCCTTGGCCTTGAGCTCCACGCTAGGAATCATACATAATATGCATACAATATTTACATTATAGCCCAAAATATTATAAGGGTCAAAATGGGGACGTGACATGCCCCTCCCTTTGGAATAACACCGTCCTCGGTGTTCCAATACCTAGGAATACGTACACACTTTATACATGTCCAAAATTCACAAAATGTGGCAGGTCTGTCTTGCATTTCATCAATTGAAGATGTCAAGGTGAAGTTCTTGAACCCCTTCACATTGATCCCGCTGGCCGTCGCTTTTCTTGTTACCCCTTGCTGGACATTCACAGAGGAGGTGACTTCCTCCACATCCCCAACATTCTATTGGAGGTAACTACCTCTGTTTTCACCTGTCAACATTCTTGCTCTCTTCTAGCATTGGGCGTTTCTTAATGGGGTGATTTGACGAATGCCTCTTCATTGATCCACTTTCCTGTCCCTTACTGATTGCTTCCAGAATACTTTTTACCTCTTTTTGCAGATGAATAGAGTCCTGCAAAACCTTATGGTTCATCGCATTCTGCTACTATTGTAGCTTGAGCATCTCTCCAAGATTTTCTTGGGTCTTGGCAATTGTTTGGAGAAGACTTTCAGCCAATTCCAATAGCCCTTGGTCTACTGCCATGGTCAATGCGCATAGCTTCCCTCACTTGCTTGCTAGCACCACTTGTTTGTTTTTGTAACGGCTGCAACCAACTGCGTTCAATTTCTCACCTGTGAAATTCATTATTGCAATTCTTTGTTAGGCCAAGCATAACATAAACATTAAAATTAGTCAATTAATTTCTCAATTGACATGGAATGTCCATGCTTTATTCATGAGACTTCCACACTTTTCATGCTTTCCCAACATGTATATGAACTTATTCATGTTCATCCTTTCATAGGGAATTAGTTTATTCAGCATTCACAATTTATTTCAAGAAAATAAACACAATCAATCCTTCAGTCATGACATGCATTCAACAATTTTATGTTTCTAATATGCATCAGTCAAAAAGGAAAGAGAAGAGTAAGAGTTCCCCCCTCTTATTCTTGTTCCAATCTGGAGCCACTTCAACACTGTGGTTCTATGCTCCTTACCCTCTTTCACTTTAATGTGAATGCTTGACTTGCCTTTTCTTGGCTATGACACTTAGTGTCTAAGGATTTTCTTCATTAGGGAATCTCTTGCCCATGGTTTTTCTACAGAACCTTTGGTTGCTAGGAATCCCACACATTTCCACTAGCATCATTCTTATCGTTGCGGCTCATGCTGAGCTTTCTAGGACAGTCACATGTCCAAATGCATCCCTAGGATGCCCTTAAGGCTTCTTGTTTTCCAGCAAAGACCAAAGTTTCCAACTAGGAAACAACAGTGTATCAGCTTGGTTGTCATAAGACTTGTTCATGAAATTTTCATTATATAAAAATGAATGAAAATCAAATACTTATCTGTATTGGGAAGTTCGTTACTACTCCACACGTTTCCTTCTATACTTTACAAGCCTTGGATCACCTGTGGGGTGGATGTTTAATGCCCAACTAGTACACCTTCACGCCGACTGGGTTTACCAAGCATTTGTGGCACCCAACCAATCCCATATCTGGTTGGCCCTCTCCATTGCCGAGCCAGCACATTCATCTGGGTCATCAACCAATGGAAGGAAACTGCGCCACTGACCATTATAGGTCAAAGCTCTACTACGAATCCATAGTCATATAACAACCTTTCACTAATACATCCACAAGAACCAAGTAAATAATGCCAAACCAGTACACCAACTGGGTTTATTAGGCATACAACAACCCTTCATAACAACCTTCACAACACCCACAACATCCAAGTAAATAATGCTAAACCAGTGCACCGACTGGGTTTATTAGGCATGCAACAACCCTTCATAACAACCTTCACAACACCCACAAAATCCAAGTAAATAATGTCAAACCATTGCACCTACTGGGTTTATTAGGCATGCAACAACCCTTCATAACAACCTTCCATTATGCTTCTTCTGTGTGCAGCCCCAAATTGCATATGTTTTAGCTGACAACACAAGATGGATAAGCAAACTCATTAGTATTGCTACTCTAAAATTGAAGCATACTTCATAACATTCACTATCAAGTATTGAAACACCAGGAATGCATCAATTCCCTTAGGGTGTAGTCAATATTGAAAACCCTATTACAACCCAACACCTGAATGGTGTGCACCCCTTTTTGATGTGAACCATGTAGGTCCTACTCATACTCAAGCAATCTGAAATAATATAAATAAGATGGAACATGCTCTGTATATTAACCCTAATAATTAAACATCCATGTTCTTAGCTAGGGTTACAGAATACTTATCCCTTTTCAGATGTATTCTCTCTTTATTGCGAAGAATGGGGGTTCCCCTTCTCTGATTCAACAGTCCTTCAGTTTTCCACCCCAATATTTTCACGTTCCATAACCCACACATGCCTTCTTGGCATACTTTCACCATCTCACTCACATGGTTTCCCAACATGCAATGCAGCTGGGATATTATCAAAATTTACTATGGTGTTTCACCCGAAACCCATTTCCAGAGCATGGGGTCCTTCCCATGGAGTTTGGCTTCTGTAGGCTATCACACATGGTCTTCCTGCAATGTGTCATCCTGTCATACTTATCAAATAGCCAAACAATCAACAACATTTAGCAATAAACTTCAAATCTGATTGTTCCATAACCAATAAATGTCATTAATAATTAAATTCAATATGAATTTGCAATTCTATCTACTACAGAAATTGACTTGCTTAGTCATGAGGTTATCCTCATATTGCTTGCCCCTTGTAAGTGGCACCCCTCTTCCCATTAGGGCTTTTATGCTTGCTACCATAACATGAACATCCACTTACAACACATCCTCCTGACACAGTTCTATGCAAGCCAATTGTGATTAGCAATTATAAGCAAATTCTCAAATTTGAAATCTACAAATCTGTTTTCCTACAGAAATTAGATTTGCAACCATGAGATTATTCTCTTAAACTTAAATCAGACAAAATTTCAGGTCTATGTCATGCATAAGTTAAATTTCACAACCATGAGAAACTTCTCATGAGGTTTGGCTCTAGCACATGGTAGATTCCAATCTTCATCATGGACTTATCCACATTGCTATGCCCAAAACAATCTCCCTGGAATCTGGAACTTCAATCGACCAAACACTTTGTAAGTCTCTATGCATATAATATTTCATTGTTACAACAGTCGCTGAAGTGATCTTAGAATTATAACACCCAATAACTCAAACACCCTCAGCTGTTAACATTTGAAATGCAATGAAATATATATGTATATATGCATCATTATCATAATAAAATTGCATGACACAATCAAATCATTTATGCAATTTAAATGAAGCTTTAGATACTCATTACTTAATAGCCATATCATTTTATGCAACTATGTCCTTTCAACAGAGCACTCTTGGTAGCCCATCAACATGTCTACTTTCTATATGCAATCCTTCTCTTGCATTCACAACAACTCATGAAATGGTCTCAAGATTAACAATACTTCACCATTTCGCCTATTATCTAAGTGCAATGAAACATACACCACAACCATGCATTCACATAATGCATCTCAACATGTGCACCCATACCTATGCATGCACATTACAATACTCACATAATCCTTTAATGTGCATCCACTCAATGCATAACCACGAGATTGTACAATATATATATATATATATATATATATATATTTATAATGCAAATCCCCCTCAATAAAACCTTGCATTAATCCATGAATACTATGCATTCAAACATATTATTTCATAACCATGACTTCCCCACATAGCTTGCACTACCGTGATAGGAGCATAAGTCCTCACTTGCTTTGGTTGTTTAACTCACAACCATTATACACAAATGGCATGATATAATCTCATATGAATGCATTCTAGCATTTAAAATAGTCATATGGTAGAGGGTTCCTCGCCCTTACTACCCCATACCTCACCATACCATGGTAGTATGGTATCCATATAAATGCATTCAACCTTTCCTACATACCATTCTACGATTTTGAAATATCATTCAAAGGGGTTCTTACCCGATCTCCTTTTGTGCTTGGGAAATCATAATTAAACCATTACCTGCATGGATCCCATCAGCATCTTTGATGTTACTTGATCAATTGGTCTCCTACAAAGGATCACACCATCCTTCCACCCACCTCATGATCATGGATTTGTTTCCCCCCAACCTTTCTTCATAAGGCTGTGGGTCACATGCAACTTCATCATGTACATCTTTAGCCATGCTTTGGTTGTCTTTGGTCCTACAACCCATGCGAGCACAACCAATTGTTAGCAACCACAATGATTATCTTAGTGGCTCATTGCATATGTAAAGCCTCACTATTTTTCCAATATGCAATATCATATACATGCACAAACATTTTCTCACGTACTGTGCAATGTTTATTAATATGCCATCTAGTGCATATTCATTTCATCTATTTAATCTCTTGCATCTTCAAACATGCTTCTATGGCCTGATTACTACAATCAGTATCAACCACATTAATTGTCATCAACCATAGACAATACCCTTAATGGGCTACTGCATGTGTAACCTTGCTACCTTCTCCTATGTGCAACATCATGCTCATGCATAATCAATCCTCATGCACTATGCAATGACTCTTTAATCATGCCCGCTAATTCATATGCATTTAATCTGCTACTCTCTTGCATTTCTAACATCCATATGCCATAATTCCCAGTATATAAAATTCAAGGAATATAAATACAATAGCAAGAGAGGAGTGAAGGAATTATCCCTTTCCAATTTCCTCATTGTAGCATGGAGTTTCCTCTTCCACATCATAGCTGATCCACTCTCATGGGATCTCTACCATGCACACAAGCGATCATTAACTATGATCTTCTCACAAATTAGCAATTCAATATATATAGATGTGTATAACATTCATTCTTGGTACTTTCCAAGCATGGAATTATTATGTTATAAACATAAATAGTTTAGGGTGAGAGATTTCCCTTTTATCCTCCATAATGGATATTACAACCAATTATCCTTACTGAGGATTCCACGATCCCTTTGTGCAATTCATAGTGCACATTCCAAGCATAGACAATGTCTTTCATACATTTAATGACTGTCTCCGGGGGACGACAGAGGTCAAGGGGGATTTTGTAAAAACCTTCAATTTTGCGCAATCTGGCGCACAAGTTCCATGGCAATCTTTCCATTTTCAACACTTGAAAATCTCTCTAAAAAACTGTAGAAATCCTCTGTTTTGGCGAACTTCGCCATTCTCTTCCGACCCGTTGCAGAGCAACTCGCTGAGTTCTTCCAGTCGGTGAACTCATCTATCTTTTTTATCCTGTTGTGGAGCAACTCGCCGAGTTCTTCCGGTCGGCGAACTCGTCTATCTTTTTCGTCCTGTTACGGAGCAACTCGTCGTGTTCTTCTAGTCGACGAACTCGTCTATCTTTTCCGTCCTGTTGCGGAGCAACTTGCCAAGTTCTACCGATCGGTAACTTGTCGATCTCCTCCGACCCCTTTCGGACCAACTCGTCGAGTTCTACCGCCATTTTGGACCAACTCGCCGAGTTCTGCCACCGTTTCGGACCAAATCACCGAGTTCTGTCGATTGGTTTGCCGAAATTTCCTCTTTGCCACCGAAAAAACACTTAGAAAAATTTTGAAATTTTTCTTCCATTCCCCGGGCACTTCTGCAATTTCGTCGGTGCAACTCATCCAGATTCGCCGACTGTGTCGGCTCCACTCAGTGAGTTTCGCCGAAACGTATCGCACAATTTCGCAAAACTTTGGTGGTTTCCTATATCTGCGCTCAAACGTGTTTTCAGGAATCTTTTCGATGTTCACCGATAGTTTCGGTGCCCTTCTCAAATTCTTCGCTAAAACATTTAGTCAAAACTCAAACAAAAACAATTAGCAAATTTTGAAATTTTGAAAATTTTCTTAATGGTCTGTTATGAGCAGGAAGCATACTTACCCCTGCAAGTTCTTGATTTGGCCCATTAGGCCCAATGTTGCAACCATCGCTCTGATACCATTCTGTCACATCCCCTCCCATCTATCCAATGCAAGGAAGGGAACATGGCACTAAAATCTGGGCTTTTAGAACACTTAGCCTTATTCATCATGAATAAAGCATATGGCATTACAATAAAATGCATATGTGTGCAGATGCAAATCAATTGAATATGCACAGTGGAATAAGACATCATCCACACACATTTCATACTAATCAAACATATCAAAATAACCATCAAATTAAACATTACAACAGTAAAACACAATAAAATACTCATCTTGATGTAATGTTGTCCCAAACAACTAGCTATGTCGTTGCAACGTTCCACCCAACCATAGGTCTCTGCCCAGCCTATCTTCTTTCAGCACTCAAAGACCACCCTAGAGCTGGGCATGATATCTACAAGGAAAAGAGGCTCTCAAGCTCAGCACAACCAAAGAAATGGATACACATCTCAACCACAATAGGAGAATTCGGTCCCAACATTGGGCATAGGAAGGGAAGATGACCAAGAGCCATACAAAGCACGATTGTAGCTGGTTTGGTATTTACTTTGCAGATGGGTGGGAAGAGAGAATTCATCGCTACCCTCCAACAATTGAACTGACCTTTGTCTATCCTTGGACAATTTTTCTCTTAGCTCATACAAATTTTTGCATCTCCTTGTAGATATGTTTTTGGAAGTATTGATATCATACATTGGATCACTAGGACTCTTAGTTGACTCAATAGAAGGAAACATGTTATTTAATTTAGGATGAAACATGGTTTATTTGGCTTCCAACTTTTCAAAAAATGAGCATATGGAATTGTTCCTATGTGTCTTTTCTATTTCACCTATTGGATCATTGACCACGGTGGGGGTATTAAACTGTCAACTTTGGGTGGTCAGTCATTAATATAATGGGATAGTGTGACTCGTCTAGGGTTCACCTTGAACCCTTTACATTTTGAACAACTGCATAGTACTACTAGGGTGTCATAAAAGAGATCTAGTTCACAATGAAGTAACATTGGTATAGGATGGTTACTGGATGATGGCATGTCATAGTTGGTGGGGCAAAGTGGCCTTCCATTTTCATCTACCATTTTCCTATGGTATGTTGCTCCAGATAAGACCTTGCATATGTTTGGGAGTACTGGTGGAATATCATGTGCATCCGAACTTGATCCAAAATTAGGATCGTGCAAAAGACAACGCACAATTATTCAAATGCATGTGAAAAGACAATATGAATTCAAACATATAATCAAACATAAATAAATATGTACTAACTGGTGATGGAAATGGAGAACTTGAACTTTGAACGATATGGAATGAGTTGGAATTTGAAGAACTATCCATTTGATTTATTTATCTTTTTTCCCTTGTAGTTGAGTGAAGAATACAATCAATACATGTCTTTACTCTTAAAAAAATAAACTAAGAAATGGGCTACATTATTTTCATATATTGTAATTGGTGCGCTGAAAAAATTATAGGTGCATTGGTGTGTATTAATAATACATATGCACTGGTGCGCTATTTATACATGTGCACCAATAAAAACATACACAAGAACCTCTACAAAGGAAAAACCTATGCAAACTATTAATTGCATACTTGTCTACCCTTGTATTTTTTTCTATTGTTGTGTCATCAGTGTGCTTATGTCAAGAATATGCATCAGTGCGATATTATATACTCACTGCATTGCTATTTCAAAAAAAATTACACAAATATAAATGTTGACTTTTACTACATATTATACGGTGTGCTTGTATGATTATAGCACACCTGTGTGATATTTTCTGAGTTGCGCACCAAAATCTAGATTTAAAGAATAAAAATAAAAAATGATATGTGTGTTTATCATCGATTGGATGAAATATCAAATGAAAAAATAACGGGAATTTAATTTTAAGACATTGAGCTTATAAATAAAAGAAAACCATAATCCCTAAACCTTTTTTGGCCAAAAATTTGAAAAGTGACTTGTGTAAGAGAGTTTTACCAAGTAAGAGTTTGGAGAGAGATTTCTTTGAAGATAAATTTTGTAACGGATCACCATGGGCACATACAACTCTATAGAGGAGATAATTCAAGTAAATTTTCCTTCAATAGAATACAAAATTGGCATAAATTTTATAAGTTATTTGAAGAAAACAGAGAATATAAGAGTTTCCTCCAATGCCACAAACCCTTTTGTTCCTCTTTCTTCAGATTTATCTTCATCACCGCAAACCCTACGGTTCTTATTGCTTTCCTTTTGTTTTTTATTTCACAATAAGACTTGATTTTTAGCAAAGTAAACTTATTGGTTATATATATTAGTGTATGGGGATTTGGGTTGCTCTTAGACTGATATCATAATGGGTTTGACTTTGAATCCAACCTTTCTAGAATGTCCCTACCATTTTTTTCAAAAACATTACGTAGTTTTAGGTGTCCATTTTACAGAAAATATGCACCAGTGCATTTATATTTCTAATAGGTGTGGTTTGAATTTGTTTATTTAAAAATATAAAAACCATTTATTATGCATATTATACATAGATTACGCACTAGTACGTTGTATCATATATGGTGCACTGCTGCATAATTTCTGTAATGTATACACTATTTGTCTCAAATACATTTTTACCTCAGATTCTTTATTTATTGTGTTGAAAAAATTATGATTTATGTGTTTTATTGTGTAGGGTGTTCATTGATAAAACATGGCCCATAAAAGATCATGGAATAAAAATCATAGCGAAGGGAACAAGGGAAACACATCCAACACAAATAACATAGTAAGTTTTTTGTATTTTTAATATGAAAGCAATATATTGGAATTATCTGTATGTTTTAATGATGTGTATAGATTTATGCATGTCATGCATAACAAAAATTTAGGGAAACTCTACAAGATTGTTCGTAATCTAAGTGAAGAAGAGAAAAACTTTAAGAAATTATTGCAAACTGAAGAATTAAGTAGATCAACAGGTAATTAACATGAATGTTTTTTTACTTCTAATTAGTGATAATGATTCTCAAGAATAATTTCTATCATGTTTCAAATTTGGATTTCAAATTTGTTGAATGTTGTGTAGGGATGGAGAGAAAAGAAATAGGACTCCCTAAAGATATAAAAATTAAGAAGAATGTAAATGATGATGATTTGGGCATTAGTTCAACTCAAGTGGTGTTGGAAGTTAATGAGAGTGGGAGGGAGTTTTGTAAAACTTTTAGGGATATAGTGGAAAGAACGTATAGACGTAATTTTCATTTACAATACAAAAATCAATCCAATGACACTAAGAATCAGGTTATAATTAAACTATAGGAAGCATTTCCAGAGCAGTGGGCATTAAGACCAGTTAGACTTGTAATGGAAAAAACATACAGCAACAAAAAAAAATCTTTTAAAATTTATTACTGATAAAAATGTTTTTCTTTAATATGTACATACTAGTCCAAAACATACTTTGATAATATTTTTCTATGCTAATTTTCATATAAATATTTATCGTTTTTTCATTATGTTTTTTCATTTCTCAAGAAAGGGATGTCAAAAAAGGTGTACCATGAGATGGTCAAAGAAATGAACACAAACTCATCGCATGGGGAGCCATCCCAACAACAACATGCATCAAACATATTTAATCATTGTTTTATTTTTAATGTGCATGGAGTTTAAGTATCATATGAAATACTAATTTTCAATTTTTTGTCATAGCAGCAACGAAAAGAAAATGGCACCCATTCAACACATCATATAGGACGACAAGGCAAAAAAGGGTTGATAGAAAAGTTTGTGAGTAATTTTGGTTTGCTTTAGATCTCATATATTTTGGGATGTTAATATATCATAATTAGTTTACAATCATGCATGGAGTTTTTTAACAGGTGCTAACATACGATGAAGAGCCATCCAATAAATTGATTGACATTGGATTAAGTAAGAGTTGTCAGTATATGTTGGGGTGTCAAGGGTTAAGTGAACAATTTGTAAGTAGCTATATTGTTTTATAACGTCCCTTGTTTTATAAGTAATAGAACAATAATAAAACTTTAATTATATTTATGCTTTGTCACGGAATATGAAACTGACAAGAAACAAAGTATGGAGAGGATCCAAATGGCATGAGGAATGGTTTCCAAAATATGTGTGAAGTTTATGATTCACTCATTGAATTGGTACATTTTTTCCATTTATGCAATAATGTATATTAATCATCTATAAATTCATATGTACTCATCACATTTTATTTTTATGCTTGTAGATGGAACATGAAAATATGGAACAAAAAAATATCAATCAATAAATCATTTCAAATAACTAAAAAGGAATACCCCCAAAATATGATGAAGAGCTGGGGTATGGAAGTAGCCCGAGTGACTATAGCACTTCAAGTGATGGTTGATGATCAATACATTTGAATGTTGTTATCGCAAGTTGTATATTTTGGAATTTTTATCTATGAAAAACAAGGATTCTTTGTAATGTGGTCATATCACCCCAATTGGATGAGGATAAGTAATCAATAATTGTAACAATGTCAAAATGACAATTTAATTATTGGTGACCTTTATGTTGTCCCATATTTTAGATTATTATTTGTATATAACAATATGGGTTTTTTCTTCTATTGGATTGTCTAATGTCGCTAAATGTTACATTATTGATTAAATATATGAATATTTTTTACATTGTGACTATGAAAAATGGTGTAACCAACACGCTTTTTGAAACACAATAGTTAAATATGAAAATAAAATATAAAAAATAAGTTTACTATAAAATATTTGTTTCTCGAATACTTAATTGAAAAAATGTAAAAGGAAAAAAGAAAAAACTATATTTGTGTATCAATAGCATGGAAAATTCACCACCGCACCATACACTATCTATAAAATAAACAAAAACTATATTTACATATCTGTAGCATGAAAACATTCACCACAACTGCATATGAAATCTCTTTATTTTGACTAACCAATGTCTTTTATTCATTTTCATGAACCGATGCCTACTCAAATTTAGCCACTGGTTCTCTTTCTCATAATAAACATACCAGTGTTGTTTACATATCATACACACCGATGCTCATTGGTATAATATATGCATTGGTGCTAATTGATATTCTAAACGCACCGATGTGTATTGGTAAAATATACGCACTGGTTAGAAGAGTATACATAATACAACATTTGCACATGTTTGTTTAAATATACAAACACAGTTGTGCTTCAATAAAATATATGAAGAACCGGTGCGTTATGGATATCGTACTAGTGCTATTACAATATAGTATATCCACCAATGTGTGTCCATTAAAAAATACTAATCGGTGTGTTGAAAATGAATATACATGCCGGTGCATTGGAAATGAATGTACACACCAGTGTTGTTAGTATAATGTATAAGCACCAGTGAGGTTTATTTATAATATACACACCGGCGTTTATTTTGTTAGTATGCACCAGTGCATTTTAGTTATAGAAGATGCACCAGTGTGCATTATAGAGATATAAAGAACCAGATAAAAAAAAACGATAAAACCTTCAGGTGCCAAATTTTCTTAGTTATAGTAAATATTCATTATAACCCCTGCAAAAACCTTCGCTACCAAAAAAATGGATTTTGTAGCAAAGGTTTTCTGTATAGTTTTTACCAATTTTGTAACACTAAAAACCTTTTCTATAACCTCCGCTAGAAGATATTTTTCTTGTAGTGTACTAGGGATATGGATTAGATATCAATGATTGTATATCAAGTGTGATTCTCATTATACCATAATCCATGATTAAATACCATACAAACATAGATTTAACCACTAATCCATGTATTTTTAGGTCCAAAGTGCAAGCATGGCCTAAAACTAGCGTATATACCCTAGTAGTATAACCATTTCTCTATGAGAATATTATATCCTTGATTTTACCATCAAGTGCAACAAGGATGGTTATATTGAATATAAACCTAGGATTTCATTCATAATCCATAATTTTGGGACAAACAATCCATGTACCAGCCCTTAAATCATGATACTAACCTTGTATCAAGAATATTTTCTATTCATGAAGAATATGCGCTCAATTTCAATGATTATACACAATAATAAGAATGATTATGAGTGATTAAAGATATGGTTTAGGAATGAAACTAGATATTTAACCCATCATCTATATCATTCGGTCGTAGTAATCATGCATAAGCCCTCATCAATTTGTTTATCAGTGTCTATATTTTGATCCTATTTTGTATTTTTTAGTATAACATTTTCTAAAAGAAATTTATAAATCCAAATTTTCTATATATATTTACTTTGTATAATATATTTGAAAACAATAGTGTAACACATTATCATGACAATAATATTTATCATAGTAGCATAATTTGAGTACAAATACGGATATGAATACGATTCTATACAAAAAAAAATATGTAATGAAAAAAAGTAGTACGAATAAAATAAGAAAGTAGAGTGCTTATATATAATATTTTTAATGAAATATTCACAAATACAACACAAATGTATATAGACATTCATATAATAAAATCAAACATATAATTAAAAATATATATATAATCTCAACAACCTGGGATATGGTGAGTGTGGGAGCACACAACTAGTTATTAATAATTATTTTAATAAGAAAGTATGAAATTGAATTGTATTTCTATTTTATAGTGTTTAAATAATTAAAGTTTGGTTTTTGTTAATTGGTTTTCAAAATTTAATTATCTATTAGTAAGAATCTGTATCTGTATTACACCTACACCGATTATTCGAATTTCCGTACACGGACTCCCAATACGACCGAATTATGCTACTATGATATTTATTATTTTATTCTAACTTTTCCGTTGTGTTAACTATTTAAAAGAAAAAATTAATATGGCACAACTATAAACAAGTTCTATTCTTAATGTTTTTAATAGTTTGAACATAAGGAAGCACTATAAGAATACCTATACATTTCATTCCATCGTTAGAAAAATATAATTAAATTTAAAATTTAAAAAAACATATTATTGCACTGAGAGAAGCGAGGTTCTCTCATCCCAGTATGGAGGGGATGTTGTCACGTTATGTTACGTAACGTAACGTGACAACATCCCCAACCCAATGTAACGGTCCCAACAATAAGAAGTAATTAAAAAAATTCATGTTTGCTCATAAAATAAAAATAAAAAATAAAACCAACATAGATATATATTAAACCTGGATCTATTAAGGACCAAGAGAGATGTGTAATTTTTTTTTATCTTAATTTTTTAACACATTAACAAAAAAATTGTATCTCAAGAAATTGGATCCCTTTCGATGTTTAATAGATATGGGTTTAAGATGGATCTATACTGGTATTAAAATATATCATGGATTAAAAACAACTAATCAATAATATTTAACAATTCATATATTATTGTGTTAAGAGGCACTTTACAAGTTTGAACAAAATTAAAAGATTAATATCAGTTTTGAATGGAGAAAATAAGAAAACAACATATATATGACCATTAAACAAAACAAAATTAATGTCGAATTAAACATAAAAGTAAAAGGTAATTAAACAATGTAAAAATTAATAAGTAATAATTTAGTAATTAAACAAAATAAAAATAATGACAACGTAAACATAAAAGTAAAATAAATAAATTTATATATAGGGTTTTTTAAATAATTACATATCTAAGGTTAATATTCACAATGATTGGCTGAGATTTATATATTATTAGGGTTAATGATGGTGAGGGTTTATGTTGTTTTGTGTATTTCAGATATAAACCTTTTTTACATAATAAATTGACTTATATACAGTTAAGGTTATTGTTGATTAGGGTTAATGTTGTTTTATGCATTTCATATCTTGTGGTTTTAAAATATTTCATATATAGGGTTAATATTCACAATAATGGATGGGATTTATATATAGTTAGGGTTAATGCTGTTTTTGCATTTCATATTTAATGTTTTTAAAATAATTTCTTATCTAGGGTTAATATTCACGATAAATTGATAGGATTTATATATGGTTAGGGTTAACATTAACCCTAACCATATATGAATCCTATCAATATTTTGTGAATATTAACCATAAATATACCTAAAATATATTTTAAACTATTTAACTATACCCTAACAAGGTTTCAATTTTTGTTGCATTGATTTCGATGATTCCTCACTTTGATATAGGGTTTTAGGTACAATGACTTTTAATGGTTTTGCATTGGTTTTAGTTTTCGTTGCATTAATTTCAATGTTTTCTCTCTTTAATATAGTGTTTCATTGTTTGTTGCATTGATTTCAGTGATTCCTTTCTTTGATATAGGGTTTACTTACAATTCATTTTACTCATTGTGCACTGGTTTCAGATTTTACTACATCAATTTCAATGTTTCCTCTCTTTGATAGGCTTTTAGTGACAACCATAGTATATTAATCTAGATCAATATTTTGTGAATATTAATCTTAGATATACCTAAACAATAAATTTAACTATTTATCTATACCCTAACATTGTTTCAGGTTTCGTTGCATTGATTTTAGTGATTCCTCTATTTGATATAGGGTTTTAGTTAGAGTGAATTTTAGTGGTTGTGCATTAGTTTTAGTTTTCACAAAAATAATTTCAATGTTTTATCTCTTTAATATAGGGCTTAATTTTTTGTTGGATTGATTTCAATGATTCCTCTCTTTGAGATAGGGTTTTAGTTATAGTGCATTTTAGTGGTTGTGCATTGGTTCTAGTTTTCGCTACAATAATTTCAATCATTTCCTCTCTTTAATAGAGGGTTTCAGTTTTTGTTGCATTGCTTTTAGTGATTCCTCTCTTTGATATAGAGTTTTAGTTACAATGCATTTTAGTGGTTGTGCATTGCTTTCATTTTTTATTGCATAATTGATTTCAATGTTTCCTCTCTTTGATACAATATTTTAGTGAAAATGTGGTATATTAATCTAGGTGATCGTGTACTCTGAAAATGAAAAAATAGATGATGTACAAGTTGAGAATATAATAAGAGAAACACGGAAATGTGTTAGGAAACAAGGAGAAAAGTAAGAAGAAATGATTGATGAACAAAATAAATAAAGAAAAACTTAAACCTAAACAATAAAGATCATATCAACAAACACAGTCAAAAGAAATGACAACAAAACAACAAGAAGAACAAAGAAGAAAAAATGTGAACAACTGAAAAAGAAAGTTAGAACCAATTACAATTGAACAATAAGAAGAACAAAGAAGACAAATTTTGAATGACAAAGAGAATATTGACAAAGAATGTGACAACAAGTAGCATCTGAACCACAACTAAAATAGGGAAAATAGAATTTAGAACAACAAAGAACGTGTCAACAAAGAAGGTCCTACAACAAATGACACTTAAACAACAAGGAGAACATAGAAAGCAAAATTTAGAATGACAAAGAGCATATCTATAGAGAAAACAATATTCGACCAGTACAACCATAATATCAGATGAAAAATATCAAGAAAATGATGAAAAAAAGAATTTTAGAGGATATTGATGCCCAATCTCAACATGTAACCCTTATTGAAAATACTATTGCAAGAAATTTTAATATATTCCCAAATGAAGAAATTTTTTGATTATGTATTACATAGAAAATTATTTAATGTTACCTCTCAAATAAAATCATTCACTAATTATTAGATTGATCTCAAACACATTTGTATACATAATGATGATCATCCAGAAATTTGATGTAATCACCCATGACTGAACCAACTTTGATCCATGTCTTAACTCCGGATCTACCATGCATCGAGAAGGATCAAATCCCTTGAGGTGAAAACCTCTCAATGTTTTCACCCTTAAAAAGGTTTTAAAACCTCAAGGGATTTTATCCCTCTTGATGCATGATAGATCCAAAGTTAAGATGGATCTAGGATGGTACATATGATTTCATTGGGGATAGTCTTGGTAATGGCCATAAGGGATATTCGCTTTCTTTCAAATATTATTTAGGTTGAAATTACCTTTAGTCCTAGAGTAAGACTTACAGTTGCTTATAATTAGCTATGAGCTTGTCTTCTTTAAGTCTTCTCCCTTTGAAATCACCAATAGGTAATTTCAAGTGGCATGGTTATTCTTCAATAATGGTGATGGATTTAGCTTGCATTCGTGAATAAGAACTAGTGGTGGTTTTCCTCATTACCAATTGACAACTAAGTTATGATCTCTCTCTCTCTCTCCCTCTCTCTCTCTAAAAAAACATGACACAATTATAGATAAGTTCAACAATTAAAAAGACATAGTTTCAACATAAGGAAGCATTGCAAGCACACTTATACATTTCATTACAACGTTAGAAAAAGATAATTATTTTCATTATAAAATGGAAAAACAATATTATATTAAAATATATCATATATTTACCAAAAACTAAAATTTAATGTTATAAACAATAATTCTAATTTTTATTTTAAAAATATATAAAAGTATGTATTTACAAAATTTGTATACGGATTAAATATTTATGCCTAATTATTCATGTTTTTATATAAAAATATTTCTATTATTCATGTCTTGGGTAAGAGGTTAAATTTCAAAGGAGTACCTAGTCTCATGTATGGGATTAAGGTAAGATGATACTATAAAGCACATGAACCCACTGAAGGTAGCTTCAATGATGATCACAAGGGACGTTGCCTTTATTGGAGAATACTATATAGGTTGAAACCACCTCTTTGGTCCTAGAGTAAGAAATAAAACTACTTATAACTGGATAAGATATCAACTTCCTTGGATGTAAGGAAATGCGTTATTGGCCCGAGACCCAATCATATTTGGTAGAGGTGAAAGTATACCCCTTTGCAACCCATCAATGGGTCATTTTAGGCAGTGTGATTTTGCATGAATAATGGAGTTGAGTCAACTTACATTCATGGATGGTAGTGAGTGATGGTTTTTCTCAATATTAATTGGTGAATGCATTATAATAGGTTCTTCCACCTTTGAAAAAATAAATAAAAAATAGCATATTTCTATAGTGAATTCCATCCATGTGATAGGATATTTGTGACATGCATGATTTTTAATTCTCATTAAACAATGTTCAATGATGTGATGTGGAATATCCATCACACAACACCATGATAATTTTGCATTCGACATTGTTTGATTGCTCATGTCTCTTCATCAGTTCACACATTATGCCAACCCTACTTTGTTGTATTTATATATTTCTGACTAGATTTTGGGGGCACAATAATTGTTCATTTGGGGTTTGGGATTTCCTCAATGCTCAACAAATCATATTTTGGTGAATTAAGAGAGTTTCAATAATAATGCCTTTAATAGTAATAATTTATTTGGGGATCAAATTATTGGCAGTGTGAGGGCCAAGAAAAAAAAAGGGGTTGAAGATGATGAGGGGATAAGAGGTAATGTGCATTTGTATGTTGTGGTGTTGGATTTGTTAGGATTTGAAGTATTTGATATGAAATAATTGGGATCCATGTCATTTTCCACCATTCTGGTTAGTTATAGCATCACAAATAGACCTAGACTATTAGTAATTCACCAAATGCTCAATGTATAATGAAAATATTAGGAGGGTATAACTTTATATCTTGGCTTAGGAAAGGTGTATTTTAGATTTTTATTGGAGAATTGAGAAAGAGCTTTCAAACATGAATATCAAGAACATTATGCTCATGTTTTGCATTTAAGGAATTAGAGGTGCGAAAAAAACCTTTTACACTAATCAATGAGAAAAGAATGTGTAGAAAACTAAATAAACACAATTGCAATAACACATAATATAGAAACACACAATCATTAAACCATTATTTCTTGGGGAAATCTCTTTCAAGAGAAAGAACCCACACTCCAAAACACACTTAATATATTATTCAATAACTAACAAATTATTACAATTTATACATTATAGATTCTATGTTCTCTTAACATGAGATTTCAATACCATAAATGTTTGGAGAAATTTTGGCACCATAATAATAAGTTGAAAAATAAATTATTTCCTCTCTCCATCAATGTCCAATTCAACCCTTCTGCAACCCAATACTATTGAGGGTTATATGGAGTTTTCTTATGTCTTTCAATGCTATACTCCTTACAAAACTTATGTCCCGCCATCATATTTCTCTTATACATTAAAAACCAAGTCCTAATGGGAAGCCATATTGAAGGAAGCTTCAGAGTCTACCAAATACATTCTTTGACTTACATGGCTTGCCAAAGCTACAATAAAGGAATCTCTACCATCCTCTTGAGAATATATTTTAGACTCATCATAAAAAACCATTCTTTTCCTTCTTATCCTTCTTTTTCTCTTCCTTGCAACCTCTACCTTACAATGTCTAACCTTGCCACAATTCCAATATTTTTTCTTGGATTTTCCAAAAAACATAGATGTCACACATGGGATTTGGACTTGTCATTTTCATATTCTTTCATTTCTCCTTTGATCTTCCATGAACAAGAAAGGCCTTGTTGGTCGATTCAAACTATTTTTTCCTCGCCTCCTCTAAGAATAAAGCAACTATGACCTCATGGATAACCATTTTTTTACAGTGCTTCCAATGTCTATTACTAGGTTGTCCCATGAATTTAGAAAAAAATACAAAAGGGTTATGCAATGGTCCTCCTCATCCATGTCCACTCCCACTAAGACCAACTGGGTCACAATAGTATTAAATGCATTCAAATACTTGGGTAGAGAATCACCATCACCCATTCTCAAGGTGAACATTGTTTTCCACATTTTTTTTAATCAACTAGGGATTTAGCCTTGTACAAATTTCCCAACTTATTCGAGAAACTTGTTATGATAGATTCTTTAGAAACATCCAATAACAATGAATTGGCCAAACAAGGCTTGATAAGGATTCTCACATTTCTCTCAAACACTACATTGTCTTCATATTTTATAATAGAGGGTTTGGTTCTAGATATTGCAACCCATAGATCTTGATCTATGAGGAAATCCTCCATCTTGAGTTTCCACGACTCAAAGTTAGTTCCAATAAACTTCTTCAATTCTAATCTAGATGTGCTTATCATTTATGTACAACAAGATTTACTTTTTTCCCAACGTCCTGCTCAAACCAAAGTTAGATCCAAATTGCTTGTCCCTAATCTTAATTAATCATCCTTTGATGGTAAATAAAAAGGAGTAGAGTTAATGAATACACTTTCTACATTAACCAACACAAAAAACATACACCCATGAAACATTGTTCCTAAAAAAACCCTTTCCATAGAGAAAACCAATTGTCCAAAGCAAACTCAATGTATTATTTAATAACTAACAAATTCATACAATGCATTACAAATATTAGTGCTTTTAAGAGAAGTATTCAACAATATAAAGATTCAAAATCAATTTTGGCAACATAAAAGTAAGTTTAAAAAACACTCCCTTTACCTCCAATCCAAACAGTCAATAAATAGATATAACAAAACCATAAATTATTTATGATTTTTCCAATTCTACATGTTAAAAACCACTTACCTACCACAACATTAAAATTTATGATTTAACTATTCATTTAATTAATATTATTTTTAGATAAAACTATGCTATAATTTGTTTGTTCATATACATTTATACATTAAGTTCAACTACAAGCAATCGCTGTTAAATGTAATCTTCCCTATACCATTTCACCTCTCGTTGCACTTAATAAGTTTTAACAATTATATCACTAGACTTTTATATTAGCAACTTTGCAAAGAGCTACACAAACATCGAGTGGCACCGATTATATTTGTCATTGCAGAGGTAGTTATATTTTTTGGAATGGCATCTTCGTCCTTGGAATTAATAGGAGATTTCCTGTCGAAAGATGCTCCTTTATTTGCAATTTGAATTCATAAATACAATCACACATTTCCATGTGGATAATAATTAAAACAACTACCAACGAAATCCATTGCCTTTGGGGCATACTTCACTTATGTAAATATCTAACCAAAACGTACTTCAAAATGGTTGTAATCATCTCCAAATACAATTCTAGACTTGACTTAGCAGCAGCCAGGTTAAATTTGATGAACACTCTTACTTATCAATAAAATATTATGCATTATGTGTTTTTATTCATTTTTATTGTAAACACTTTATTGTTGTACATTATTATAGTGTTAAAAAAATACAAGAAATTGTATTTAACATAACATTATCACAAAATTTTATTTAAATAAGAAAACTTTATACAATAATTCCTTTTAATAGATAAATTATTAAACATTGGATTAAAATATTTAATGTATTGTATTATATGAAATAAAATCAATCATTACAAACTTAAATTAAAAAATAATCTTTAAAAACTTTTTATTTAACTTTTTCCATATTTCATATTCCCTTATATCATATTTCCTTTGATGAATCGAATTCTATCAATAACATTAGCATTATGAATTTAATGCACCTAATGATAATTTTATTCTTCATACATCCATTATTATGCTTTTTTCTTGGGAATCCTCTTTTACTTTCTTGAGAATCCCCTTTTACTTGTGAGCATGTTTGTATGAATAATAACTATTTTTTACCATAACATAAGATGTTTGGAATATTGTTTGGAATATTTGTATGTAATTTTTGCAAAATTTATATAGGAACCTTATTCAGCACACATCCATTTAACAACTTGAATATCAATGGAAACTTTGATTAACTCTTAACATAATGAGCTAATTTGCTAAGAGTTATATAACACTAATACTTGAACATTGAAGCTTGAGATGGATAATTGTAACGTGGTAGGTTGCAACCTACATAGAGGGAAATTACATACAAGTTGTGTCTTTTCAATGCCCTATAAGATTTTGGAAGCAACCATAACTAGAATTAGCATGGACATGGAGGTCATAAGTGTTACTATATTTTTATATTTGCTTGTTTTCTTAGAATGTTTTGGATTTTTTATATATGGTTTAAATTTAGGATTAAGGAATCAAAATTTACCAAGAAGCAATTATAATATTGCAATTTGCATGCACAAACTAGTGGATATTAGCAATGAATTGAATTATGTTGTAACAAAAAAACCAATAAATTTTATCGTTGAATACATTTATTATGTAAAGAATCTAATAACAATGCTTTGTGATTACTTTATGACTTTTACATTAAATCTTAAAGCTATAAAAAATGTATACTTCATAGAAATGAAACACAAATTTAATAAATAAAACAATAATTTCAAGCATAAAACAGTGCAAGGTTGTTTATTAAAATAATAAGTAAATACCAACCTTCATAGCATTTTTTTTTTCCTATGAGTACAATTCCACTTCGAATGCTTCCACAAGTTATGTGCAAGGTTGCTTTGAACTTATTCTACTTTTATATTTGATTAGAACAATAAGTAAATACGAGCCTTCATAGCATTTTTTCATTTTTTTTTTCGTCAGTACAATTCCACTTCGAATGCTTCCACAAGGATCGATTACCTTTCATAGAGAAAATGGAAAAAAAAAAACCGCAATTATAGGCAAATAGTCGATCTGCCATTGTTAATTCTAAATTATTAATAACATGGTTTATGAGGACCAACTGTGACCATGGTGGGATTCATTTAGTGATAATAGATTTTTATGTTAAATAAACAAAAAAAACATGTAGGCTTATATAGTTAACTTTAGATTTTTAGATGTGGATTTGTTTAATTAGTCGAGAGTAAAATTTTGATAAAGTTGTTGAATTTGAAGAACCAAGTTTTTCATTGAGAGTGTTTATAGCCATAATCAGTTCCACGACTTTTAAATTAATATGTGTTAATTAGCATAACCACTTAATTTGTGGTTGGATAAACTCGGATAGATCACAAGTTAAGTGCCATGAACAAGTTATGTGTTACTTGTTCTTCATGTTTAGTTGTAATCACTCGTTGTTTATGTCTAACCTACATGTTGCCTTCTCTAGTTAAATGAGTTGCACTTGTTTGTCACTATGTGTTATCCATGAATGAGTTTATTTCTTTTTTATATAATTGTTTATTTCCAATTTTGAACGACGACCATAAAATCAATCTCAATAGTACACTTGTCTCATCCTCCTTGAATTCTAAGATATAAACAGCTATTAATGTAATAAGAATTTTTAAAAAATTACCATATCTAGATCTCATCTTCGTGCCATCTAAAAAAATACCCTTCTTCCTTCAAAATATAAACCCTTATTCAAATATTTGAAACTTCTCCCTTAGGGAGAAAAAATTGCCAATGTGCAAGACACAAAGTCTAACCCCTTATTCAAATATTTGAAACTTCTCCCTTAGGGAGAAAAAATTGCCAATGTGCAAGACATAAAGTCTAACCAGGGATTTCAGCGTTCTCACATTGATTTATTTGTGCCATCAAAGTCAACAAATTTCAGGTTGACTTGTTCTTCAAGTCCAATATTTATGGCATTGGATAAATCATAACTGATTAACTTTTACACAGGACCCAAAAGATTCGGCAAATTTCAAGTTGACTCGTTAACCGAGTTCATGCTTTATGGCATTGGATAGGCCATGGATAGGCCAACTTTTCGGTTGATTTATGGCATTGGATAAGCCAACTTTTTCGGAGGAACCAAAATAATGGCTGTGGAAGATTTAAAATGTACACATTATTATTTTTTTCACATTGATTTGATTTGTGCCATAGGTCGGCAAATTTCCAATTTTCAAGACGCTTAAATAAATATGTGATAACAAAAATATTCAAATTCGATCACTTTCATGTTCAAATTTAATAAAATAAAATAAGATAACCAAAGTTTAGAAGCTAAATCGTTTATGTAGTATCCAACTTTCCAAATTCCAAATGTGAGCCATACAAAGTGAGAAACAGGCCAAATCGTTATAATGAGAAAGAAAGCGATAGAATGAAGAGTAAAAACCGCTGGTCGGCTGTTACTAACTGAGACTCACCGAGCCCAGCTGTAACAATTTTCAGGTAGTTTTTTATTAGATTTAGAAAAATAGAGAAGAACAAAATAAATTTTATAAGTGTGAAAATTAAAATTCATCCAAGACTTTATTGTTTTCAAAAAGTTGACTGAATCACATTATGGTACGATTGATGCGAAAAGGTTAGACTTAATCGACGTTCATTGCGCCGCACCTTTCGCCATTTTAATTTTTCACTTGTGCAATTAAATGTGGTTACTCGCACGTGATTTCTAATCTAGTCGTATTTTCTATGTTTACGAGTTGTAACTCTGGTTTTTGTTCGTTTTCCCAATTTTATCTGTGATAATTCATGGAGTGAGATAACAATTGACAAAGACGCTGTGACGCTGTCTAAATATTTGATGATTTGGTTTTTATGAGTGTTTTTTTGCTAGAATTCTGTTGTTTTTATTTTGCAAAATCTGAATTTAACTGTGTTTTAATGATAATTTTGATGGTTGAAACAGATTTAACACCATTAAAAATATTTTAGACACACAAAATTTCAGATTTTGATAATTGTAATAAGTATTTTTAAAAATTTCTGCCAGATTTTTTCAAAATTGTGGAACTAAAAAATCAAATTTTACTTTTATACTAACAAATCCACAAATCCAATTGTTAAGATGGTTATGGCGTGAGTGTTAATAAAGTATATATAAATTAAATATTTTATGTGGTTAGCTTTTCAAGATAGTTTGAAGAGATGAGATAATTTGCAGAAAGAGGTTAGTGTGGGCCAAATATGTGCCCACTATGTAAATCTGACTCTGAAACAGTTGATCATATGTTGGTCAAATGTTCTTTGTCTTTAATTATTTGGAGGAAAATCATCTCTGCCAGGCTTGGAATTTGACGTCCTGTAGGACGTTTTTACCGTCTGAGAACGTATTTGACCGGTAAATGTAAAATAAAGATGTCAACAGTGACAGCCATAAAAAAATTTAAAACGTAAATTTGACGTTTATCAATTTATATGTCCCGTCAAAAAATTTAATACCTATCTAGCTTGCTGTCTGCCCTGCTCTTGATTGTTCTGCTCACTGTCAAATTCCGACCAGTTACCATGAGCTCTTTTCATCGTACGCCTGCCTGGGAAATTTGGAAGTATCATCCTTGAAGGAATATATAAATAAATGCATACTTAAAAGCCCATTATGGAAAGGGCAAGCTTCCCTACTACTAAATTAATAATGGAAAGAACAAATTGAACTCCTCTTTATTCGTGGACACTGATAATGCAGAACATCCAAATCTATAAAGAGGGTGTCAATGGATAAAAGTACTGGCTGGAATTCTTAGCAAAAGACGGATTTTTATAATACAGTAAATTTGACACTCTATTAACTGGTATAAAACGTAAAGTGACAAACGCTAAAACCATGTAGCCGTCATCAAATTTTGAATTGACAGGTACTTAGAATTTGAAATTCCAGACCTGATCTCTGCTCTCAATATTGAAAAAGAGCATAATAGCATAATTTGACACTATTGGACTTTCCCCTGTACGGAAATTCGAAGGGAGTACGAAAATCGATGAATATTCGATATATTAAGGATACAGTACGGTTGACTGTATCATATACATATTTAAATTTATATATGGGTGAAGCAATACGCCCACTGATCAATGGAGGATTAGTTTCATCTCTGAATTGAATTGTTGGCAAAAATATCCTCTCCTTCTCATAAGTTTTGCGTCCTTACATAAATACACAGATAATATCAGTAACTGAAATTTGACGCTGAGAAGGTCGTTGAACATAAATAAACTTGATTAAAAAGACTCTTTGAGTGATTAAGTAGGGGCACTGTGTACAACAATTATAATAATAACACAGCTCCAAACTGTGTCCCTCAAATGGATTAAAGATTAGATGTGTAATTCAGAAATCAGTGAGATTCTCAAGTTTCACGGTGTTTAAATTTTAATGTTTTAAAATTTAGAATGAAAAGTATCTTAAAAGTTATTACATATGTTTATTTATTTATTTTTAATATTATGTAGGTTTAAATTTTAATATTTTAAAATTTAAAAGTAAAAGAATTTTAAAAGTTATTATGGATTTTTAATATGTTTTTATAATATTTTGGAGCAAGAGCATTATAAATTCTGGTCGGGCTGTGTTTTAACTTTTATAAGTAATCTACTATAGTATTTTTATAGTAGTAGAATTCTTAGTTATGTATTTTTTTCTTATTGAATGGTATTTGTATCTGTCTTCGTATTCCAATTATGCTACTATGAACAGAACTCTGGAAGCTTAAATTTTGATCAAAACTGCCTTCATTGATATAAATCCTGTAAAGAGTTCTATACTTTCTCTACCTTTATATCCTGGAAAATTTGGAAAGTTCTAAATATGATTTTATTTAAAGATCTGAAGCTGGATGTGGATGTTATATGTATGCAAACCAATAATCTAATTAAAGATTATAGTACAGAGACAAGTGATGGAAAAAATACCAGAATTTTCAAAGAACTTAATCATTATCAAGGTGCTCTTGGGTATTTTGATGGTGCTGCAAAATATAGACACTGTGTAGATGGCGCAGTCCACATTATAAATGATTAAAATAGGTATAATCTCTGAATAAATTGTGGAAATGGATCAAATATGAAAGGGGAACTGATGACTCTTTGATGCTTATGTAAGGTGGCTCACTTATTTAGCATTGTTACACTCACTATTTTTGAAGATTCCAGAGTCACTATTAAATGAACAAAAGAGGAATACAACTTGAATGTTATTTCCACAATACACTGATGCAAAAAATCCTTTGAAATTCATCGCAAGCATAGCAACAATGTGGAAGCTATTAAATATTTGGTTTTACGGATAAAAAAATCAATAATTAAATTAAATATTAGTTTTCTGACACTATTATATGGACACCATCTAGTATCCGACAGTCCGCCGCACATCCAACGGAAGTCGGGATTTAAAACAAAAAAACAAAAAAATGCATGTAACTTCCAAATGTTTTTCCGATTTTCTTCTAACCGTCAGATTGCGCCGTCGGATTTTCCACCCATATGAGTTAGTGAATTAATATTTACACACATAGTTAAGGGATGGTTCAGATCCAACCATTTCAAATAAGGTTTTACCCTTGACTCTGTAGAAAATAAACACACTTTCAAGAACGTAAACACTCGCATACAGGAATCAAACTTGCATAAAAAGAAAGTACACTTGCATAAAAGAAACACACTTTGAAAAAAGGAAACACCAAGGCTTCGAAGCAACCCCACCAAAGTGAATGAGTCAGGCTGTTACACCAGGTAAATTACATAGTGATGTCATCTTTGTGTCTTACCATTTTCTATTCCCCAAAGTTGTGTAATTTAAAGGCAACTTACCTAAACTCCAATCTTTTTAGCAACTCCTCGTCAATGACGCCAAAAATGTCAGTAGAAATATATACACTATTAATTATGAAATCAAATTGTCAACTAGGGAAGTCATAATCTTAAAGGTGCAAGCACAGAAAATGCAGGATTGAAGCCAAGTCTAACCTAATTTAAACTAAAACCAACAAAACACACTTAAATGCAATAAATAAAACACAAAAACGAAAATAGACTAACACCTTTGACGAAATCTATCATGGGAGGCCATATGAAATGTTTGCTTACAGGATCGTTGAAGCCAGATAAAATTGTAGGAATACTCTCTATGCTTCTTATGTAGGAACACGAAAATCATCATCTCGTAAATCTGGGAGTGACTAATATTTCAGGTGCAGGAACGATGAGTGTGCTAACACATGAATATGTTCATTGGTCACATAAATATGTCATTAAACCTTCATTTATAAAAACATGATAAAACATCTTTAATCATTAAAAGTACAAGAAAACAATAATAACTAACCACAAAGTAGAATGGATGTATTTAACGGTAAGTGACGGAATAATGGTGCGAAATTGCATCACACGTGAAGGAATATGGCTTGTTAATGGGAATTTTTTATGATAAAGAATATGGCATATTTGGAGCCCAAAAGGTTGCACCACCATTATCTTCTTGCCCCCAACGGTTCGCTATGAGGTTGGACCAAGGATGATGCTTTTGGGCTTTTGATTTGGCTTTATGTTTTATTTTCATTTTAATCTTAAGGGGGAATCCATGGCTAGCATCAGGTAGAAGAGTTGTTGCTATTCCATATGTATTTTCTAAAATAATTATTGGTTTACTTTCTATTCCTAATCCATTTATAAGGTGTTGGGCAAGGGTGATGCTTTTGGGCTTTTGATTTGGCTTCATGTTTTATTTTCATTTTAATCTTAAGGGGGAATCCATGGCTAGCATCAGGTAGAAGAGTTGTTGCCATTCCATCTGTATTTTCTAAAAGAATTATTGGCTTACTTTCTATTCCTAATCCATTTATAAGGTGTACATCTTGTGTTTACTATGTACACTTTTAATTATGTTTTTTTGTGCCAAAGAGATTCCTTCTGTACTTTCACATTGCTATTTTGACCCGTTGTATTGTCTAGTCCCATCAGCATATATTTGGTCATTTGAGGACATTAGAATAATTCGGTTTCATTTCCATTTCTCTTAGGTATTGTAGGCATGTTGGTAAGATATGCATGCAGTCTACACATACATATGTGGTTGTATGCGTGTATCTCTCTAGTATGCTATATATAGAAAGAGAAAGAAATTTAGAGGGGTCGGGAGGGGGTGGTGAGGGTTATTTAAATAGATTTATTATTCTTTTCACATACATATGCGAGGATTTTCCATTTATTAGTATTCAAGTCCTTCATTATATGATACATCATATGGTTATGTGGAAAATTAGATTGACAAATATATAGTCTTGAATAAAGTTCAAACCCTTATCTGAGACTCCTATGTTGTCTTTTGTGTAGCACGCAACATAAGTGGTGTAGGGAAAAATGTATGTTATTGGTGGTAAATATAATGGAAGCTATCTAAATGATATTCAGGTTGGTTTTTCAATCCTGAAGGGCATGGGATTATGTCCTTTTATTTTGAGCGATATATGCACCAAGGAAAATTTGAAATTGTATGTTTGTTGTGCAACTTTTGAAATTTCATAACTTTTCATTTTTATTGTGGGTTAATGGATGCTCCTTTCAGTGCAGGTGCTTGATATAAAGATTGTGAGGTGGTTTAAGATTGAACCAAGGTTGGATCTTTTCTCTCCATCTTTAGTTGAAGTTGCTTCTCGAGCAATTTTACGTCCTTTTGTTGGGCATAGTCTGGTTAATGAGCCACCCAGATGATGGATATGTGTTTCTATATGGAATTTATCTTGGCATTGATATTTTGAATCACTTTAGAAGAGATGTCTGTCGGATTATTTATTCTTACTATAGTTTTGATTCCAATACAATATACTAAACAATTTAACTATACAGGTACGATAAGGCACCAAACTTCTTGCTCTAGGTGTACACAACAAAGATTCTTTTGATACAATGGCAGGTCATCTATAGTAGTTTTCTTTAAATAGATAGTTAAGTGAGAACTTGGCACAATTTTGATTCCCCAATAAGGCTTGTCATGCTTGACTATGTAATTTGTAGTTTCCCTTTTTATTCGGTTGTATTTCAGTCTTTCGTTAATTTGTTTTTCCATCTAAATCATGGACGGGAATTTGGAAACAACTAGAGACTTCACTATTGTCAATAAGTGGTAACAGGGTAAACTTCTAATGCCTAAGTTCTAAGAACCTAATCTTGAGGTGTTCAAGAGAGTTCAACCTATGACCTTCCCGACTTGGGGGAGATATCTCATCTTTGACTCATAACTACTTGAGCTAACCCTCAGGGATGAAAATTTGAAGGACATGGGGGTGGGATTTGATCAACTTATATGTGCATGCGTCACAACATCATTTAATATAATCTCTTTGGCTACAACCACATGTTTGACCACTACCTCAAGGTACCCCATAGCTCTAGGAACATCCCTCATGGGAATTGAACCATGCTCATTGGCGAAAACTCCTTGCTCCTCAACAATGGATCCAACTTGTGTGGGCATTTTAAAATTGAAGCACATGGGGGTGAGATTTGATCCACTTATGTGATTTATTAATTTGTTATTTTTCTTTAAATAAACTATTTATCTTTAGATTATCAATTGCATTTACATCCTTTGATATGTTATGTTTTTTGACAGATCGTTTAAGTTCCATTTTTTAGCAACTTGTTGACTAATTGTCATTTATGTATGATGTTTAGTTCAACTTGAGTATTCCTAATGTTATGTTTAATATCACTTTTTATTCAGTTAGGTCATTCAATACTGTTATGCAACAAATTTCAAAAGAGCATGAAAAGAGCATAAATATACCAAAGAGAGTACTCCACACCTTAATAATGAAGAACATAAATTAATAGCAAGGCACTTCGAGGGGGAAACCTCCTTATACATTGTAATGAGTACACAAGACAAGACAAGACACGATACTCAAATGAAAATATCTCCTTCCTATATATATGAGATTAAGAGGTGCAATTACAACTCACTGACCCAAGCCGACATAACTAATATAACCATACTAATGACAATTACAAATAACGGACCAAAGCCGACATCAAAACTAATGCAATGCACCACAATATAAGGGGGAATGTGCTCACATTTAGGGCTTAACAAATATAGAGATACATACATGGTCTATATTGAATTCATCTAAAAAATCGTCAGTATGTTCCTTGTGATTATTTTATTTTTTTGTCTGTTGCATGATTTCAAGCATAATGGGAGATAGTATTGCAATATCAGCGCTAATAGTGTGTTTATTTATTGATCTTTTTAGTTGAAACATGGAGGGAAATTGTTGAATATCGTTGTGTCTACTTTGGTTATGTTTGGTGGAGAAGACTCGAAGAGGCATATTCTAAATGATCTCTAAATTCTTTATTTGGAAACGATGGCATGGGATGCTATTGAAGCTGTGTAAGCAAGGATTTTCTAGGCATTCAAGTTCTTGATGCGTTGTCTTAGCTAATGACCTATAGATGACATCTTGAAGTTGATACTATGTTATTTTTTGGGGATATTTTTGTATCCTTTGGGAAGCAGGTTTTGAGGGGGAACATTCTCTAATGCTCTTGATATTTTTCTATAGGGGCATGCCTCCAGCACTAAGGTCTAATCACACTACTGCTATTCACCTAGATCGATATCTTCTGTTCGTTGGTGGTGGTTCTCATTCTACATGTTTCAATGATATTCATGTCCCTGATTCGCAGGCTTTAAGTGATTAATATTGTTACCACTATTTTGGATGGTACACCTAATGTTAGTAATTTGAAAAACATTGAGTAGAGAAATATTGGGGATTGAAAATTGAAAATTGAAATTGATATATCCTTTATCAAATATTTGTTGGGATAAATGGTGTCTTTAGTTATTGTTCTATTTATATACTATACTTGGATGCCTCTACTAAATGTATGTTTGGAGAAATGATTTTCTTAGACATTGTTTTTCTAGTTACTATGCTTAAATGCAATCAAGTGTTTTCTTTTAACATGTCATGATGCACTCGACCCTCCATCCCCTAGGAAAGGGTGAAATATTCCTCATGGCTCACAAAGAGAAAACATGTCCCTAGTGAGATTTGAACCTAGGCGGGGAGGATAACAATTCATCCTCTCAAACACCTAAGCTAGACCCAATTGACTATGAATGCAGTCAAGTCTATATGAAAGATATTGATTCTGACATTGGTAGCATTTTTTTAGCAATACTGTACTGATCATTGCAACTTATGGATGATGGGAAAGGTAAGGCTGGAAAATAGGCACCCTTATCAATGTAGATATGTGATTCATCCCTAAGTGCAACTAACTAAAAATTAAAAGCAATAAACTATTTGCTAGATATTTGGTGTGGTATTATCTTACGGGACAAATACCTAGACAATAAAATACAAGGATGATTCAAAAGCAACTTCACACTTGTAGGCATAACCGAGATGTTATTTATAGATACATTTAAGATATATTGGTTATTGATCTTGAAATAAGATCAAGGGTTTCCATGATACCTTGGACTAAGTACCTAGATGTTGTAATTGGGGGGGAAGTGGAGAATGAGGTAAGAGATGGTGTAAGATCCTTTAGAAGGTGGTAATTGAGAATGATGTAAGACCATCTAATTAATTTCTAACTTTACTGTAATACTTAGCTTTTGATCACAAGATTATAAATTTATAATAGCCAAGATAAGATAATTTTATCAATGACCAATAAACAACCACAAATAGGTCAACATGAATGCTAAGTACATCTATGTTGATACGAAGTGGGAGCATAAAGGCCACTCCTATAAAAGATTAAAACTATATCTAACCTGTAGACTCTAAGATCTACACTAAATCATGTATTATTTGTAATGAGGTGGTTTATTTGATGTGTGTCAAGCCAAGCGGGTTGAGTTGTAATGACCACATTTAATGTAAAATGTAAATATGCATTGTAAGTGTTCCTAGCCTATACACCAAGGAAAAGGGCCAACTAGTGAATGGTCATGGGTTCAAGTTGTAGTCTTGGTTTTGTGTTATGTTTAAATGTTAAAAAACCAAAGCATAATGAATAATAATATAATAACCACCAAAAAGGTTGCTTTAGGAGAAACAAAGGGGCTATGAGTGCACAAGAGGGGAAGAGGTAAGGGACCACATGGGTGAATTGTCCTTGACATGTCCTATGGTAGAGTACTACCCTTTTGTCCACGGTTCACTAAAAATCTCTCCCACCCATGTTAGACTTATGTGCATTGAAAAAAATTGTCACATCCTTGGGGAAGGATCGCATTCCTCGTGCATGGGAAGGGATATAATGTGTAATTTTTGTGGGAGAGCCTATTTTTTTATTATTGTTGTTCCACTATCCCTCATGCTTCAAGAAACCCTTATGATCTTCCATGGCTGCCATTTCCTGTAACCAGCAGAAGAAACTCATGAACTTGGGAGTTGTATGAGCATGTGGTAGGCCAAAGTGGGTTGGTGGCTAGTAGAAGATAGTTCGGGTTCATTTCAGGGAAAATACATGGTTGTAAAATGAGTAGAGAGATTGGGAAGCTTGAATCCCCATTACCTACTTGTATGATTTGACTATTGATTGCAAATGATACAAGTTCTACCGATTGAAAATAAGCCTAGTTCAAGTAGTTCTAGGTATTCTCGGAAAGAAATCAACAATTCAGGTTCTTCATGCCTACACTAAAGCATTGGAGGGGATGAAAATGCCACCACATCTCGTGATTTGGGCTCTCAGGTCTCTATTGAGAATGGGGATGTGGCAAAAGGTGGATAATGGTACAAGAATTACAAAAGTAGTTGAGCTTCAGGAACTTATAGTTGTGGCAAATTAAAATGAACCAATTGAGGCATCACAAAGCAAAAGGGAAGCTAAACAAGACAACATTGCTAAAGGGAAATATGGTTTTAATCTTGATTGTGAACAAAATCCTAGTGTAGCTACTAAAAGACATGACCAATCAGAACAAGTTCAAGATCATAAGGATGTAACAACGGTCAAGGTATACATTCAATTGTTCATGCTTCATTGTTTAATATGCATGAATGTTGTAATTGTTTTATAGCCTTTTTATTTAGGTCAAAGTCACTATATTAGTTCATGTGCTCATATTGTAGGGAAAAAATCACTTAACCTAGACAATCGCAATCTCAGCAACATTGTTGCTGCCATCTCCAGTCAACTTAATTCCAGTCATCCAACACAAAAACCCCCCACTTACTAAGAGCGGGAAACACAGAGACTGAATTTCATGGGTGTTCTGTAGTCAATCAATCAATCGTTGTTGGGTCAGGAAAACTATAAAATCATGGGAATGGTGGCATGCTCAGTCATTATTGATGTTTCCAATGAGATCTTGGTGGTAATGCCGGAGAAACCTTCTGTAGAAAACTCCTCCTTGGAACTTTACATGTGAAAAATATATTACTGATTTTACTTACCCAAAAATATGGGCACGTGAAGAAGAATTTGATCACAAGGGTTTCATGATATCTCTTTTGTGAATTCACATCATATCCAGTAGAAACCATGAACTTGATTGGCCAAATATAGGGTCTTTCTATAAGAATATAGATTCAGATAAATAATGTTGTGTCCCAGCTCAAACCATGTTTTATGTTCCTACAAATAACAGGGCCAAGTTTTGGTACTTTAACGACTATGGCATGTTCCATCTCTGTATTTTCGATTCAGGACATTACTGGCGAGAGGGAACAGAGCAATACAATTTCATTGAGGAATGTTTTGCATCTATCGATGGACATAAACAACTATGCGTATCTTTATCAATCACCAAGTTCTGGGATAGTCTTCATATTTTGACTCTGTTGTAAAAGGTCTTTCATCCATATATTCTAAGGAATTGAAGGCAGATACTGTGGATTGGGAAATCCTGGCTACATTTTACAGTGGTTGGAAATTATCCACTGAAATTACTAGAGCATGAACTTGAAATTAGAGAAGAAATACACCAATAATACAAGATTTGATCTCACATGCAATTATGCCAATAATCATTATTCCATATTTGAAATTAAGTGATTAGATAGTCAACGTATTCAATGAAGTGAGATGGAGATATAGTTGTGACAGAGTGATGCAGAGTATTTGGTGTATTGACAATTAGTTGTGGATATTTTACTTGTTTTGGTGATTGTTTTTTATTTATTCAATAGAATTCTAAGCTTCGGAATTGTCCTCTTTTAAGAAAGTAAACTGATCAACTAGGTGATAAATGATCCCTAATCCACTTCATCCAACCATTACAAAGAGATGTAGAATAATGCTCTATTCAATGGTAAAGAAGTTATTAATTAAGATTGGTACAACACAGATGGTAGACTATTATTACAATTGGAACCATTGGAGGATAAATGGTATCAAGTTTTCTTATTTTGTGGAAAAGTAGGACACTAATTTCCTGAGCTGTCGAATTACTCCCAGCAAGCTCAACATTTCTGCTATTTTTAGAATATAGTTACACAGAGAGGAAGGAATTCAACATCTCATGAGAGATAAGATACAACATTTGAGAAGGAGTTGGAAACTATGTAATTGAAGGTTGGAGAAATCCCATGAGGGCCATTTAATTTTCTTAAAATCATGAATCCTTTGGAATATTACTGATCCCGCTAAAAATAGTGTCCCATAGGGCTTTATGGATGCTCTTCCCTATTACTACCAAAATATTCCAACCCCTCATCATACTGAACCTGTGCAGAAGTTCCTATCCAAGCTATATTCTTCAACAAGCGTCACATATATGAATTCAATGCATTTGTTATCTCTAGTAAAAATCAGAGTTATGAGAGGAAGTTGAAGCACAATTTCAGGTATGGAACATGTTCAATGCATCCACTCACTAGAAAGAGAACAAAGGTAAGGAAAAGTATTTACAAAGACCATGGTAAACTCAAGGTATGCAGTCTTGGATGCAAAATATGATTCTCTGATAGACATTGTGTCAAAATTAACCAGTGGGTCCCCTCTAATTGAGGGACCTTTAGTACTCGGCTCCTCCTCCAAATTAGTCTATTGGATCATTTCATTTCGCAACCTCCATGGCATATGTGAAGTAAATAGTTAGAGGAACAAGGTCCAAGGATGACCGTCAAGGAGGAGATGGAGACAGTTGATAAAAAAACCAACCTTTAGGTTGGTGTCAAACACGAATCCCTTAGTGGGAATGCTTTCTTTTAAATCTTACTTATAGAAGTATCTTGCAAAGTAGTTTTATTATTAGCTTAGTTTGTTAGGTTGTATAGAAGTTAGATCTATAGCTATGCTTATAGGATAGCAGGGTTAATAGATCAATCATTGGACAACAATTTTGAGTTTTGGGGACATTTTGAATCTCTAATGAATGACTTGTTTAAACTTTTTTTTATTAACTTGTTGTTTGGTTCAGCCATAGCCAACTTATAATAAAATTTTAACCGCTTGTGTTATAAAAGAAACATGTTTGATAGTGTTGGGAATAGGGTAAACATCATTTTAGGTTTTGGTAATTCTAGGTTTTCTAACCCCTTTTTGAAATAACCCCTTTTTGAAATAGAGGAGAGCATCCTAGATTTATCAGATTTTCTAAAGGTTTTGTCCCAAGCTTATCCTCAGTTTACCAAGGTAAACTCAGGGAATTCAGTACAAACTTTAGCCAAAACCAAAATTGAAACCCAACCATATTCACATCATCAATAACTAAGGTACATATATCTAAAACACTGACTCCACGGAATTCTGAGCAAAATTTTAAAAAAGTTTAATTGAACATTGTTAAACAATGTACAGTATACATAATACCAAAAACAACAGTCACAAACATAGTATATAAATACAATTTGTCAAATATATAATGCAAAAACCTAGAGCAACATCCTGGAATTATACAAAGAATTCTTTAGTGGGTTGAGTTTCCATGGTTGATCTTGAAGAACCCAAGGAAACCCGTACAAACTTTAGCTATAATCAATCTTGAAAACCAACCTTATTTACATCCAGAGTCAAATGTAGACTCCATAGACCTCAAATATTGGTTCCATGGAATTCAAAGCAAACTTCAAGGTAGTTTACTCGAATGTTGTTATAGTTAAACTATGTACTGTATAGCAAAAAAAATAGTTATAAAAATAGTTTATAAAGGCAATATGTCAAATAGACAATCCAAAGCATAACAGTCTGAAATTATACGAAGAATCCTTTAGCACGTTGAGTTTTATTAAAACCTCTATAGAATAAATTTTCAGCAGCAACATTACATAAATGAAAATTTTCTTTAAATGATCTATCAACAAGTAGGCCTGCCTTCGGTATTGGTGGGGCATTTATGTTTTGTGCTTATGTTTATGTTAATTTTAAAAGGTCCTGGGTTTTCTATCAACATTATTTGTAATTGCTTTGCTTAAATGTCATTCTAGATAGACCTTTTTAAAGGCTATCACCGTTGGTCACATACATTTTGCAGCCTCTTTTTATTGTAAAAAAACCTTGTAATTATTGCTCATATTTTTTTCTATTAAGAAATTTATTTCAAAAAGAAAAGAAAAATGAAGGTTGTTTATTCCAGATGTGAAGAACATAGTGTTTGAGAAGATCAAATTTCCCTAATTGTTACTCTTTCGAGGTTTTTGTTAATATGAATCCTATAAACACTGGGTCAACTTCTGTTTAGTTGCATCGACCATTGGGTCAACTTCTGTTTAGTTGCATCTTCGATATAGAAACCTCAAGACATATTCCAATACATGCTCAATAAGGATAAATCTATTATTTTGTATAGCTACCAAATACTAAATACCTAGTAAGACCTTCTTTAATGAGGCCACATTACATTTATTAAATGTCAATTACTTAATGGACCTTCTTTAATAATAATTAACATTGTGAACCTAATCCACATTACTTTAAATGACCACCATGCATAAAATGCCCACCATGCATAGATTTATAGACCTTATTACACTCCTATTACACCCCAATACTTATACTCGTGATATACATCCATAAACCAAATAAATTGGTCCAAAAAATATGTCCATACAAAAACATTTTTATAATATATTATTTTTATATTTTAAATTTTATAATTTAATTGTTTAAATAATTAATACTTTTATATTTATATATGTTATATAATAAATTGTAAAATTTTGTTCATTGGTTGTACTTTGGGTAGTTGGGAAGAATAATTGTTTCCGAGGTTTAATTTTTTAAAATGACATGATGCTCTTGTTAAGCCCTTATTGTAATGATTGTATTTCTGATCATAACTTGATTAATTTATTTTTTTTGTAAAATTTTAAAAGATAAAAAATAAAAAAACAAATTTCAAATATTTCAAAAAACCAAACCTTAAATAGATATTTATCTACTAACCAGTTATATAATGCATTCTTCCCTCTGCTATTTCCCTTAATTGCACATAATAAGTTTTAATAATTATATTTGATAAAATGTGAATTAAAAAATGAATAAACTCATTGAAAAGTCTTCCCTCTGTTATTTCCCTTCTATTTCCCTTCTCGTTGCAAATAATAAGTCTTAATAATTATATTGATAGAATGAGAGTTAAAAAATGAATAAACTCATTGAAACGTTTTAGTAGGCAAAGTTTTGATTGATTCATTTATTTGATTATCTGAGTTTCTGATAATTTTATGGTTAATATTTTCATCAATATAATAGCATTTGTCACTTTTATGATCTCGCAAAATTTTGAAATGCTTGTCACTTTTAAGTTTTTAAACATAAAATGGCATCGATTGTATTTGCGACGGCAGAGGGAGTGATTTGTTTTGAATATCTTCTTCTTTGAAATTAGTAGGAGATTTCATGTATAAAGATGCTCTTCTATTTGCAATTTGAAGTACACACAAATACATTTACACATTTCCATATAAACAATTAGACGATTATGAAAATTATTACCAACGAAACACGTTGCCTTTTATGATTTGTTGTTATGATTTGTTCAAATTCTTTGAGCTGTGACACATTGTTTCAAGACTTTAGTTTGTTTTTTAGTGGAAAAAAAATACCGCACTTTTGTTAGTTATATAATAAATCAAAAAGTATATATAGTCTTGATAGCATATCTATATCAGATAGGTCAAAAAATAGCCTGCAGCCAAGTAACAGAAACACAGAACAGAATAACTCGCTCATTAACCAGACATTACTAAAACAGAAATGTATAATAGGTGACTACTTGAGTCAACCGAAAAGGTCTAATCTGCATCATCCAAGAAGAACACCGAACCATTTTGTGTATTTATACCTTCAACTCATTCTTCCCAAAAAAGTATTCCAGCCTCTCCATCCAGTGCAAGTTTAGATAATGAATCTGCCACATCTTTTAATTCCCTGTAGATGTGCTCTATTGCAAGATCATAAAACCAATTCATCATGGTTTTAAAACTGTCACTCCAATGCTTTAGATGTATAGCCTTCATTTTTAAAATCCCCTTTGCCCATTTTATAATGAACATGGAATCACCATATATTTTGAAAGAACCCAGATCACACATCATTGCCACTTTGAGAATGCCCCACAACCTTAATAATTCAGCCTTTGAATTCGAACCTTAACCACCCGAGATATAAAATTTATAAGAAAGACTCTCACCACAGTGAATGTGAAATTCAACCCCACATCTCTGACCTGATGTTGCACTATCAAAGCATCCATAAGCTGTGCCAACAACATTACAGTTCCACTTCAGAGATCTGCTAATATTTTTTTCCTTGTACCCATAATTTTTATAGGAAAAGAAAAGTTTCCAGAAATTAAAGAGGGTAAATTTAATATCAGGCACAATATTCTGGAAAATAGCAGCATTGCGGGTCTTCCAGACACACCAAGCTGCAATACCAAGGATATTTTTATAATCCCCATTCCTCTGGATCCAAATCTTATAAGCAAATACAAAGTTCGAATCCGGCCAAACCCCATTTACTTTAAGCGAACTACAAAGAGAATGCCAGAAAGATTGAGAGAAACTGCAATGGAAAAAAAGATGGTCCACTGACTCACCCGCTTTCCTACATAAAATGCATATGTTTGGACCAATCTTTCCTCTGCGCAAGAGGTTTTCATGGGCTAGCAATACCCATTCTGTTTATATCTAGAATTGTTCCCAAAACGGCAGAGGATCTACATCAGGCGAGCTCATATCTGTGTCTTCACTCTCTTGCGGTGACGCGCTGTATAATCTGGGATCTAAATCTGCATGAGATCCTGTAATGAGGGCGAAGAGATTAGCATGTTGCACACTAATGTTAGCCAGCTCTGTTTGTGTTGAAGCCAATTGCGATTGCAGCTCTGCTACTTTATTCTGCAGATCATTGATTACTCCTACACAGCCATGTACAGGATCTCGAAACCTTTGGCTTGCTTCGTACACCATGCTGCTGACTGCATCGCCCCTCTGCTCGGCCGGAAGATCCTGCAACACCGTAACGGATTATCGCACCATAGTTTTTACTAATCTAAAATAAAATCTCGATAATCAGTTTTTTTTCTTGAATTTTCTTGACTTGATGAGTTGTTTCGAATTTTTATATTTGGAGTTGAAGTGATATGTACTGTGAGAAACCACGACTCAGGGGTATTTAAGCTATCAAACACACTAGAGAATCGCACCTACCTGAAAACCGCAAAATCTCAACAATCAATTAATCACAACTGAAAAAAGATTTCTATGTGGCTTTTGGGGAATACTGCATTAATTTTGTAATTTCAGGTTATACAAAATTTTATTTAGATTGGGGTTTCAACCCGGATACATAGCTTCAAACCAAATATCTATTTGAATGGAATATAAAACAATCAAATACCCCATTTGACATTGATCACAATTCGTTGAATTAAACTCTGGAATTTGGGAGATTACTAAATTTGTAGCAGTAAACTAATATTTTTGTCTCATAAAACCATTCCTTTTACATTTCAACTATTCCTTATTGTGCTTTTAAGCTGCATTGTTTACCAGTAGAACAAACCTGTAGTAGTTTGATGACGTGCCCATTTCCGAACACTCTGTGTACCAACAGGAATTTCTGAGGATTGCTTTGGGGAAAATAAGGCGCGAGCACGCATTTCTCTGAACATTTCTTTTTCTGTACCTTGCAAGCAGCACACGATGTTTGTGATTTGGAAGAAGTGACTTCACTCATCTGCAAAACAATTCCAGTCTGTTCTGTTAGCAGCAGCTTTCATAGCAGTTTTTTTTGCAATATTAAACTACGAATTCTTCCACAAGTATTTATTACCATTTAGTTGCTGTGTGAAGTCCCAGCTCTTTTTTAAACGGGACGGACTACAGAGAAAATGGAAGAAACAAAGTTCAAACTACATAGAAAATAGAAGAAACAAAGTTCAAATATATACACGGAGGCTCGGAGCAGAGGAAGAATAGAGTCCTACGCGTTGACGGGGAAATGTATGTAATCATGGTCAATCCTCTGTTGTTAATAGTACAGGGGTTAGTTAGCGTGTACGATTCGGCTGACCCGCGTGGTTTGAGCGGACCAGCCGTGGCTGGTGTGGGAATCGGGCACAGGGATCAAATTTGAAGGGTGGGGTCCCATTTCACTATGAAGAGCTATGAGATATTGAACCCTTCAATGCTGCCATGTAAAAATAAGTTATTCTTTTCATTTGAAAATGTAATAGTACATCAAAATTTCAATGTTTACTGACGTAGTAAAGTTGAGAGGCTTTATTTTTCAGTGGATATAGCAACACTGAACATTATATATGTCATATAACACAACCATATTTCGCCCCGATCTAGCGACCCATTTGAAGTAACAAAATTTCATTCAAATAATAATATTGTGTTTGAACTTTGAAGTTACAGAATTTTAATCAAATAACAAATTTTTTAAATAATTGATGGGATCATGAATGGATAAAATGATGTACATACCTGTAAATTCATAGGATGTCAAAAATCTAGTCATCCTTGAAGTTGAGCTCCTCAAAGAAAACGAATTTCTTTAAATATGTTTATGGCAGGCTGGCATTGCCAGCTTCGCTCCGCAAACTCTCCCGGAGGACTGGAGGAGATAGGGTAGGTGGAACTTGGAAGTAGCTCAACCACAGTGGAATAGGGGTATAAGAAAAAGCTTGTTTCTATTCATGCAATATTATATATTGATGGCCGGAGCCATGGAAGCATGGAATTCGAGCATTGACTTGATACAACAAAGAAAACAAAAGGTGGAACTCGGGAGCTGCAGGATTGACTTGATACAACAAAGAAAACACAGGGTGTGAGGCTGGGAGCCGTAGATGGTAGGATTAACTTGATACAACAAAGAAAACACAGGGCTATAGGTAGGGGCCACGGGCAGGAGCAACAACCTGCAACATTACAAGAAGTTTATGGATTGTGGATTTTGTCTGAAATGCCAAATTCGCGGGGGCACATTAACATAATATATTATACATTGAATACTCAATTAACTCACGGAGTCAGCATTCACAAATTGGTATGTGATAACTTGTAACTTGGTAAGCCCGCTAGCAACAACACGTATGAGCCACCTACTAGGTTTAATAATTTTGTTGATGCCATTAAATGTGTTAAACACGTAAGCGCTCGCTACAAACACGAGAACTTCGAAGCGTTCAAGCCATGGGTTGCTCAGTGTAAGCCCATCCACGTAAGTTGCTCAATGATATTATTAGAGGCCCAATGGTCCATGATCCATGGATGATCGAACACGTGGATATTGGAGAGTAACCGAGTCCCACTCCCAAGTCACCTAGCTAGTAGCCGCATTCCCAATTTCCCACTAAAAATTGTTGATGGGTGAAATTTGAAGCTACCCTTCTGTTGCAATTTTAAACAGTAGTGGTTAATTTAATTATTGAAGGGCTTACCATGAAATTAAATTTTTTTTGCATGGTAAAATTTGAAGTGGCCTTCTATGACGTGTAAAATGACCTCTGAAGGGCCCTGAAGGCTTCAAATTTGAAGCCTGATCGGGGATCCTTTTAATTAAAGCAGAATTCTCGTGGAAAATGATTCACATTAAACACTTCGCTAAGCTCCAGGAAGGTAATGGTTGATGAAAAAGATTTTTATTTGGTAATTTCGGAGAAAAAGGATATTTCAAGTTGATGAGAATTTTGGAAAAAAAAAATTGGTAAGTTTTACAGTAAACCTTTTTTTTTAAGGGATATAAATTATAAGTGATACAAAGTTTTAGACTAATGAAAAATTCCTTCGAAAAAATCTGAAAACATACGTTCTCATTGAAAGAGAGTTCATTGAAAGAGAGTTCCTCCTATTGAGAGGGATGTAGTTTCTTTAGGTTATAAGAGAGAATATGAGAAAGTAATCATTGACGTCATAATTTGGATTTGGAATAGGAGAAAAAGTTACACTCAGGGGAAAAAGTTGCATTCGGGAGAAAAACGATGAAACCTTAGCTTTGGAACCCTAGTTGTACTTGGAGTCATAATTTGGATTTGGAATAGGAAAAAAAGGTTTACTTGGGAGAAAGAGGATGAAACCCTAACTTTGGAACCCTAGTTGTACTCGGAGGAGGTATTCTTTGTAGTTTTATTGGGGATTGGTCTCATGGCATTAGGGTTTCGTGAGATGGGACTTGTCTGTTTAGTCTAGGCTTGGGTCTTCTCCTTCCTATTTTCCATTTTTTCTCTGATTTTACTGTTGAAACTAGGAGTCCGCCTCTTGTTTTGTCAGGGAGGCTTAGTACCAACCTAGTATAAAAAAAAGTGGAAAGTTTTATCTTTGTTTTATCTCTGTATTTTCCTTTGTGGTCCTGTCAGTATATGGGCCAGTCACGTTTTTGTCGGGTTTCTTCGGATGACGCCACTGTATATTCTCCTCGTAATGGCGATCTTTCTGGTTTTTAAGGCAAGCAATCTGATAGTAGGGTTTCTGACCAAGCTAGGGTTTATGCTCCATCGTCGAGATCTAACTCAAGGGTTTGGATAAACCCTCTCTCGCAGGTGATATTTTCCTCGCCCCTAAAGAAGCTGGCATGCTCACGTTCTTCGGCTTATGGCTTCCTGGAATTTTTCTCCCCAACCAACCTTTATCGAGCTGAGGTTCCTCTGTCGGACCCTTGTGAGGATGGCCTTTCTGACCCTGTTGTTCCCAGTTTCCACTCCAGGGGGTTTGGTGAAAGGCGAGAAGGCCAAACTTCGTCATAGGATTAAATGCGAAAAGGAAAAAAAGGGGCGGGCCCTATGCGTTCTGGGTAAGAATGTTACCTTTGACATGGTGAAAGGTTTATTGTCCAGAGCCCTGTTGGGAAAGTTTGAATACATCATACCTTCTCACTCAGATATTTTAGACTGGGTTTCTAAGACTTGGAAGCCTTGCATATATTATGTGCCCTAGATTATCATGCTAGTGAATGGGTGGATATATTTTCATTTCTTGTCATAAGAAAGTCTCCATGCTATTATTTCTAGGTATTGGGTCATAGGTCATGGCTCACTGGTTTTATGTCAGTGGCACTTGGCCTTTGACCCATGGAAGGATAAATTGCGACGTAGGCATTTGTGGGTGGTGTTTCCAAGTTTTCCTCTCCAATGTTGGAATCTTCTTCATTCATGGATGTTGCCAACTCTATAGGGCATTTTATTCCAGTCGAGGAAGTGACTCTTATGGCTACTAATTGTAGTGTTCATCAAGTTCTGGTGGATCTGGATACCTCAAATGGCCTCCCTACAGAGGTGGAGGTTCGTTGGGCAAAGGTCTATTTCATCCAATGCATGGACTACTTGAAAATCCCTTTCTGGTGTTTTTGTTGTCACAATATTGGGCATTTGTGGCATTATTGTTCTGGGCGTCCCGGTGACCATTCGGGGATCTCTGATGACTCTTCTTCTTCGAGGGAGAAGCATGATGAGATGGAACCAACTCTCTCTTTCCCTCTACCTTTGGACAGGGATTTGGCTGTGCATTTTATGGGAAAGTTTCATACTTTCCTTCCTCTCCTCTTAAAGTCTCTTTCAGTAGAAGAAATCTTGGGTGGTTTAAAGTTGAAATCACCTTTGTCTGGGGGGGACTGTAGTGGGTCGTTGTCGATTGTTTCCTTTCCTACTATGTGAACCACTCATTGGGGATGTCGGGACCAAGGCTTGACCTTTTCACATCTCCCCTTTCAGTTTATCTTCCTCCTCCCACTGTTGCTTACCCCCCTGTTCCTTTGGTTGGGGAATCTGTTTCTCGGTCCCTCGTGACATCCACAGTGGAGGGTCTCCCTTCTTAGACCTCTCCCATGAGGGATCCATCTCGGTTAGAAATTGCTATTTCCCCATCTCTTATTGAGGATGTCCCCTCCTCTCCTTCATTGGATGGAGGTTTGCTTCACTTGAAAGACTCCACGAGAATGGATCATTTTCCAACTTTTCTACGTATCCTGATGAGAAGGGTGAATTCCCTACTATTGACTTTGTCAAACATCCTTTTGTCACTTCTAGAAAACAGAAAAAAGGCATAGCTTTGGTTTCTTATATGGTTGAGAAGGCCCCTACTCCTCCCTCTTGTGTCAATCCTAAGGTGTCCTCTTTGTTCTTGGTGTCTATTGCTTTATCCTTTTACTCTCCCTCTTCACCTATCCTTGGGGATCTTAGAGTAGGTAATCCCTCGAATTTGGTTTCTTAATGATTTTTTTGTCCTTCAACATCAGAGGGATCAGTAGTCCCCACAAAAGAGCTTCCTTAAAGAGAGTTATAGAAACCCTTTAGTTGGATGTGGTTATGTTGCAAGAAACAATGCCTTCGACAACAAAAGCTTGTGATTTTTTTCTCAAAATCAAACCCTCTTGGAATTGTAGTGGGGGTCTTCTTGCTGCATGGAACCCTATTAATGGTGATCTTAAGCTTTTCAAAACCATTGCAGGGATATTGGTGGAAGGCTCTTTCAAGGGTTTTAAAAAACCATTGAGCCTGTTGAATATATACGACCCTTATTGGGACAAGACGATTTGTTGGTAAAGGATTTATGCTTCAGGGATTTTGAGGAATCCTTCTCTTATTGTCACTGGTGATTTATATATGACCATGTCCTCTGTGAAAGTGTCGAGTGCGGGAAAGGTGGGTGTTCCCCTTGCATATTTTTCCATAGAGCTTTTTGGCAACATAGGCTTGTTTGATGTGGAGCCTAGTTCATTGGTTCCTATGTAGACTAATGGTCGTATTGGCAGGAATGGAGTGGCAAAGAGGTTGGACAAATTCTTAATGGTTGTTGGTTTGTGTGATGATGTTGGAAGATATAGGACCTGGGCCATCCCTGCTGGAGTGTCGGACCATAGGGATATTGCCCTTGAATTATACTTTGACAAAAATTTATGTTATTATCCCTATAAATTCAATCAGACTTGGTTTGAGGATAGAGACTTTTGCAAAAATATTAAGTTATGGTTGTCACAGCTTTCAGCTTTAGATTCTAGGTCTCCTTCTATTTGGTTGATGGATAAACTAAAATTGCTAAAGTCAGAAGTGGCTTCTTGGGACATAACAAAAAAGAAGGAAAATGAATTGCAGTTGCTATCTCTCGAATAAGAAATTTCTGAGCTGGCGGGGAAGATGGATGGGGAGTTTTTCTTCTTTGACTGAAAGAGGAGATTGGAAACTTTAGAACTGTAAAAATCCTAGATTTTAAAATAGATTGAATATACCTGGAGGCTCAAGAGCCATGCAATGTGGGTATCTCAAGGCGACTCAAACACTAAATTTTTCCAACGTTTTTCCAATCAGCGTAGGATCTCAAATTCAATATGGGAACTGAAAGGTCGCTCTGGGGAGTTGGTCTCATCACAAGACGACCTCAAGAAGGAGGCGGTTGATTATTTTGAAAACATATATAAAGATGGGAACTCTACAAATATGAGGGAACAATTGCAAATTTTAAATTATTATCCTCATTTTTTCAACATGGAGGAGGGTGAGAACATCAGGGACGAATTTAGTGTAGAAGAGATCAAATTAGTTCTAAATCAGTTTGCTAAGGATAAAAGTCCCGGTCCATATGGCTGGACCGTGGAATTTTTTATCCACTTTTTTTATTTGGTTGGGGAAGACATCAGCAGGCTTTCGAGGAGACTCGAATGTATCATTTTATCCCTATTAGCATGAATGCTACTTACATTGCTTTGATTCCCAAAAGGGACAAGCCATAGAGCTTTGAAGACTACAGGCCAGTTTCACTTTGTAACCTTATTTATAAAATTATTGCCAAAATCATATCTAATAGAATCAAACCCTTTTTGGCGAGGTCTATGTCGATGGAGGAGTTTGGTTTTCTTCCAAATCATCAAAATATGGAAGTGGTTGGTGTAGTCCAAAATTGTAAGCATTCTATAAAGACTAGGAATCATAAAGCTTTTATCTTGAAAATGGATTTAATCAAGGCTTATGATTGCGTCGATTGGACTTTTCTTCGCTTTTTCATTCTTCAGATTGGGCTCCCGATTGAGGTTACCAACTGGTTGATGGCTTGTGTCACTTCAACAAATTTTATGGTGTTGATAAATGGGTCTCCTTCTCCTTTCTTTCCTTGTGGAAGGAGTTTACGCCAGGGGTGTCCACTCTCCCCTTTATTATTTATGTTGATTATTGAAGGGCTTAGTAGCTCCTTTGAGGCGGCCATGAAAGATAATAAGCTCAAAGGTATTAAGGTCTCTCACTCCCTTTTCATAACACATCTATTATTTGTAGAGGATGTGCTTATTTTTTGCCATGGTTCAATTGATGAATGGACCTGTTTTCGGGCTATTTTTTAGTCCTTTTGCTCCGCTTCAGAAATGTCTATCAATGTCCAAAAATCAATGTTTATGTTTAATTGTGAAGACACATATATTGTTGAGCAAATATCCCAGCTCTTCTCGATTCACATGGAGCATTTGGATACCAGTTTCAAATATCTTGGATACTTTCTAAATCCCAACAGTTATCATGTTGAAGATTGGAAATGGCTGTTATGAAAATTTGAGAAGCAAATAAATGTTTGGTCCTATCGATGGTTGTCTTTGGGAGGCCGCCTTTGTCCAAATTTGTTCTAGAGTGTATCCATGTTTATTGGTTTTCTTTAATGTCGGTTCCATCCTCTATCATAAATGGTATTAGAAGATTTATTTTCCATTTCTATGGGCAGGCAGTTTACATAATTATAAATTTCATCTTTCATCCTGGGATATCATCTCCTCCCAAAAAATTTGGGAGGATGGGGTATGAAACATCTGGATTGGTTTTGTTTGGATTTGAGAGCTAAAAGTCTTTGGTGTGGTTTATTTGGCTCCAGTTTTTGGAGCAAAGTGGTTGTATCCAAATACCTTAAGTTTGTTTTCGTTCCGCTTTGGATTCGTAATTGTTTGAAACCTATGGCAAGTGCTTCTATAATTTGGAAAGGGATTCTCAAATCGCTTCCACTGATCAGGGGATGGCTCAGTTGGAAGATTGGTCGTGGTTCATAGATTGAGGTAACGTATTCACTCATTTTTGGGTTCCAGGGACCAGTATTTTCTATCAAAACCTTTGTTGGTTCAACTATTTCGACATAACATCTAGGTAATTTCACAAGTTAAACAACAAGAGCAAGATTCATCATATTGGTATTAGGACTCTGATTTAGGTCTCTCATCAGAAGTGGCTGCTGAATGGGATCAATATATTTGTTACTGCATAGTTCTGGCATTAAGTTATTGGATGGAGAAGATACCCTGGTGTGGGACTGGGGGAACGCTAATGGTATACTCTTAGTTACAAAGGCCTACGAGGATTTATCTTTGTGTTATGCCTCTCCCATCCTGAAATGGTGGGCTAGTATTTTATAAAAGTGGAACATCCCATTAAAGGTCAAATGCTTCTTGTGGATGTGCGTGGAGAACAAGATCCTTTCGTGGGACAATCTACTCAAGAGGGGTTTCTTGGGTCCTGGTCTTTGTTCTTTGTGTTGTGGAGATGGTGAATCGATTTCCCATCTATTCAATCATTGTCCTTTCTTCATATCTGTATGGGAAGATGTTAGGACTCTTTTACCTCACCAAGATTTATGGATTGTATCAAACTTTCAAGACTGTTGTTATCATTGGTTTCACTCAGCTCGTTTGTACAAGGAATTACCTCTTTTTGTTATTTGTGAAGTTTGGAAGGCTAGGAATAGGGCTATCTTTGATGATATCAAACCTTCGATATTTCTTGTTAGTACAGATTTTTTCCTCCTTTCTCAAGTTTTATAAGAAGAAGCCTCTAGCTAAACTGAGAATTCTTAGGTTGCTTCAGTTGGATGACTTTACATCTTTTGGGTTCTTTGATGGAGAGGCCCAAGGTGGTTGGTGTGGGCCAGTATGATGCTATAGGTGTGGCCTCATCACTATATCAGGCTGCAAATGGGGGTTGGGAAAGGCATGAATACTAAGGCATAGTTGGTGGCTCTTTGGGGACTGCTTTGGGTGGCAAAACGTAAAGGTATTTTCAGTCTCAACATTTTTGGTGATTCCCGAATGGTGATAGATTGGGTGGAAGGAATTTCTAGACTCCAGGTGGCACATTTGGAGCAATGGGCTGATCAGGTTCGGGAGTTGATATGTGATTTTTCCTCTATCTCCTTTGCCCATATCTACAAGGAGCATAATCAACAAACAGATTCCTTATCAAAATTTGCTATTGGGCGTTTGGATGGTTTTATCTTTTTCGAAGACATTGTCGATAATAGTGTGGTGGATTCAGCCTCTTTTTTTGTGTTTTTGAAGCCTTTTGGCTTTGCTTGGTTGATGGTTATTTTGTCTTTATGTATAGGACTAGTTGTATCCCTTGGGGGAAAGCTTATGTTTTTATATGAGTGTTGCTCTCTTTGTAAATTTGTTTTGGGTCAAGACAATGTCTAGATATGATCTATATAACTTTATAACTTTGATTATATATAAAATAACAAGTTACGGCTTTTTCAATTTTAAAAGAAACAATTGGATTTGGAAAAATATTGATGATAAGATTTTGGATTTTGATAAATATAAGAAAATGAACAAAGTTAAATTTACTTTCTTATTATGCAGATATATTTTTGTTTTTAGAAATGAATAAAGGTAAATATTTTATAGTGGGGATAAGCTTATTAGTTGTATTTCTTTTTAAGATGTTAAAAAATTTGTTCATGTTCATCTATTAAATAAAATGGAGACTCTCATGGTAAGCTCAATCCATGGATGAGTAGGATTTTAGTTCTAGTTCAGTGTTATGAAATATTTTGGTTCTAATTCCTTGTTATAAATGAAGGTGGAGGTTTCATGTTCCTTATTTTGGTATCACTTATAAATGAAGGTGGAGGTTTTATATTCTTTATTTTGGTGTCATCTGATTTAAATTAAGAAGTTCAAAAAAATCATTTCCAAAAGCTTTATGAAAAATGATATCTATTGGATGTGTAGAGTAACTCCATTTGTTTTTTTATGTGATATTTTATGATATCACATAAGTAGCCAACCTTTTCACCAAGTGAAAAAAATAACTCCGACATTGCCAAAAATCCATTGGATTATTTTTTCAAAAGTTTGAATTTACTCACTTTTAACTAATTGATGGCATAATCCATAATCCAAAATCAACATGCCTTTTTGGAGCTCCCAACTCAATGTGTGCGAACAAGACTCTAGGAATTTGACGAATCGCATACTCAAATTCAACAAAGTTTAATTATAAGATGAAGGAAAAGTTAGAAAAATAGCAGGACAAATCGGTCCTTTTTCTAACTCCATGGGTGTATGCTGAAGAATAACTAGAAGACTCTTTGGTTTATTTTCCAACATTGTTAAAATAATAATAAAAATGTTTTATCAAAAGTTTAGAAAGATAATTTCTTATAAGGGAAAATCTATCCTTAATGGTCCTTTTTCTAACTCCATGGGTGTATGCTGAAGAATAACCAGAAGACTCTTTGGTTTATTTTCCAACATTGTTAAAATAATAATAAAAATGTTTTATCAAAAGTTTAGAAAGATAATTTCTTATAAGGGAAAATCTATCCTTAATGTTTAATATAGTATACAAATTATATAAAAAAATTATATTTTCAAACCACTAAATATGTGATAAACCCAATAAACTGAATCTATATAAAATCTATACCTCTAATGCAATTAACTTAAATAATAGAATATTAAATATGAATGGATCTAAATAGTTTTGACTTTTAAATTAATTAAATATTCAACTATTAAACATCATATATAAACTTTTTAACACTTAGAATATTTATAATTAAAATAAATTAATTTATTTTTTAATGCCAAAATACACATTAAATTATATACTTTCCAAGGTGTGAAATAATATGCCACATTTCTTTCCATGTCCTTAAAATCCCTTTAAACCATGTAAACTTTCAAACTATATTTTACTAAGTGAGATGCTTTCATAATAGGAAATCGTAGTCATCGGTGATGTGATATTTTACAAGTATCGGTGATGTAATGCTAAGACAGTTTGGGTTTGATTTACATTTGTGGGTAAATCTTTTTTAAACTTCTTAAAAATAATCAATTTTATTTATACAAAATATTAATTATCCCATAGCTCTTTCATTGAAATATGTGACTAGATTAAGGATTCTCAAGGATTTATGCTCTTACATGGGTATGTCCGTTAATATTGACAAAACCAAAGTTATGATTATCAAGTCTAAGAAAGACACCTAAGCTAATTTTGTTTATGACAATAACAACTTGGAGGAAGTGCCCTGTTACAAGTATCTTGGAATTGATATCCATCACAAGCTCAACTGGAACTATAACATTGAGAAAAGGATTAACGGAGGGTGGAAAGCTTATTTTGGCCTAGAAAACAATTGCAAATTGGCAAATCTAGTGATGTGGGATAAAAAGAAGTTCCTTTTTGAAACTCTCGTCACTCCCATTATCTTGTATGGTTGTGAAGTTTGGGGGTGTAGCATCTCTCTCGAGTCCAAGAGAAAGATCGAGCAAATTCAAAAATGTTTTATCATGTATAGTCTCAAAATTAAGAGCAACATGCCCTATTATGTTCTCCTTATGGAAGTGGGTCTCTCCCCCATTGAAAGCATAACTATGTATAGATACTTGATGTACTAGAATAAGATAAATGACATGGCAGACCATAGACTCCCTAAAATTGCTTTAAATTCTATTCAAGGTCATCTTCGGCTCAAGAGAGGTTGGTACAAAGACACCATGGCTTTGTTAAGTCATTGGGGGATTGATAAAAACACCGCTTTGGAAGATATCAACAACCTCAAAAAAACTATCACATATAAGTTCAAAGAGAGAATGTGGGACAAGAAAGAGTTAGGAGGTAAAATCGAGTTAAGATATTACAAGGAAGTCATTAATCCTAATCTGGAAGACCAAACGTACCTCTCTATCTTAACAAGTTCAAAGAAGAAAATTAATATAGCCAAGATAAGAACGAACTCCCATGAGATTCATAGTGAAATAGGACAATGGATAATTCCTAAAACACCATGGGAGGAAAGGATCTGCCAACTCTGTGAGTCCATAAGTTTTGAGGACGAACCTCACTTTCTTTTAGAGTTCCCTACACACACCCACATTCAATCACAGTTTCCTAATCTTTGCTATAACTCTAATCTCCATAATCTTCTGACTTGTCAAAAGTATGGGAACCTAGGCACGCTTCTTTCTCAGCTTTCCCTTCATAGGAATCAAATTTTACAAAAATCTAAGTAATTCATTTATCTTCTCTTAAGGTCCTATAAACCAAAGGGTCTTAGTGGACGTTAATCATCATCATCATCATCATCATCATCAATTTTGATCATCTCCTCACGATTATAAATGTATAAAATTGAATCAAAGAGAGCAATGCTCATTACAACATAGACAAATTTACTATTGTTCTACAGGGAATTACTACCTAAAAAGAGAGCAAAAAGACAAATTGTTTTCACCATACTATCCTGTCCACAGTAACCCAAAATATGACATGTAACAGATCCAACTTATATAGTTAGTAGTTTTCAAAAAATACAAAGCTGAAAGGCTAATACTTAGGCAGTTAAACTATGGTTCCATAAGTCATAAGTGCTGAGATACACCATCAATACATCAAGTATGTCCCACTAGAGACAACATCATTCTCCTTAAGTTCTTCAAAATGTAATAGTCCTTCATCCAAGTCAATGGTTGTTTTAGGAAAAATATATGCTTATGTGTTCAATTCTCAGTAGATATGCTGGAAATTTAAATTATTAAAGGAAAAAACAAGTCCTTGATGTTTTGGAACCAATGCACAAATGTTAACACCTATAAATATGATTTTCCAGAAGCCCAATCTATGATAACCTTTATGAATCTCCCAATACCTGCAAAGACATGACACCAACATTAGTGGCAAGCTTCAGTAAGGACCATAATGCTAGAAGTTCATCCCAAGTGTTGGTCTCTACTCCACATCTCATCCATAAGGAAAAATAATGATCCTCTTTAAGTTTTAAGGTCATGCCACCTCCGTAGTGGCTAGACTGCGCAACTCCATCAAAATGTCCCACTATAGAGGTACCAAAAAGTATAAGCTCAATAATATTCGTCTAATTTTTTTGTTTTTCTCCTCTATTGTGTTCCAAAAAGTATGCAATAATTTTCGAGCTCACAACAACAATATTTTGTTTCCTGTTGTTGAAGATAGAATCATTTCTAAATCTCCATATTCCCTAGCAAATAAAGATCGGAAGTTCTTTGAACTGCCTCTTCTTCGTTATCCATTGTTCCATATTATGGTATAAAGAAAGGGTATCTCAAGATACATTGATTTGTAGATCATTTGTGACCAGCCTCCAAATGTTCTTTGTGATTAGATAGTGAAGAAACAGATGTTCAATAGATTATGTATCATGTTGACACATAATGCATAGGTTTGGGCCTTTCCATCCACGTTTAATTAAATTGTCCCGAGTGAGTATTATGTTTTCTAAACATAGCCATAGGAAACACTTTAGTTTTAGTGGTAGGTGCCATTTCCACATTTCTTTGAACCACCATTTTTCATTAAAGTTAGTAGAGGTATGTGAAATAGCTTCATAAAGAGATTTTGCACTAACATGTCCATCATTTTTCTAGCTCCAGACAATAGAGTCTTCTGCCTTAGATAGTATGATATCCGAGTGTCTAAGTTCCATTAAATATTGTTTCATTCACATACCATCTCTCCATGTAATCCAAATTCTTCTGAGTACATCCATTGTGTGGTACCAATATCCAAGTCAACATATCTCATAATGTGTTCCAGACTTATATATCCTTTTTCTGTTAAGAAATTGATTAAAGTGCTTGAAAGTAGGTAACATTTTTCTCTTCCCATGTAAGGATCATTACCTATTTTGATAGAAATTCCTCTGCCAAATTTCCAAGATAACCATCTCCCCAGCTATGGATAGTGCTATATAAATCCTCTCCAAAAAATTGACCAATTATTAACATATTTTCTGTCATTTCCAATCCACTCCTCAATAGTAAATTTCTTCAAATATTTAGCTTTCAGTGTCTCATTCCAAATTCCTTTCCCAAAAAGACCCCTCCAAAATATCTTAAGACTGAGTGTTGCATTGAACCACTAAAGATTCTTGAAGCCCCAACCACCAATTTATTTTGGAAGATATTTTATCCCAAGAAGCTAGGTGTAGTCTAGCATTGTTGACAGAACCAGACCATAAGAAGTGCATGATCTTGCTCCTCAATAGATTGAGAATGGAAACATGAACCTTCATCAAAGCCATCTAGTAAACATGTATATTGACTATCACAAACTTAACCAATGTTAGCCTTCCTCCCAATGAAATCCATTTAAAAACCTATTGACCAATCATGTTCTCCACTTTTTTGACTAACCAATGCCAATATTTAGTTAAGTAGCTATTTGGTTTAAAGAAATAACCAATATATTTGAAGCCAATATCTAAAGTCTCATATTTGTAAGGGAACAAGATCTAAATTTGTGCAAATACCTCATTAGCCACCCCACTTCTCAACTAATTAGACTCATGGATTGAATTCCATACCTATTGCTTCACAAAATACTTTTATAATTTTTTATAAATGCTTTCTAATCCTCCATAGTACCATTTCCAAACATCAGTACATCATCAACAAATATTATATGTGTGATAAACTGTGTAGGAGTAATCTTTACCCCAACAAATTTTCCCTCCCTCTTTGCTTTTTCTATCATTTTTCTACATCCTTCCATTACCATAAGAAATAGTAGAGGGGACAAGAGGCATCCTTATTGCATCCCTCTACTACTCTTGAAGAAACTAGTAGGGGTACCATTAATAAGCACAACAAAACAAGCACTAGTCACACAAGCCATGATCCAATTCATGACTGTAAGAGGATGACCAATCTGAAGAAACACCAATCTTAAAAATACCTAGTCCACCCTATCATATGCCTTCACCAGGTCCATTTTTAATATTAAATCATTTAAATTTTTTGTCTTGACTGAGTGGAAACATTCTTGCGTGATACCAACAACATCCAATATTTGTTTATTGGAAAGGAAACCAGACTATTCTTTATATGCCAACTATGCTAATTTGGATTTGAGTCTATTCAAAATAGTTTTAGTAATAATATTGTATATCAAATTGCACAACGCGACTAGTCTAAAAATATTGGAAAGTTTGAGGTTTCCCACTTTTTGGAATCAAAGCAATAAAGGTTGAGTTGACTGTACCTAAAACATAGCCTTTAGTTCTGGATTCTTTAACCATATCCAATATATCCTTCCCCATCAAATAAAAAAACTCTAAGAAGAACTCCATCATCGAACCATCAAGGCATGGAATTTTGGATCAGGAAAACTTCTTCAATGCATCTCAATCTCCTATAATGTAACAACTCTACCAATCCCTTGTCCCTCTTCTTCATAAAAGAAAGAAGGGTACTGTCTAATCACCTACATTTGTGAAACAATATTAGTGGTTCCAGGATCCTTAAAATGGGTTGTAAAGTGTGACCTGGAATGCTTTTCCAAATCTGTATTGTTGTCACCTTGAGAGAGCCATATAGCTCTACTTTTTAATCTCCACGATTCCTCATCAATCCTAAGAATATATGCTTTCCTATGTTCCAGGTTGCCCAAAATTTCCTTTTCTTCCATGGAAAAGATTTCATCCACATTTGTGTTATAGATATTGTTAATCTTATCTTCAACAGATATAATTTCCCTAGAAAATATTTTATGCTTGTCTCTTTCCCAATGAATAATTATTCTTTTGACATCAAGCAATTTCCTCATTATTTTTTGCATGGCATTTTCTCCCTCTATATCCACAAGGCTTACCTAGGAATTACTTACTAGTGATTTAAAGTCTTCTTCTTTTAGCCAATAGTGATTGAACTTGAAAGGATAATTTTTATTAGTATGTTCCACTTCAAATTGAAGGCACATAGGACAATGATAATATATCTCAAAATTCACAATCCATGATCTATATCTCCCTAATATTTTAGCCAAAAACTTTGCTAACATAAACTTGTCAAGTCTCTTGCTCACCGTAGTAGATCCGATCCTCCCATTCTTACAAGTTGGTGCAAGTTTACATGGGATAACATCCAATAGATGTGAATGATTGAAGAGTTGTTTAAAGTAACCTGCCAATTCATCTAGTCGAGAGAATCCTCAATAGACCTCACCAGCTGAGAGGGTTAAGTTTAAATCCCCACAAAAAATTAAGTATGGATAATTCAAAATACCACTACTGTCCACATTATCCCAGAAGGCTTGATAACCATTGTATGGATCATAAAAGTTCACGATTCTAATTGGCACATCCATACCTCTGATTTTTCCTTCAAGGAGTAACCATACACAAGTCATATATGGTTTGAGGTTAGCCACAACATGGTTCCATCTAGCCAACCCCCCCAATAAAACCATAGTGTATACAACACTGAAATCCCATCCAGGTAAGATATTTAAGAACACTTCGCAATTACATTAAATGGTCATCATACTTATCATAATCGTATCTCTAATAGGCCTAGAGGTCACTATTGAAACACTAGGGAGTATCCCAACATTTCATCCCCCTTCGAGGATAATTGTCCTCAATGCTTGTACCCTATCACATACATAAATAATCCAATGCGCCATGTAAATGTGTTGTCCTTAATGTTGAGAGTAAAGTGGTCCAAAAGTGTGTCCAGAAGGGGCTCAACCATATCCTAGGGATCCATGTATGAGTGTTGATTGCAACATTGAAGTAGTCCATGTTACGAGGGTCCCATGTACAAGTGTTGGCCTCACTACTAAATTTGGCCTGGAATTTTGTTCCATAAATCCAAGTCCCATGCCTACATGCTCATGCTAACTCCCAATTGATAACAATTAAGCTCAAGGAATCACTAAATGTCATGCTCCAAATGCTCACCACAATCATGTGGATCCAAATAATATAACCATCCAAAGCAAACAAATCCTCCATATAGATGTAAAAGGGTGGCTCTAGAAGAAACTCTACCACTATAGAAGAAGCATACCAGAAATTGGTGGGATCCACTTGCTCATGTCTTCCATAAAAGGATCTTCTTTTCATGTGGTAGAGGATAATCAACAAAAAGAGAAGATAAAGTTATTTGTCTTCCCATATATGACCACTCTCTAGATATTAGTGTTCATAAGTTCCTTCTAAATCACTTCATGCATCTATTGTGTTATACCATTAGTTAGTCCAGGTTAAATTGCTTTCCATCTAGGACATAAAGTCCTTAGCACAAATTTTAATGTATTCCATTCTAGTTGCAGCCTATTGGTTTGCTAGGGTTTGGGTCCAGAAAGTTGCAAGGGTTGTAATGTGCTAAATATTGATTGGAAGTATGTCTTATAATATACCAAATCAAATTCATGGAAATTATCCATAAAATGGAATTGGCCTTGCAACTAGACACTCTATCAAAAGTTATATGCTATGCAATACCCACGATCATTACTATAAAGCCCTAAAACAGAGAAAAATCAAACTTATTATATTGTGACCTAGTCAATATTACATTAAATGGACACCATATTTAATTTACTATTATCTTTAATGGGACCATAAGCCCCTAGTATACCCTTATGGAGGATCCCAACATTCCATGCCTTTTTGTGAAGCATTGTCTTCAATGCTTGCACCTATGATATACATACACAAACCAAGGTCCCACGTACTGGTGCTACACTAAATGTTGGAAATGAAGTGGTCCAAGAAATGTTTCCATAAGGGGATCAACCATAAGCCAATGTGCCATGTACATTATCTTATTGCAACACTGAATTAGCATAGGGAACTAGGGTGCCATGCATGTCGTTGGTCTCAACATTGAAGTATTATATGAAGCTCATCCATAAACTAAGGTCTCATGTCCAAGTTCCTTTGCTAACTCCCAATTGATGACACTTGAGCCTGATGAATCACTAAGTGTTGTAATCCAAATTCTTGTCATGATCACGTCCAAATAAATAGAACCATTAAGAACAAAAAAATCTTCCATATGGTTGTAAAAGGGTGGCTCTAAAAGGAACTCTACCATTGCAGGATAAGCATACTAGAAATTGGTAGGCTCCACTTGCTCATGTCTTCACTTAAGGTGATCCATATTTATGTGAGAACGAAATGAAAGAGCATATATATATTCACATACACATATATATGGTAAGAAACATAGCGATACAATAAACTCAGATTCTATTAAATGAATGAAACAAAACAAACTGTAAAATAAAAGCAGCTAGAATGGTGGTAGCTTTATCTCTAAGAAGAGATTTGGCAGCTATGCTCATTCATGACAAGTTGAAACAAAAAGAGGTTGAAAGAGCCTATTTATCATAAGCATGAGGGTAAGAACCCTAAACATCCAAAAACCTAACCCAAAAGATGAACCGTCATAAAGTTTGTGGCCCCAAGGTGGTTAGTTGAACAGTCAACTTCCAGGGGTCATAAATTTTGCATACGATCTCCGTTTGGGGCGCTCGATAGCCCGTTGGAAAGGTCTATCTGAGCTATACAACTTTCAATTGGGGCTAAATATATGTCGCTGGCAACCATTTGGCCCCTGAAATCTCCAAAAAACGTCGTTTAGGGCCTCAAAACGGCCTCGAAAGTTCGGGACCCGAAAAACCGTAGAAAAATTACAAGAAAAATGCCAGAATGAAAAAATGTTTTGAGCTAGTGGAATAGGTGGGTGGCCAACTATATCCATCTGGATCATAAGGATGTTAGCTTCATATGGGTGGAAGATAGTCATTAAAAGGACAATGAAAATAATTATATTTCCATAAATCACAACTATATAGAAATCTATCTTCATGAGCTTCTTGTAAATCACTCCATGCATTTATTGTATCTTACCATTCATTGATCCAAACTTAATTCCATTCTAGATGCAACATAAAATCCTTAGCACATAATTCATTCTTAGAATATGTTTTAATGTATTCCATTTGAGTTGCAACATGTGATTCCACTAACTTGGTTTGGGGCCAAAAGATTACAAGAATTCTAGTGCACTAAATATTGATCTGGACTATATAATATAATATGCGAAATCGAAACCTATAAATTCTCTGTCAAACAAAGTTGGTCTAGGTGCAATATAGGCACTCTATCAAAATATATATTATTTTCAATACCCATGGAAACTACCAACCAATTCTAAAAAAAGAGCATATTTTCCAATATATTATTTCTTTATTTAACTCCCAATTTCAGTGATTTGTTTTTTTCAAATCACAAACTTTTGTGAGTAGAATACGTATATATGGTTAGTTTCGAGGAATACTTGTTGTTTTTTTTGTAGATTCGGAATATCTATTTGTGATCCCCCCCCCCCCCCCAACTATGCCTTAGAAATTTCTTTGATACCACTTAAGCAAGAAAAAAATGTACTTTTTCTATTCATTCAGAATAAAGAAGTACATCACAGGACCAAACAGTCTAATAGGATCTGACTGTCCATCACATTACATGCTATAGTAAGCTTACAAAATATCCTTCCAAAACTATCATACACATTATCTGTTTTCAACAATATACTATGACTTTTAGATTACATACCACGGTTTCATAGTTCAAAAACTACAAAATGCATATCTTATATAAAAAAATGTTTTTGTTCCACTGTCTATCAGGGAATTTTCCATAGATTCCTCCCAAACCAGAATACCTTCATCCTCTGTCAAGGAATCTTTGGATAGTGAATCTGCTTCATGGTTCAGTTCACGATGTATATGCTTGATATCAATGTGGAAAAAGGAGGACAAGAGTTCCCTTGTACGCCTGCACCAGTTCAAATAGATACCACCTGAAGGTTGTAGAAGGCAATTTCCCAATTGATGATCACCAATGAGTCCCCAAATATTTTCAGGGATTCAATGCCAAAAAGAGATGCCATATTACATAGACACCGTAGTTCCAACAACTCAACCTTTGGATTAGTCCCAAAACCACAATTTAATTTAAACTTGAAAGCATGATTCTCATTAAGTTTGAGAACCACACCACCAGCACATAGCCCATCCTTTGCAACACCATCAAAGAAGCCCATAGCTTCTTGAGTTAGTGGAATAGTCTTCACTAGTATGATTTTTGAACATTTGTCCCCAGCATAATCCTATTCTTTATAAATACTGATAATTTTCAAACAAACCCCTACAATATCCTAGATCTTGACATTTTCAAATAAGAGAGAGTTCCTGGCTATCCAAATACCCCATGGTTAAGGGAAATTACTGAACGCCTTACAGTTTTTAACCTATTGAAAGTAATTATGTTCATAAGAAATTCTCCCCCAAGACTGATTAATATTGAGTGAAGAGCAAACATATTTCCAAACCTGTATTGCAAATTGACAATTAACCATTAAGTGTTCCACAAATTCCATATCATTCCTACATAGACAACATATATTAGGTCCAATCCATCATCTCCGAAGGAGATTGTCCCAGGTCTTGAGGCAATTTTCAAATGTGAACAATAAAAACACTTAATTTTTAGTGGAATGTGCCAACTCCATAGAGTTTTCTACCACCGTCTCAAGACTGTATAGTTAGAATCCCGAGAAATCACATGATATGCAGTTTGCACATAAATAATTTTTGTATTAGAGTTAAAAGACCAAATAAGAGTATCTTTGCAATTGTTCAATCTGCAACCTGTAGAGTTTAATTTTGAGATGTAATTATCCCATTCAAGTACCCAACAGCTACCTATCCCCAAATCTAAGGTAGAAATCCAATACGATTTAGAATCTGATAGCTAACTTGGTCTTATGATATGAGCTAAAGTGAAAAAACCAAGCTCTGCCAAATATTCCAGCAGATTGGAGATAATTGAAAGTTCTCCTCTAATCCCAAGATAGGATCAATACCAATTAGTACATATGTTCCTACCCCCACCTTCCAAGTAAAACCCCTACTCATCCAGTGATAGAATTTAAGAAAACCCGACCAAAAATGTGAAGTGTTTCTGGAGTTCTTTACAGGATTCCTAATCCAACTTAAAAAGTTCCCTTTGATATATTTACCATAAAGCACATCTGTCTAGAGGCCATTACCAAAAAGACCATGCCAAAAGATTTTCAATCTTAATGCCATGCTAAACTAGTATAGGTTTGTAATTCCCCATACACCCCATTCTTTTGGCTTAGAAATCCTTTCCCAACCAGCCATATTTAATTTACACCCTTCAACATTTCCATACCATAAAAATTTAAAAATACGCCTTTGTAACCAGTTTAACATAGACATAGGAACTTGAGCTAAAAATAGCCAATAAACTAGAATGCCCATCATCACTACTTTGATAAGAGTCAATCTTCCACCTATAGAAAGGATTCTATAAGTCGAATGACTTATCATTTTTTCAAAATTTTCCACAAGCCAATATCAATCCTTAACTCTATAACCAACAGGTTTAAGGAAATATGCCAAGTATTTGAATAGATCTTCCAATTTATGAACTTTATAAGGCATAGAAGTTGTAATCAATTCCCGAGAATCTGTTTCCATCTTGTGTTGGAACATGCATGATCTTGTAATACTAACCTCCATTCCTGATGCTGCACATAAAAGATTAGTAATTTCAACATGACAATTCCACTCATCCAATGTTCCATTGCCAATAACATAACATCATCTATAAACAATAAATGTGTTATATAAACAATCGATGAGATTTTAATTCTTTTTAATTTCCCTTCCATTTTAGCATTCGAGATGATATGACTAAAATATTCAATAATAAGCAGGAATAAGAGAGTGGATACAAGGCATCCCTGATAGATACCTCTAGATCTCTTGAAAAAATCAGAAGGAGAGTCATTAACAAGTACATAAAACAAGGTAGATGTCACACATGCCATGATCCAGTTAGTGACCAATAAGGGAAGACCAATTTGTAACATAAGTAGTCTCAGAAATACCCAATCCACACGATCGTATGCCTTAACTAAATCCATCTTGAATAAAATATCCCTCATGTCCTTGTGTTCGATAGAATGTATAACTTCCTACATAATACCGATTGCATACAGTATTTGCCGATCATACAAGAATCCAAGTTGTTCTTTTGACATGCTTTTGGATAATTTTTTTTTTATGATTGGATATGATTTTTGTATTGATCTTGTATGCAAGGTTGTCGCTAATGCAACCGGTCTAAAATCATTAAAGGAGATGGGTTTATTGCATTTTGGAATCAGAGTAAGTAAAGTATAATTTAGTGCACCAGAAACATAGCCTTCCTCTCTGGATTGTTTAACCATAGATAATAGGTCGCCCACCATCACATCAAAGAAAGTGAGAAAGGGTAATTACTAATAGATTTGACCCCATCCAATTGGAGCATAATAGGGTAATGATCTGAGATAGTGTATTTATCCACCAAGTCCTGAACCTATGCACATATTGGATTAAGAAATATTTCACGAAGAATCTACCCAACCGCTAACAAATCCTAACATCATCACATCTTCCATTTGTCTAGGTAGGTTCCAACTTGATATGTAAGACATCTACCAGATTAACCTGACGAAACAAACTGGAGAAGTACTCTACTAGATGATCAGGACGAGCCGATGTTCCCCATATTTTTGCAGGGGATAAAGTGAAATTAAGGTCTCCAGCAACAATAAGGTTATCTACATCCAATAATCCAAAATCCTCCAAGGAATTCCAGAAGGATTCCCTATCTTTATAGGGCCCATAACAGTTCAATATAGCTAATTTTTTTTATCAAAATTCTTAAATTGGATTTCCATCAAAATCCCTCCCTCAATTCTATAAGGGAAAAAATCAGTAACCCATGGATTCCAATACGATAAGAGACCACTCGAGAGTACACATGAATTAACAACACAGACCTCCCACCCCATAAGTAATTTGGTAAGAAATTCAATAGCTTGTGTTCCAGAACACATATTTTATTAGATTAAAATGATGTTTGGGTTAGTATCCTTCAAGAGTTTGGATAGGGCCCTAACCTTCCCAGCCCTAGCCAATCCATGGATGTTCAATGAAAAAATATACATTAATAACTAATTTTGTGGGCTACTCTGCTCTAAGGGCCCGAGAAGAAGAATCATCAATGACACTTGGGGAATTGTTACCTATATCATTCAATCTAATAGAGAGGTCTATACACCAATTCAATAGAGGAATCCTTTATCCCTTTATTCTTATTTTTCCTATTTTGAATTGTGACATTTAGAAATCTAATGGAGTGTATTGGGGAAACTCTAGGGTTGGTAGAAGGGCTTATGGAGTAAAATTTTATAGGAGATTTGTGGGCAAAGTGACAAAATCCACCATTGTTATCTCGTTCATGGAAAGTATCAAACAGGGAGGGAGTGATAGGGAGATCACTTGGAGCAATATTATCCCCAACACCCCCAAAACACACACAAGTAGAAGGTTCTGTGTATGGTTCATAATTGGTTTCATTTGAAGAAATATTTTCCCTAAAATTCATAGAACCACGAAAATCCGGAGGTGTCTATACCATACCCTCATCAAACCCTATCACTAACTGAGAGATATCTTCAAAATGCAATTTTAATGTGCAAATATGATCCCCCTTCCTAGTACTAGATAGTCTTTTATCCAATTATTTTTCGATAGAAAGGTAAAAAATTAATTCATCCTTAGAAACATCCTCATAATAAGTAGGAGAGTCATATTTATACTTGCCTATTAAGTAGTCCTTCCCAACATATGGAGAGACCGAAGGAGCAACATTAGTCGCCGAAGGATGAGCCGATTCAAAGCTAGATACATTGGGCAATACATCCAAATGTGAGCTAGATAATAGATAAAGGCATCTTGCCTTTACATGACCAGGTTTACGACAATAGAAGCACCTGAATAGAATTTGATGGTAATCCAATATTTGACAAAATACCCTAGCCCCAAATAATTTCCATTTCCGCTGGAAGACCTCGAGTAATATCAAATTCAACCATGACCTTAGGCAATTTTCTTTTCCATTCCATACAGAACTTTCTTATCAATTCGAATGAATTTTCCCACAATATTGGCTAAACCCTCAAAAACATTATGTGTCCATAATTCCAAAGGAAAAATAGGCATCAACATCCATAGGTGTCTGTGAGTCATTTTCTCTCTTTCTGTATCAAATGCCGTATGCAAACACTTTAAGACCAGCAACCCTTCCTTAATAAGCCAAATATTTTTCAATATAGTGGTAATATGATCGACCCCGAGGAATATAAAGCATATCCATCCATTGATAAGCATGTTGATGTGAGGGGCATAGTCGAAGACATGCAACCAATTTTTGTTAACCCAATCTATCATCTCCAACCACGAAACCCTAGCATATTCAATACGGCCTACCAGAGCGTGCATGGATAAAACCTCAACCCTGTCCATATTGATATCGACACCCAAAATGTATTGTTCCAAACCCACTCGGACTTTATATGTTTTCAATATTCTGCAAGCCCTAGCCCGCTCATGAGAAATGTGATGCTTAAATTTCACCTTATCCCCATTTTGTGTATCCTCGGTAACATCTAAACCTCATTTGTCACCAGAGAATCATTTGTGTAGCCGAGATCAATCACCTGGTCTTGACCTTGTCTATCCAAGCTTCCTCAGCCTAAGGAAACATGACAATGTGAAGGGCCCTTCGATGAAAAATGTCCACCGCCTCTAACCAGATCCATTGGGAGAAACTAGTAAAAGGTATGCACACCCATCACACCAACCCTCATGTGTTGGGGTTTCCAATAAGAAATCGACACACAAAAATCACATGAAAATATACAGCTTTTACATCTAGTGAATTCAAAATACAAAGGAAATACATGAAAACTTGGGAAGAAAATGGAAAAATCAAATGTAATGCCAAAGAATGGACCGAGGAGAAAACTGAAAAACCCTAAGCTAGAAAATTGATAAACATACTGTAGCAAAAAATAAAGAAAGTTCCCACTTTTTTCTCTTGGTTGGTACTAGGTCGAAAAAATCAACTTAACTCCAAATCTACTGCAGTTAATCCATCACAAACTAACTAAGGTTTCACAACATATTCTCACCCAGAAATCCATTGAACCCCCATTTCCCTTAAATCCATTGTGTGTTCCACCTAGCTTCCTCTTCACATGAAAACTTGCCACTTGTAAATATGCAATCTTGAAGGGATATTAAAGTAGACCTTTGTAGTAGAATATAACCTTTATGAATAGATAAATCTGAAACTTGTAAAATGATAAAGTATGTGAAGAATAAACATATTTGAACATGATTAAAATGTAACTATAGTTTTGATTTTTTTTTCCTATTTATTTTAATTTCTATGTAACTTTTTTTGAAATTTAATTGATGACATACCATAAAAATTAACATTAAAAAAATTGAAAAAAAAAGTTTTTAAACATAAATTAACATTAAAAAAGTTGAAAAAAAAAGTTTTTAAACATAGTATACATGGAAACTTTTAGTAAATGTAAAACTTTCCTTTTTTTCCTTGATATGCTAATAACATTTCCCTTTTCTTAAATAAGAAAGATCAAATTTACTTATTCTATGTAAAGTTGTTATTTTTAAATTATAATAAATTATTGTTTTTATGCTGCCTAGAGTCACACTCTTCTCACTTAGAAATAATAACCAAAGGGCCCTCGCACGAAGTTGAGGGACCTTTTAGATGCAATGGGTAAATGCGAAATGCGCAAGAATTGTGTAAATCAATAACGCTCGCGCGTTATGTAAAACTAGGAATGGTGGGCTCCGAACCTACCATGTCATTTAATATGTAGGATAGGATTACAAAATGCGTGCGTGTTATGGATCACCATAACGCGCACGCGTTTGTGTTAATATAAAAAAAACAGACGGAACGAACCATATAATGACGACCGTGGCTCGGATCAACAAACTGTCAACTCCATTGGATTCAAGCTGACATCAGGATAGTGCTAGGAGTGCCCCTCTCCGTCGGTCCCATGGCCAACCAGTTGGTCGATCCTGCTTGCACATCATCGATATCTCGGTCCAACATCTATGTGATTTTAAAGAGGGGATCGTGAGCGTATTTGAACTAGGAAGAGGTAAAATGAGCTCGGTTGAGGGCAATAAATGCTGTATTTGTATGATGTTGCAAAGATTTTGTAATGTGACAAGGTTTTTCTCTATGCTCCGAACATGGAATCCATTAACTAATTAATGCTGATGTTAAATGTAGGGTAAGCATCCCTATAATGCCATAAAAGAAAGAGTTCATCATTTAAAGCATCACCGTACCGGATGTTCAGCCATCGTCCAAGTGGCTTGCGTATGCATCTAGAGTTTAATTTTAATCATTCATGTCATGTCCAATTGAATTTTAATGGGTCCAATTAAATTTTAATTGGTCGATCCGAGCCACAGTCGTCATTCTATGGCTCGTTCTATACCCCTACGTCCTGAGAAGGTTGAAGCTGTAAAGCAACAACTCTCTAGTATTCATCCTAAAGCTCTTTTGTTTATGTCTAAGATAAAGAAGCTCTCAGTTCGTGAGCTGGAACATATCGATCTTAACAGGATTTATACAATCTCTGTTTTACGAGAAACTGACCTTAGAACTTCTCATAGCAATGACAATGAATCCTTCATTTTGCATTTGTTAGTAGAAGAAGATCAATTTTCAACAAAACAATGTAGTTATTACATGTGGAGGCAGCGGTTTCCCGTGGAAAACGAGTGTAGGGTTGAGCAAAGGAAAGATGTTGGGAAATGGGCTATTACATTAGCTTTTCCGATGGGTGAGCGGCTTACAAAAGGAAATATGGCGGTTGTAGGTATCTATGCTTTTCTTCCAACGAAAATTGTAACAGGATTTCCATTTATAATACAGGCATATTTTTTACTGGTTTCATCAAGAGAAAGTATCATTTTCAATAACAAGTGGAACCAAGGAATCCTTCATTGTGTTCCATTAGCCTTTTGTTCAGCATTTCATGCTTTGATAAGTGGTAATTCACCTCTATTATCGAAACATTTATGTAAACCAACATAAACTCGAACAATACTCCTTGCTTTTAAATGCATTCTGGAGAAAGCAAGAGGACAAGTTCATCAAAGCGACTTCATTCATCTATATTCTCATAATGTACACATAGTCCATCCTTATCTTGATAAACAAGAGTTTTATAATAGCTTGAATTTTTTGGGCGTGGTTATCTCCCTATATTCGGTTGTCTGATTGGTTGACAAGCTTTCCTGAAAATATGTATGTTGAACTTCTTTGTTTTATTGCAGAAAATTGGAAGGGATTTCCAAGTCACCTGCAAAACACTCCTTTGTTGAGTGGTTGAATTAGTATCCTAAAATTACAGAGCTTTCTATCTCAAAGTTTGTTGAGCGGCTCCTAGATGTAGTATCAGACTCAATAGACAGTAAACATGTTATCACCACTGCACAGTGGCCTGGTCTCTCACGAATTGGAGTTATGCATTGTCCATTCATCAAACTACTTCTTCATCCGATCAGCGACCACTACCAGTTAAGAAACTCCTTCATGCTTGTTCTACGCCTGCTTGTTTCTTCAAATTAACAACTCTACAAATTGGGCGACTTGCTTTGTTGATCAAATCATTTATAATTGTTATATTTCTACCATTGTTTCTTAACTACAGATCATGCAACTGTTCAGTGGTTGGGCATTGAGGCCACTTGAATCCAAGAGAAGGTTGGTGAAGAAGAAGGCTTCCCGGAGGGGCTGCTGCATTTGCATTTACACTTAGATTGCAATAGCACCGCTTACCACTATAGAAACTATGTTATCTAAAGTTTGATCTTAGTTGTAGCGAATTGACTATTTGAATTAGTTGTTGTTTATGGCTATGATATTTAGATAATACATGTCTATTGAAAAGAGTCATCAAGCCATTTCGAAGACTGTTCCTATTAATTTGTTTGCTTCATCATTTTGTTTGTGTAAAATATCTGGTAAACATAAAAATAGGGAAGGCGGGGGGAGAAAACACAGAACGCGGGAGGATAAAAGCATTTTGCTAATATTTTTGCACAGACATAACGTGGGAGGATAAAAGCATTTTGCTAATTTATTTTTGCACAGACATAATGCGCTAGTGTTGTGTAAACCCATAACACGCTAGCGTTATTCATATCCAAAACGCGCATGCGTTTCTAGAAAATAAAAAAATTAGGTATTTAATATGTCTGGTGCATGGCTCAATAACACCTGGTTGCACAAAACATGCGTACGTTTCTGTATTAATAAATGCGCTAGCGTTATTGAAATAATAAAAAAACATTATTCAATAGTTTATTTAATAGTTTCTATGGGTTAGGAGGTTAAATAGGGATTTAGTGTTAGGGGTTTAGGGATTAGAGATGGGAGGTAGTTAGGTAGGGGTAAGGGGCTAGGAGGGGGGGTTAGTTAGGGGTAAGGGGCTGGGAGGGGGGTTAGCGAGGGGGAGAGAGAGAGAGAGAGAGAGACTGAGAGAGGGGGTTAGTAATGGTTGGGGGGGGGGGGAGGAGGGAGAAAGAGCGAGAGAGGAGAGGGTGTTGGTTGTAGGGACTGCGAAAGAGAGATGGAAGGCATGGTTAGAGGTAGGTGGAAGTGTAGGGAAGAGAGAGAGACTGAGAGAGACCGGGTTAGTAAGGGCTATGGAGAGGAGGGGAGAGAAATAGAGAGAAGGGGGTTTTGGCTAGGGGGAGTAGCAGATGATAAAGACGACGATGATTAAGATGAAGACGATGATGAGGATGATGATGATGAATATCATGATGATGATGAATATCAGGATGATGATGATGATGATTAATACCCAATCATGATGAAGATGGTGATGAGGATGATGATGGTCATGATAAAGAAGAGAATGGCGATGATGATGATGATGATGACGGTGATGATGGTGATCATAAAGAAGAGGATGATGATGACGGTGATGATGGTGATCATAAAGAAGAGGATGATGATGATGATTATCAATCATCAATCATGATGAAGATGGTGGTGAGGATGATGATGATGATGGAGATGACGACGACGATGACGATGATGATGATGATGAAGATGATGATGAAGATGAAGTTGGTGATGAGGATGATGATGATGATGATGACGACAATGATGATGTTGAAGGAGGTGATGATGATGATGATGATGAAGATGGAGATGATGATGACGATGAGGATGATGATGATG